>JAWZYV010010738.1:2400000-3000000 GCA_038373885.1 Cheiracanthium punctorium | reverse complement strand
AGACAAATGGATTTGCAGATGATAGAGGAAGTTTAGGCAGCAAAAGCGCTGCGGCTTACCTGTCTATTCAGGAAAATTAAATAGTAAAATATTTCGAAAATAGCTATTTTCTCGAACGAATATTTTGTCTAGCCATCTAAATTATGTTACTATCAGCGATATCAGCCTGCTGTGGGGATTAATACAACGGCCCCTAATCTATAATCGCTAATTGACTATTTTAGGAAACTTCAATCAGCTGATTAATTTTGTCTTTATGTCATTACTTTTTTATTTCCTACTGGTTCTCTTTACTTAATTTAATACACAAATTTATTGTATATTTTGGTTATCGTTTTATTAATTTCTATTTAATTTTTTTCGGAAGATAAGTAAATAGATGAATTAGGTACATTACATATTATATGCAGCAGTATTGTAATATATCATATAAAATTAATCGGGGATATCATGTCGTGGAATCCTTTCTCTCCATGGTTGAGAACCTCTGTTGTAAACAGATTTGAGTAGTTGTAGTGCTGCCATCTAGTGGCGTAAGTTTCATGTAAGGTAGATTTGGAATTGCGAATCTTTACGGATACGTTGTTGTGTGTGACCATGGCAACGCTACACTAGGGCGATCTACCAAGGGGGGTGCCTTGGTAGGAGGACTTTGTAAGGGGTTCTAACGCGTATTCACGTTACATCTGGAGAAAACATACCAAAACTCCAGACCGTTAGATCGACAGCCGCGCGATGGGACCCGAACCCGGGACCTTAGAGAGGGGAAAAATCATTAGGGGAAGACGGGGTGTTTAAAGTGTTTATATGTCAAGCTTGGAGTGGGTGACGTACAGAAATAACGAGAATGTCCATGTTAAGTATTTTATTTACAGTAACAAATTATGTACAAATATATACAACAGCATATTTAATACATTCGGACTACATGAGTATGTTAAAATAAGTGCGAGAAGAGCCAGTACCGCGCCAGGTTCAGGAATTTTTCCTGAAATGATTAATTCAGCAACATCCACGATAGGGGATAACACCACCCTCTAATCACCAATTTGAGAAGAAACTAATAACAAAACCCTAATTTGCTATAACTTAGACAGAGGCAGAGTTCACTGGCGAGACACCGAGAGATTGACAGGCTGTGGCCGCACGTGCTGGAAACGAATATCTTAACCAGATGCCTATCCTTTAAGTTTAAAAGAGACCTACTATGGGCTATATGACATATATTTAATATATCATTAAAAATACGTTCTTTTATTTTTTATTTTTTCCCCATGTAGTTAACGATTTTACTCAGAAATATTAAGGTCAAAGGTAGTATAGAGTTAGATTCACATGTGCTTGTGTTTTGAAACATACAAATCTTAATCTTGAGTCTTGAACATCGGGACTTCAAGCAAACATTGTCATTGTGCATCAAACATACAGAATAGCTTCTCAGATTTGTCAAGCTGGGAAAGTCAAAATGTGTAACATATTGCGCGATGATGAGCGTTACAATGTGAAATGACAATTTTCGTGAACTTTATATTAATAAAGATGGATAAAAATGGACCGCAATTTTTATGAGTCAAACTTTGACTTGCAGTTTAAAAAAAAGAAAAAAGACAGTCGATTTTTTCAAAAATATCCAATTTATGCGTAAAACGTGAGTACGCGCGAGCCCTACTTTAATTATTTAGGAAGAAAACAAGACACTTAAGGAAAACACTAAAGAAGGAAAGAACACCTTAGCCAAGGTCAAGTAAGGAAAGGAAAAAGAAAAACATTTTAAATGAAAAACCCGTAACTAGGCAAGATACTCCACAAAAATACCGTGAAAAAGCAGATGAATGTCACAACTCAAAGATTCGAAAACGCCCACATCTAAGCGAAAGCCAAAGAAATAAACGAAAAATCTTTTGATTCGTATTTAGCAGACTCCAAAAAAGTCTACCCCGAAGGAAGGGGGTCAGTAATTTTCATCTCTTGTATGAAAAGATTTTTTTCATTTCTAAAAGCCCTGCATTCAAAAATGTAGCTGCATTCTGTGCTTATAGGAGACAGACATATACTACAGGGTGATCAATTTGTAAGAGTAACCTGTTGGTTTTTCTTATTACCCTTAAATCTGACTGATGAGGCAACTATTCTAACTGGACTGTTAAAGCTGCGTTATTGACGAGGGTTGGTTCCAAGTTTACGGTGCTTCTTAGCCAACAAGACAGGAAAACGCGCCAAATTGGCGACTTTTTAAAACGCGCGAAGAAGCACCGTAAAGTAGGAATTAACCTTGACGAGATTTAATCAGTTATGATTTGCTTTAATTCATCGATGTTTGCAGGACTTCTGTAAAAAATTTTATCTTTGAGCTAACCCATCCCTCTGCAAAAAAATCTAATAAAAAAAAATAAAATGAATTTAAAAAATAATAATAAACGTTGAAAGAAGTAGATGATTTAGTGAAATCATTTGCGCAGAATCGCATTAAAAATTGCTAATGATTTTCACGCTAATTTGTTAAAAAAAAAAAACCCGGATTTTCCGCATTTAGAAAGCGAAAATAACGATACCGGCATATTAAATAAGTAATGGTGTTAAAAGTATTGCTACATACATTATAGATGTGTACAGCACAAAAAGAAACGGGTACTCTTTTAAGTTGATCATCCTGTACGTAACGGCGAGTGTGTATAAGTTCGAATTTGTGTAGTCTTTCTTTCGTAGCAAAATGTAAAGTGCGAAGGCGGGCAGTTAAAAGGTCCTTTTAACCAGTTTCTAGTCCATTTGTAGATTTTATGTATTTACCTAAACGCGAGTCAGTCTTAAAATCAAGGTTGTACATTAACAGCGTGTTTTTCGCAACAATGGTCAGTAAACAGCATGTAGCAATTGTTCCACTTCAAATATATTTTTATATTGTTGAATAACTAAACATTGTTGAATTTTGCGAATGTTAGCCATTATTCTTGAAACTGTGCAACAATCGTTCCTATTCATTCAAGGTTTTGCGGATAAGTTTTTTCTTAAAAGTTTCTAATTTGATTATAAATAGCTATTTTAAACTGAACTATTCAATTCTGAAAGTTTTATAATCGAGTTTTACGCCTGATAACCTTTCTATTCATCGACAAAATGCTTTTCGTGCTGCTGTTACTTCCGACGCTTCACACGCTGTACCAAGGGCAGTTCCTGCTGGCATTCGTCGTTCTTACATGGTTTCTCGGAGCCATATTCTCAGAAATTGCTGCAAAGAATGTTGAAACAGTAGCCGGTGAAAATTGTAATGAAGTAGAAACTTATATTCCTGAAGCTGAAACACTTGATGTCTCTCCAGGAATCGCCGATAGTGAAACAGATGATTTTCTTCTTGCTTGTATTCCGGAGGATATTTCAGAAAACTGCCTGGAACCTCTCTTTCAGAAGTCACCTTTAACAGTAGAAGAGGACTGTCCTCGTGAAATCAAAAGTACTCCGGTGGCTTCTCCTACTAAAACTGAGTCTGGTTCCGTTGCAGAAACATGGATTTCCATTACTTCCACGTCAAGCAGCTCGGAAATAATTTCACGAGAATCTTCACCAGCTGTGCCTAAGCGTCGAAAGTTCAGAAAATGTTTAAAACGCTTATTTTGCTGCTGCATTTCTGCCGGATCAAATGAGTAAATGTCCTGTGCGTATGAACTCTCTCATCGGAGTGACTGACATTATCGAAATTTCTTTCAAGCTATTTGTCTAAATTATGAATACGGTATTTCTTGTTTCGATCGTTTTATTTTAAAATCATTTCTATGTTAATATAGACACGAATGAACATTTATATGCTTTACGTTTATAAACATTTGATTTCTGGATTCATTTTGCATTACTTTGATGAGCATCCCAGCTTTCTTTAATACCTTTCTTCATCATGATGTAAGTTCAAGCACACCTTTACTATATTATCAGATTTTGTGTACAAAGATCATGAACATGCCTAGTCATCAAAAGTTGCAAACACGTAATTTGTCTCTTCAACTACGTAAAAGCTATTAACTTCTGGATCAAGAGTCTGTGAAATATTTTAAAAATCCGCTTGTCTCTTCTTTCCTCTTCGTTTTTGAACATTGACAGTTTTTACCAGTCTCACCATTTCTCCTCGTCATCGAAAAGAACCGCTAACACCTGGCTCACCTTCCTTCCTCGTCACCGAAAAAAGCCACTGCCATCTGACTTGCCTTCCTCCTCTACTTCGAAAATGGTTGCTAACACCTGACTTGTTTCTTCTCCTCGTCATTGAAAAAAGCCACTGACATCTTGCTCGCCTTCCTCTTCATCATCATCAAAAAAGGCCACTTACATCGGGCTTGCCTTCTTCCTCATCGTTGTACAAAAGCCGCTGACATCTGGCTCACTTTCTTCCTCTGCGTCATCGAAAAAAGCCACTAACACCTGGCTCGCCTTCCTCCTCCTCGTCACCGAAAAATGGAGGATAACACCTGACTCGTCTCTTCTCCTCACCAGCAAAAAAGCCGCTGACATCTGGCTCACCTTCTTCCCCGTCATCGAAAAAAGCCGTTGCCATCTGACTTGCATTCCTCCTCTTCTTCAAAAATGGTCGCTAACACCTGACTTGCCTCTTCTCCTCGTTATTGAAAAAGCCGCTGACATCTGGCTCGCTTTCTTCCTCTTCGTCATCGAAAAAAGCCACTATCACCTGGCTCGCCTTCCTCGTCATCGAAAAAAGTCGCTAACACCTGGCTTGCCTCTTCTCCTCCTCACCGAAAAAAGCCGTTGACATCTGGCTCACTTTACTCTACATCATCATCAAAAAAGCCACTTACATCTGGCTTGCCTTCTTCCTCTTCGTCGTACAAAAGCCATTGACATCTAGCTCGCTTTCTTCCTCTTCGTCATCGAAAAAAGCCACTAACACCTGGCTCGCCTTCCTCCTCCTCGTCATCGGAAAAAGTCGCTAACACCTGACGTGCCTCCTCCCTCTTCGTCGTACAAAAGCCACTGACATCTGGCTCGCTTTCTTCCTCTTCGTCATCGAAAAAAGCCACTGACACCTGGCTCACTTTTCTTCCTCGTCATCGAAAAAGGTCGCTAACACCTGACTCGCCTCTTCTCCTCGTAACGAAAAAAATCTCTTACATCTGATTCACCTTCCTCCTCATTGTCATCGAAAAAAGCTACTTACATCTTCCTCCTCATCGTTCTCTACGTCATCGAAAAAAGCCACTGACATCTGGCTCGCTTTCCTCTTCGCCGTCATCTTAAAAAAGCCGCTGATACCTAACTCTACATTCATAATTCTCATCGAAGCCGCACAATTGGCTTACTCCCACATCTCAGAAAAAAGCTGCTAGCACTTATTTGTCCTTCCCCTTTACTGAAAAAATGACTTTCAACACTTAGCTTGCCTTCTCATCTGCCACTAATCACCTGTTATATTGTACATTAGTCAGCCAGTGTAATGTTTGTATTTTTTGTAGTTATCTAGATTTGTTCAATAAAAATAGATTTTTTTAAAAAATTCTCGGCATTTATATGTTATTCATATTTCCGTGTATTCATACTCGTATATTCCTGGTGAGTGTAACAGTTACAGCTTATTACATCAGGTTACACCAGAAAGTTTATTAAATGAGTTTTGAAGACACGTTGATGTATTTTCAATATGACTATGCAATCATACATATTATAGGGTTAACAACAGTATGCTGACTGTGAAAAGCATGTGTATGCACCAATTGCCGTTTTTTTTTTTGTTTTTTTTTTTCCCCAGGACACATATGGAAGAATTCAAACACACACGGAAAAAAATGTTCCGTTGAATTTAACAAAGCTTTATTGATTCAAAATAATTTGGTTGGCAGTATTTCAACCCAAGTAATTTTATTGGTTTTAGCAAAAGTTTTGTTAATTTAACAAAATATTTCGTTGAATTAACAAAAGTTTTGTTGATTCAATAAAAACGTTTCCTTGAAATAGAGCCAAAGAAAATTTAGTTGAATCAGCAAAATATTTTTTTTTCAGTGCACAAGTATACCCTCTCAAAAAAGTAATCAAGTATAAGCGAAATTTCCTATTTTAGCTTTGCTAATAAAATCAGTTTTATAAAAACGCTTAAATCGACAGAAATATGAAAAGTTATAATTATATGACTTTAATAATATTTTATGGTGATTTTTAATATATGAAATCAACGCAAGAAGTTTAACACTTAGTCGAAAATTTTTATTTGAGAGGGTTTACATACTCTGTAACTAGTTTAAAGTTAATTTTTTTGTGTTGAATAACCACCATATGTCACCATTTGTTAACATGTATAAGTAATATGGTATTTTAAGATTTATTAACACGTATAAGTTGTGTAGTACGTTACCAGTTCATACATCGTGCATTTCAACTTGTTGGATCTCATAGTACTTGCAATTACAAAAAGTTTTTTTAATGACATTGTAGTTACTTTTTACGTATGCAATACATTTTATAAGGATCTATACCAGAGGTTCCCAAACTGGGTGCCGCGGCATCCTACAGGCTTAAATCTATTGATTAAAACTAACACTCCTTTCCTTTATTGATTAAATTTCTTATCGGCTGATTTAAATCCTTTTACGCTAAAAAATACTCATTAAAAACAATAATTTGTTATCGCCTCAATTCCCCTCAATGCTCAGGATTCGCTAGTTTCTATTATACTCCATTTTTCACTAAAATCTTGTCTATTTGAGAATTCTGTCTCTTCCCCACGAAAGATGCGTAGTAAGGTATCCTATTACTTTCACGTGACCAACGCTCTGGCTGTAACGGAAAACGGTACAGTCACCACAGACAACACAACGCGGGGATAGTATGGCTTACGCAGTGGTTATTTATATTCTTTGTTGCGGCGAGCATCGAAGAGCAAACATATCGTTATCAAAATATGAATTAAGAGTTTCTGAAGAGGATACCCGATGATACTTTAGAATGGTGATAATTTTATTTTATATCCGAATACCAAATACATCTTTTTCATATTCAGAGTTGTGAAATAAATTCAACCTAAATGTGGAGAGGATGCTTTCGGTAAAAATTTTGTTTTAATGGACATAGTTTCTTACGATTGGATTATAAAAATCTCGTCGCTCTTGTAAAACAAATGAAGTTATGATATCTTTAGTCAAGTGAGTAAGTACTATTTTACCTTTTTCATGTAAATAAATTGGGTTGCTGCTTTAATTAAATCTTACAGCTGGTTTAACCATGATTGCATTTGTGCATTCTGACTGTACTGCGAATTCGTTTTATAACTAGAGACTATAGTGAAATTTTATTCTAATTATTAAAAAAATACTTTTTATGGTGTATTAAGATATATGTAATGTATTTGTCTTGATTTAAAATTTATTTTCTCGGGCTTATAATAATAGATTACAGCTCTGATAATAAAAAATGAAGAAAACGAATCATTCAATATATAAATCAAAAACAGCAAATTTTCATAAGACACCCTTTTTCTAGCTTAAAATAATAATATTAATTGAGTACAGATATATTAATTAAAAAGTCACTGATTTTGTAAAAACGCTCATTCTATAGCTTAAATAATAATCATAATTGAGTACAGTTATATTAATCAAAAACGGACAGACACTCCTCATTTTTGATTATTATTTAGCCTAAATGGAGCTGTTGTAGAATGCTCAAAAATTGAGAATTTTTCGCTCCAGTGATATTTGTCGATTAATGGAGCAAATTTTACTCAATCGGGAGAATGGCTGTTTTAAGTCAATGATTGAGTAAAAATATACTCCGTTTTATTATTATTTTACTCAATAGATTTAAGCGTGTAGGGTGCCACGAGTGTATGTCAGGGGTGCCACGGAGATAATCAAGAAAATTTTGGTGGAGTACAATTAAATAATTTCCCCTGAACCGGTATCCCCAAGAAAGTGAGCTAAGCTGATCACTAAGTGGGCTCAAACAAAAAATTTCAGTCAAGTTCATGACTGTCCTGTAGCATCTCTTCTATAGGAACTCCCTAAAATGGGTTATTGTCAAAGTTCTATATCCCCTTTCCCAAGAGAGCACTTTCTTGATAGTTAGCCCTATAAACAAACAAACAAAAAAATAACGTAAATTGCATCCAAACTGCTTCATTCTAACCTTCATATTCAAATTGCTTTAAAGGAAATCTGCCACGAAAGTTTTTAGCCTGAAAAGGGTGCCGTGAAATGCTTTTAGCCTGACAAGGGTGCCGCGGAGAAAAAAAGTTTGCGAACCCCTGATCTATACATCAAAAAAATAAAAATACTAAGAAATATTTTTTTACGTGACCGTGAGTACAAACAATTCGTTAAAATGAAGTTTAACGTTTAAAATATCATGCATACACACACACAAAAAAAAACCTTAAAATATTTTAAGGGATAAAAGATTTAAAAATTTAAATACTTTTCTTTTGCAAACTATTCTATTTCTGTGAGGCAAAAATTGCAATAAAGCTCCCGTCTGGAGACTTACACACAAATTAAACAAAATATCTCTTTGATCGTCTCAAAAATTGATTATCCAAAGCATAGAGTAACAACAACAACAACAACAAAAAAATCATAGCTCCTCAAACTTAATTTGAGGGTCACATACTAATACTAGACAAACTTGCGTGAAAAAGAAAGTACACTTAAAATTTTTTATTCCATTTTACTTATAGTTTCTTAGTTTAAAAAGTTTCCTTTATTCATTTGCAGTGAATGCTGAAATGCTAATCGTATAACTCAGCGAATATTAGATTGTCACTTATGCAGGTTTATGTTAATTACTTGTTGAAGATAGGACTTCCTTTTTCTAATTAGAATTTCTTAACATAGGATCACAATAAAAGTTTTATTTTCTATTTATAGAACATTAAAGAGTCTATAGCATAAAAATTAATAGTGTATCATAAAAAATATTTTATAAGTGAAATTATTGTGCTAATTTTTCACATTTTAAATATTTTTTTTAATAAAAAGTGGATTTTTGACTTAAACATCAAATAACTCCTGTGTTTTTCAGTCTATTTTCATGAATTTTTCAGAGTATTTAAAACGTTTGATGGTGTGACATTTCAAACTTCCAGAAATGTTCTCCGAATGTTTTGGATTTTAAGGCCCGGTCTGGCTACTTTGGGGGCCCCTCGTCTAGAGATTGAAAAGGGGACTCCGCAGGAGCCGATTTGTCGGGTTGGGGGCCCTGGCCAAAAGCTTCAGTGGGGACCCCCCTCTGTCGAAAACTTTTTCAAAATTTATACATTTTTAAACTTAAAGAACAATTTGGGGGGTCCCCCTTTTCGTTAGGGGACCGGGCGCTTCCCCCGAATGTCCTCTTGGAAATCAGGCCCTGCCTTTTACTGGGGAATTTAGAGGTAATAGAATATTAGAATATGTAATACTTGAAAATTAGGCTTACGTACCTAAAAATCGCATTTAACTATTTTAGAGATTTTTGGGGACTATTTACATTGCGGGGGTCCCCTTGAGTAGCGGGATTTCTGTGATCTTCCACTGCGTCACTGCGTCAGATTACTGGGAAATGAATAATCATATTACTCTTATTATAAAGTAGTATATCCATTTTTTGAATGCTCCGGGGGCCCTCGGCGATCGCCGACCTGGCCAGTCCAGGCCTGGGCCAGATTATTTTTGAATGCGAATGTGGCAACAGCTGAATATAAGTAACAGCTTTTTCATTCTGAACTCTCTTCCACAGCACGTGCATGCTTAGTGTTCAAAAAACTGCGCACATATGAAGACTAAAGTTTTTAAAATTCATACTTTAGGCATTAGTGGTAGTGAAAATAAACTATGTGACTACATTAGCGAATATCAAAAGACAAATTTTTTTCGGCTAGTTACAACTGAATATTCAGTGCATGCCACAGCGGTTAATGGACAATGCCGGGCAGGTTTGCTAGTAAATAAATAAATATAAATAATTTACAGTTATCTAAGATGAGTGACCACCTATTATGTCATAATTATACCACTTTATCAAGTGATTCAGGTTGATAATTGAAAATGAATCGCTTCCTATTTGCCGAGTCGCATAACTAACCCATACAGCACGCATAGGTTCTCTGAACGTCCGTTTTCTGAAAGATTATAGCCATTCAGAGAACCTGTGTGTGCTGTATGGGTAAGGTTGCTATCTTCTCCCCCCCCCCCCACACACAAAATATCTTAATTATTTCCTTTAGAAATTGCAATATTTTACTATTTTGAAAAGTTTACTACACTAAATGCATTATATTAGGTATTCTTTATTGTTATAGGACAGCACAAAACTCTTTTTCTGTTTCTTTACATCCCTTATTTGTAAATTATTATATTAACTCGATCTTTGGTTGGAAATTATTTTATTTTACTCTTTCAAAATTTGCTATGGCGTTTTATATTGTTATACTGTCTTTCAAAAAGTCAGCATTGTATTAATAATATACAGATATATATCTTATTAAGTTGTAAAGAAAATTGTAAATAATATTTATTATTGGTTATAATCTGAACAACATTGCATTGTGATTGGAAAAGTAACCGTAATATTATAACTATTTAAACTATTTAACTATGTATTCCTGAGTACACTCCAGCGGCTGGAGTTTCGCCGAGTAGTAGTGTACGTCAAAAGCATTATATGGCTTTAAACTACATAGGTATGCCGCTACTGTAGGTGTAGTGTATCCTGTATGTTACCTAATTTATGTTCATCCAATTTAGCCATTTTCAAATGATACATGAAAAAAAGAATAAAATGCGTCACGTACAGACATCTTCTTTCATCAATATAGATGTGCTTTATAATTTTTTCTCATAATTATAAGTTATGGAATCGATAAATTAAATTATTTTGGAATATTAATTTGAGGGTGGATGTTAGCAGAGCCGAAACTTGTTCATGTTGTGTTCGGTACGAGTTTAACCAATGAATGTCTTCCTCCCCACTCATATACACAAAAAAAAAAAAAAAAAAAAATCAAAATAAAGATATTGAATATTTATATTGACGTGTGGCTTTTGCGCTCTCTTACTATCTTGGGCCCCATGCGGAGGCACCGACGCGGTGCTGCCCTCTTTCGGAAAGAAATAAGACTTTATTATTTTGATATTAAATCTCTCTTAATCGCACTAGATGGCAGCAGTACAAACAATTACTAAGTGAGAGGTGAAAACTGTCTCCTCAGAAAATATTTTCAGCGCGGCAGTGAGGAAGAGGATCAGAGCCATTGCTAAGGCTTTTTTTTTTTTTTTTGGGAGAGGGGGGGGGGGGGCTGCGATAAACTGCCCAGTCAAATATCGGTTCTTACCAATTTATTTATTTTTTTATCAATTATATCACCAACTTATGACTTTTGCCAACTGTGTTTGCGTAATTTTGCCAAGTGTACCAAAAATAGAAAGTAAATTATAGTTTCGTTAAAATTTTTTTACCAAGTTTGCCAACTAGGTATCTAATTTTGCCATAATAGAATTCTGGGAGTGTTGGGGGAGACTACCCCCTACCCTCTGTCTAGCGAGGGCCCTGAGGAGGGTAACGAGGCAGTCACCTCTCTGACCCTTTAGCATACTGGATTTTTTTTTTTTTTTTAATGTTTTCCTTCATTATGTTATCCTAAATTAAACTTTCCGACTAATGGCCAAGTGGGTAATATACCGAACATTTTGTTTCTTTGTGTTGTTATGGCAAAGCTACGCAAGGGCAATCTGCTAAGGCGTGACCTTCGTAACTAAGGCCTGCTGGCTTAAGGATTACGTCATCCTAAGTAGACCGATTTAGGTATAAATTTAAAATTTGTAAAATAAAATTAAAATTCTGGTTGCTTATCATCATTTTATCAAATTTATCAGTGCTTAAAAACATATCTTCAGAACAAAAGTTAAAATTATATATATATAAGTATTAAACATTGGAGCTGCAATCACAATTTCTAAATGCATTTTTAGTGTCATATTTAATCCGTAATCAATAATAAATCAAGATAAATGTAAGAAATAATAAATTTTATAAACTGATGATAAGCAACCACAATCATAATATTGCTATACAACTTTTAATTTTACGTTTAAATTCGGCCTACATAGGATGACTCAATATTTGAGCCAGCAGGCCTTGTTTGCGAAGGTCACGGCTAAGGACGAGGGTATCTTGGTCGGAGGACTTTGTAAGGGGTTCTAACGCGTATTCATGTGATATCTGGAGAAAAGCGAGCAAAACTCCAGACCTTTATATCGACAGCAGCGCGATTGGCAAGAACGCTGGCACTTCACACTCCAGCAGTCCACCAAGTTCGCTGCCTTATCCACTCGGTAGGCCGTGGTGGGGACCACCCGAACATTCGGAGATAGATGGCTGAAGTGCGCAGCTCCTGGATTTATGGCCTTTCACTCGGCTGTAGATTTAACAGTTTGGTCTTTTTTTCTCTAGATGTAACGTGAATACGCGTTACAACTCCTTAAAAAGATCCGCAACGATGGCAACCCCTCTTGTGCAGATGCCCCTCGCATCATTGGCGTGCCAGGGGGGGGGGGAGTTGAGGGGGGGCGGTCCGGCCCGGATACCAAGGAAAAGGGGGATGTCGACTTCGCACATTTGTCAAAAAAAAAAAAAAAAAAAAAAAAAAATTAGTAGAGTAAAGCACCATTTATTTTGCCTTTCTTCTTTTTAGTTTCCTTTTCATTTTTAGGTTTCTACTAAAGTATGGATACCTTCACTGCTAGGAGAAGGTGTACTTACATAAATGTAAGGTAAATGTGCATTGGTACGATCAGTGGCGCACCCAGGATTTTAGTTTAGGGGAGGGCTGGGCGACATACAAATACGGCTGAACTCGGTTATAGTGACCTTGATTAGGGTACCACTTGAGTCTACATATTCCGTTCCACTTGATTGTCCCATAGAAAACAAGCCCACAAGCAATGTAACTCGGTATGGAGTCATAAATAATTATCTGATCTTTTCAGTGACGTTGTAACCGAGATTAACAATGTTTCATAAACTAACTGTAAGCATTTATTTATAAACTTTTCAAATAAATGTCTTTTTTGGTTAGAAATAATTTGAAGACAATTAAAAAAGGAAAAATAATAATACATTAGCGACAATTTTCATTTTTAAAGCTTTTCACTTCTAACTTTCTACCTTTAGGGGGGGCTTCAGCCCCCATAGCCCCCTCCGTGGGTGCGCCTATGGGTACGATACTACGATATGTATACAAACATCTGTTCAAGATTTCTGAAGAGACGAAGGGTTCTTGGAAATTGTTTTGTGAGGGATACTTATAGGTATGTACTCCGCCACTACATACGGATATAGGCTATTGCCAATACCGGTACCTGATACTATGAGAGTACATCTGTTCAAGATTTCTGAAGAGACGAAGGGTTCTTGGAAATTGCTTTGTGAGGGATACTTATAGGTATGTACTCCGCCACTACATACGGATATAGGCTATTGCCAATACCGGTACCTGATACTATGAGAGTAAAAATCATATAGAGAGGTATCAAACCCATACAAAATAAGGATGGCCCAGTTTACATGCGTATTTGGATGTATACTTTCTTAAAATATATATTTTCTTCTGATTGGTCTATTTCGTGTTCAGTTTCGGCACACAACCGCGGGGGCTTTATTTAGGAGAGATGAACAGCATGTAACGGTAAAATTACGCAACATGTACATCATATCCTGTGCTAAATGAATCCAGTACAGAGTACAGCAAAGTCTTGACTCACGCGATTGATGCGTTCCAAGACGCGCTGTGAAATAGAGTGTATATATATATATATATATATATATATATACACAGGGAGATTCTAAAAAGGTGGATCACCAAATGTTAACTTTAATCCAAAATTAAAATCTGGAAATTTACTATAATTTTACATTTATAGTATAGTATATAAGCCTAGAATAGAGTATACATACATAGAAAGACAGCAATTGTTCTGGAAAATTACTAATTAAAATATTTAATTTATCAGATCTGTAGGTTACAAATTTTTGAAATCTTTGCTCGGTAGGTTACAGATTTCGGACATCTTCGATCTGTAGATTATAGATTTTGGTCATTGCTTATCTTTTGGTTACTGATTTTCAATATTGGATTTTTAAGACATGTGCATTAAAAAATACTGTGTGCTAAAAATGCATTAAATAGGCTCTATATAACTGCATTTTGTTAATCAAATGTATATTATATTTATTTCTTTTTTTTTTAAAGTCTGTTATGTCTTTTGGTAAATTGGTTTTCATGAAATGACATATTTAATTTCATTTATATATGTGATATGCATTTAAACAAATGTTTTTGGTCTCACATTGACACATTGTGTTAAGTATTGAACTTGCAGTTTCTTTTAAGCAATTAAGATATAAATTAAGAGAATGAAAAATAAACAGTAAAAAATTTTTTGCTGTTTAAAAGCAATTTACATGCTCATCATGATGAAATCCTACAAAATATTTAGCATTTGTTAATGCGCTTTATTAAAAAAATATATATAAATAAACTGTCTTGATTTAATTAAAAAAATTAAAGTATTTTTTAAGTTTATCTCTATGAATTCTAAATAAAAATGATATTATGTCTTGTTCATATTTTTCTTAAATACATTTTCTGAGAAAAAAAAAATCCTAATAAAATAAAACACTTACTAACTTTATAAATTGGCATTCAATGTTTGTGAGGCTTTACTACTCATTATAAATCGTACTTTTTAAGTAATCATGTCCGAAAATTCGTAACGTTCGAAGCTGCCACCATATTGATTCGACTGTACACATGTGTTTGGCATGCTCATCAATGATGTTGATCATTATTTCAACTAAATGCACTTTATTTCACGAATAAAAACTGTTGAATCGGGGCAACAAGACTGTAATTAATGACTTTCTTAAATTTTTAGGACGCTGGAAACTCTGTGACAATAAATGAAACATTAAAGAAATCTACGTTTCGATCGTTACGCGATTTTCGACAACGTGGTTTATATGCATGTTTGCGGCAGAGAAAATGCACTAAAACTTACGAAAATGCTTTAAAACGTCGAAAAAAAAAATATTTTAAAGGCTGATAAATGAGAAGATACTTGCATATTATTTAAGCTTCCAAATAGCGTTGTTTCGATCGTTACTTTTTGACAAATAGAACTGGCAAGAACACATTGTGGTTCTAATAATAACATAATACTGCACAGTATTGTCAATTCATAAAATCTATTATCAGTAGTAGAGAGATAGACATAATGCACAGTATTGTACGTAGAGTATGCAGTCAAATACTGTACCCCACACTGTAAAAAAATTCAATCCCAAATAACGGTGCATGTACTAGCAGGAGGGGGACTAGTGTGTAACATATGCGGTAAATCTCATAAATGACATATGTACCGTAGAAATATTTTACGGTATACATACCGTAAAAAAGTACATATACCATAAATTTCTTATATGGTATTTGTGCCGTAAAATATTTTATATTATATATACTGTAAAAAGAATACATATACTAGCATAAATTTACTATACGGTATATGTACGGTAAAAAATTAAGCTACCTGTACATATAATGTAAACGAAATTTATAGTAAATGTGCCGTAATTAATTTTTAAAACGGTATATATGCTGTAAACAAAATTTATAGTTCATATACCGTAAATAATTTTTAATCAGTACATAATGCTGTAAAAATAATTTTTGGTATTTGTGCTGTAATTAACTTTAACCGGTACATATGCTGTAAATGAAATTTAAAGTACACATACCGTAAATAACTTAAACTTTTACGGGCCAATGTTCCCAATCGGTAACATCGAATTAAAAGTTTATTCAAAAACGAAATTTTATCAATACGGACTTGAAAAAAATGAGCAGATAAAGTTAAAAGATGACTTCATTCTTTGAAATAAAATATGCATTTGTATCGTTATTGGGGAACTGGAAAAAAATCATGAAAATAGCCATTTTCATAAATTTTTACAGAGCTATTTTGATACGCCCTCCTCCCCCTTAGGAGGGGGAGAAACTCTGTGACAATTTAGGAACTTAGAACCCCTTAGGAACTTAGAAAACCCCTCCTTCAAACTTTCTCTCATATCTCTACTAAATTTATGAAAATAAATCTATTTCATTAAGTCTTAATACTTCACTTATTATTTAAACTACCCATGAGTAATATTCAGTTTTGGTACAGTTCAGTTCAAAATGGTACAAGTACCACGCTTAAACCAAATGAGCGAAATTTAAATTTGTCCCAGTTTTCAAAAGTGCTCGTCTCCTTTAGGAGCGTTTTTCGATCACAAGAGCGGAGCGAAATATGACAATTAGTGAGTACGGGAATTCTCGGAAAAAAAAGACGAAGCGAGGAGCGGAATTCTTAGAAAAAAAAAGACTACTTAAAGAGCACTTTTGCGGAAATACCGGTAGGTTTCCATCGAAACGGATCGCTCCGCAATGTATCGGTTTTTTTTTCGCTCTTTAGGTTTAAGCGTGCTCGCCAGAGGAAAAATTTTCCTCCGGCACTTTATAAAGAATGCGTTAGCTCTCTTGCTTATGGGAAAACTCGCGTAACACCCGTTTCGCGTAATACAAATCGCGTTGTATCGCGTCTCCATACTGGCAACTGTAGGGCATAAGAATGGCAGCTTGGTCCCCAGATCGCATATCTAAGCAGCCTTAGCTTTGCTTTTAATCTCTTACGACACCGTTGCTCCACGAGCATAAGTCAACCAGGTCGCAAATCCATTAGAGAAAAAAAGGGGGGGGGGTTACCCATTAAAAAAAAAAAAACGGGGGTCTAATTCATTACGCAATGACCGGAGACAGACACAGAGATACCGAGCGAAAAGGCATTTGGCGTTCCTTTACGGCGTGATAAAAACGCCGTTATTTCTTTCAACACGAATACTTTGTTTACGCAGTAAAGTACTTTGTTTACGCAGTAAAGTACTACTACGCAGTAAAGTACTACTTCGCAGTACTACTACGCAGTAAAGTACTACGCAGTAACTAAACGCTCAGTAACACGAAGTAGCACGTAGTAACTACGCAGTAACACGAATACTTTGTTTACGCAGTAAAGTACTACACAGTACTACGCAGTGCACTACTACGCAGTAAAGTACTTTGTTACGCAGTAAAGTACTTGTACAGTAAAGTACTTTGTTTACGCAGTTTGCGAAATGTGGCCACCACGATCTGAGCGACAGGACAAACATTTAATTTGTGAAAGCTGTCTGGCTGTACGCGGTACTTAAGAATGTACACATGCAACACCCACTGCCCCCCCCGCCATTCCCCTTCCTACACTAAACTGATGTGGTAGGACGGTATTGTGCTTGAAATGGATGAATGCCCCTAAAATTGCTATTGACCGTAATGTATTGGAAATCTTTTGAGTGTTTCTGTAGCAGAACTATAAATGATAAAGACACTTTTTTTAATGGAGAAATTCATTTTCTAACTCTTTACAGCATATATCACTTCTGAGTCGTTTGAAATAGCCCAATATCTCTAAAAAACGCTTTGATGAATTTCGTCCCATAGAGCGTAATGTATTTCGAATCTTTTGGGCGGTCCTGTAGATAAACTAATAAGTCGAATGGAACCGAAAGGGAAGGTGCACAACTAGATGTTACAACAATCCTAAATATAAAGTTTCAACATTCTACGCCTAATAGTTTTTGAGATATGCGAGTTTAATGAATTTCGGCCCATTGAGCGTAATGTATTTCGAATGTTTTGGGCGGTCCTGTAGATAAACTATCCAATCGAATGGAACCAAAAGTGGAGGTGCACAACTAGATGTTACAACTATCCAAAATATGAAGTTTCGACATTCTACGCCTAATAGCTTTTGAGTTAGGCGAGTTTAATGAATTTCGGCCCATAGAGCGTAATGTATTTCGAATCTTTTGGGCGGTCCTGTACATAAACTATCCATTCGATTGCTACCAAAAGGGGAGGTGCACAACTAGATCATAGAACAATCCTAAATATCAAATCTCAACATTCTACGACCAATAGTTTTTGAGATATGCGAGTTACATACATACGTACGTACGTACAGACGGCATGGAAAAACTGGCCACAGTAGACTCGCCACTGGTCAAAATGAGTTGCAGACGCGTTAATATGATCGTGCATGCTAGCCTACGATGTGATGCATCGAAAAAAATTTTTTAATTAAATTTAGAGGTAGTCAAAATCGGTTTTTATGTCGAAATTTGGCCCCCAAAATTTTTCGGGATCACATTACTTCCTTATACTACGTACAAGGAAGTAAAAAAAAAATCTAATGGGTTTTAGTTTTTAGAAGTTTTTTCTACAAGATTAGGGTCTATGTTTAGTAGGTCAGAATTTATACGCAAAAGATACGAACATAATTTTTGGCGCCAAATTTTGGCGATATTTCGGCGACGAAACTCGTCAATGTCAACGACATTTGGCGAGATTTTAAGCATGAACCAAACAATGACAGATTATCGCCAAATTTGGCGATATTTCGCCAAAACTCGCCAAGAACGATGACAAATGGCGATACTTTGGGCATGGACCAAATGACTGACTATCGCCAAATTTGGCGATATTTCGCCAAAACTCGGCAAGGTCGAGGACCGACGGCGAGATTTTGGGCATGTACCAAACAATGACTATCTACAGTAGTATTATATTGAAGATGTCCATAGACATTAAAGTACTGAAATTCTTTCCGGTGGTCCTGTAAATAAACTCTCCAGTAGATTGGAACCAAAAATCGAGATGCACAACTAGATGTTACAACATTCTTATATATGAAATTTCATAATAGTTTTTGAGATTTGAGAGTTAAATATGCACACACGTACACCAAAAGTCGCCAAGTTTGGCGACTTTTGGCATAGTTCTTGAGAGAGGCACGTGACCATGGTCGGACCATTACCTAACTTATGTGGTAGGACGGTATTGTGCTTGAAATGGATGAATGCCCCTAAAAATTGCCATTGACCGTAATGTATTGGAAATCTTTTGAGTGTTCCTGTAGCAGAACTATAAATGATAAAGACACTTTTTTTAATGGAGAAATTCATTTTCTAACTCTTTACAGCATATAATCACTTCTGAGTCGTTTGAAATAGCCCAATACCTCTAAAAAACGCTTTGATGAATTTCGGCCCTTAGAGCGTAATGTATTTCGAATCTTTTGGGCGGTCCTGTAGATAAACTATTCAGTCGAATGGAACCGAAAGGGGGGGTGCACAACTAGATGTTACAACAATCCTAAATATAAAGTTTCAACATTGTACGCCTAACAGTTTTTGAGATATGCGAGTTTAATGAATTTCGGCCCATTGAGCGTAATGTATTTCGAATGTTTTGGGCAGTCCTGTAGATAAACTATCCAGTCGAATGAAACCAAAAAGGGAGGTGCACTACTAGATGTTACAATTATCCAAAATATGAAGTTTCGACATTCTACGCCTAATAGCTTTTGAGTTCGGCGAGTTTAATGAATTTCGGCCCATAGAGCGTAATGTATTTCGAATCTTTTGGGCGGTCCTGTACATAAAACTATCCATTCGATTGCCACCAAAAGGGGAGGTGCACAACTAGATCATAGAATAATCCTAAATATCAAATCTCAACATTCTACGACCAATAGTTTTTGAGATATGCGAGTTACATACATACGTACGTACGTACGTACGTACAGACGGCATGGAAAAACTGGCCACAGTAGACTCGCCGCTGGTCAAAATGAGTTGCAGACGCGTTAATATGATCGTGCATGCTAGCCTACGATGATATGCATCGAAAAAATTTTTTAAATTAAATTTAGAGGTAGTGAAAATCGGTTTTTTTGTCGAAATTTGGCCCCCAAAATTTTTCGGGATCACATTACTTCCTTATACTACGTACAAGGAAGTAAAAACATGAAAGAATTACGTGAAGAATTTAATAACAAAATCGAGGACAAACTGGATTGGAAAGAAAATATAGGTTCGAAAATACGGGAAGAATGTGAAGCTAAAATGGAAGAAAAATTGGACTCTCTCGTCAAGCTGGGAAAGTTACCGGAAAACATCAGACTGTCGTCACGCGGGGCCTTCGCAATTAGTAACGGGCCTGCGCGTGTATTTTGATGAGCCATCCAAAGAGGCCTACGGATGCTCGAGTCTTCACGTATACATCAGGCATTTTTTAAGCTTCCCAGTGCTTTCAAACGTTATTTAATGTAGTTTTAAGTAGTAATTGTGTTACTAATTCAAGTACGAACTCATGATTAATTTGTTTGCTATGATACATATTGACATAAAGAAAATAGATGCATATAATTTGAAGGAAAAACAAAGTAGCGCTTACTCTCATGATTCACGATTGCTTATTTTAGTTTCACAAGTGGATATTTAATATACTTTAAAATAACTAAATACACAAATGAGAGGCATTTTTATAATGAATATTTCATGAACGTAGTCGTATTTCCTACGTTATTTTAAACAATACAATAATCTTTAACAAATGATGTATTAAAGCGCATTTCAGTGTTTTCGGGATATCCTGTATATTGGAGAAAATTGATAAAATACGCTCTATAGCGTGATCCCTGAATTAATTATTCTTTAATAAAGACATTTCATGTAGTGTATATTATTCTTTTGTCGCTTTCTCAATCGAACTTAGGAATTGAGCAAGCATAATGAACGCTTGTACAAAATATTAACTACATTTGAAGTTTCTGTATAAACGGGCAAAAATCAATAATTTATAATTTACTGTATTTC
Source organism: Cheiracanthium punctorium (assembly GCA_038373885.1). Lineage (NCBI taxonomy): Eukaryota > Metazoa > Arthropoda > Arachnida > Araneae > Cheiracanthiidae > Cheiracanthium > Cheiracanthium punctorium. The sequence goes on along the minus strand of JAWZYV010010738.1, from coordinate 2,979,249 downwards.
TGCACTGTACCAGATGTAAGTCTTAATCACATAATCAAGGCATATATAACTGATAAATAACATTTTCAACTGGCAAAATTAAATTGTCTGAATAGTATCACAGGGTCATGCTTATTTACAAGAATAAAAACTACTCAAGTAAAAACTGACTAACTGCTAAACTCAGTAAACATGATTTACATACATATTTTTAGAATTCCTAAATACATTATAAGCGTTCACTTACCTTTACATTCAGAGCAAAATGTTCGAATTTTAGGATAAATTTTCATGAAAGAAAATGGCGCAAGATTCACAAAACGATTACCTACATCTAAAGTTCTTTAGTACGACAAAAGTATAAAAAAATTGTTTTAAAATAATAAAATAATATAACATTTATAATACTTAGAACAATAAAATAGAATACTGTGACTAGGGAAAACAGGCCTCATGATAAACTCATTTTTAGGGATGGCAACTCATAAGCAGGCCCGTTGCTTAGCGATGGGCCCACGTCACGCCGCCCAGCAGTGAAACTTACCACTTATTACGGAAAGACTCCCTGGGAAGCCTACAATACCCAATTTTTAATCGTCGCCAAAGCCAATGGTTGGAGCGAATCCGAGAAAGCGAACCAACTGGCCGCTTCCCTTAGCGGAGATGCAATTAACTTATTGTAAACTATTGGAGCGACGGAGATAGGAGATTTTGACGCCCTCGCAAGTGCCTTGGAGATGAAATTCGGAGAGAAGTGCCAGAAAGAATATAGTAGAATCCAACTTAAGTCAAGGATGCAAAGACCTGGCGAGACCCTCCAAGAGCTGGCTTCCGACATAGATAGGCTGTGTCATCTAGCCTATGGCAGTTATCCTGATAACGTTCGAGAAGAAGTTGCAGTGCAACATTTTATTGAAAGCCTCTTGGACTCTGAAATTTAGAAAGCATTGATCTTGGCGGATTATAAAGATCTCAGGTCCGCCCTCGTATTAGCCACGAAGCTAGAGGCAGCTCAGCTGGTCGTAAGAAAAGAGCGGCATAATGTTAGAGCTGTGTCATTCCAGGAGCCTACGGATGGAGAAATGCTCAGTCGATGCTTTAAGTGCCCAGGACGTGTATATACGCCTATCTCAAATAATTTCCTCAGTAATTTATTGCTAGTTTTGTAAATACTCTAAACTTTTTGACAGGCAATAACTTTAATTTGAAGAATCGTTCGCCCTACATGCGCTTATTTCTTTGAAAAGGGGAGGGGGAGTTGCCTAATATGGCAGTTAAGCGGTTAAAATGCTGTTAATAAATAAAATTTAAAGTAGTATTTTAAAATTTCTGAGACAGGACAAGTGACTCAGTTTTTGAAATATGTGCCTTATTTTTAAATAACGCAGAATGTGGTCATTCAAAATTTGTGCTAAAGATAGTTTCAATTCTTTTTTATAAGGGGGGGGGGGTTGAGGGGCAAGGGTGGCTTTAGGGTGAGGGCACAGGGGGCGCGAGCTCCCCGAGAGAAAAATATTTACACTAGATAAAATACGTTTCAAATAAAATTGCATAGTTCATGCAATTCTGAATTGGTATTCAAGCTTCGCACCCTTCCTGAAAAATATTTCTGGATCCGCCCTTGGGGAGGGGGCATAGTATATTCGTACAAATACGTAACAAAAAGCAAGAGCTTAGAATATATAATTCAATGCTTTAGAGAAATAAACTGACCATATTTTTAATAACAACATATACTAATCAAAGCTTTTAAACACATTTAAAATATATATATTGTTACGAATTTTCGGGCAACCTGCTGCTCTGGGGCTTAAAATGGTTTAAAATTCGTATTCTACGCTTCAAATAGATAAAGTTTGCTTTTTGTTGCATCAAAATCGGCCAATTAGAACCGGAGATATGGAGGTTTTGGTTTGCCATTGTTTTTCAATGGAGGTTCTAGAAAACTCGAGAAATATTGGTCCTAGAGCTTAGATCTCTTCACATTTGGGGACTTATTTTTGGCACCAAATTTGGCGATATTTCGCCAAAAAGTCGCCAAGCTTGGCGACTGTTTGGTCATTTGGCGCGATTTTTCCAATGGGGCCTGGAAGTTGTTTTTCCTGCATTAAAAACGCATAATAACCTAACATTTCTCTTCTATGACGTAATCAAAATTCACGCTTTATGTAGAACCCTCGAGAAATTGACTTTTCTGGAAACTTCTTGTACCTTCTGCGTCGGTTATTTATAGAAGCGCGCGTTGTGCCGAAAGTTCAGTGCGAGTTGAACGCTCAATGTGTGAAGAGCTGTCAGTGAGAGTGCGCTTGCTTTGTGAAGAAAGCTGTGTTTCGCGCTGTTCGTGAAGCTTTGAATTTAAGTGCTGTGTGTACATTTTTCATCGCCGAGTCTTGAGAGACTGTTAGTGTTATTTCTCGTATATTTTCACTGAATTTTTGCCTGTGAAAGTGACTTATTTTGTGTGAGAAATACAACATTTGTGAGAGCTTCTGACCCAAGCGGATTGTTAAAAGCACGTTACTGCTAGCTTGTGAATAGTGTGTATAGCTGATTGTTCTAGAAGTACGAACCCCAGGAGTAGCAGAGTAATTCTGCAACAATATGATTGTAATTTACATATAACTTACTTGAAGCTTGTGGATCTAATGAACTTGAAGCGTTTTCTTTCTATAATTCAGTAGATAAACATACATTCGAAGAGCAAGAAGAAATATCGCAAGGATTCTTTCTCTTAATTTCTCCTGGTAATTGAACAGGCTCCAATCGATTTTGTTTATGAAGATCTGAATGCTTAGTTATCGTATGTTTTTTTACCTAATTATTATCACAAATATCACGACATAAAGCACACTGTACTTTATAGCTTGTGCTTTTGACACCACCGATGTTCTTTTTAGGAAACATAAAGCCAAAAGTGAAATTAAACTTTTAAAACTGCCGTAAAGAAAAAAAAAATGCCCACTATTCTAAACTCTGTCTAACTCACTGGCACAATAACAAGATTTGAGAAGTGATGTACGAAGAAAAAATAAAAATACACTTCGATTCGGTTTACGAAGAAAAAAATACACGACGAACCATTTCTTTCTCATCATTCAGTCGTTGAGGAACAATAAAAATACAAAAATCGTATTTCTGGGAAAAAGAACATCCCCTATTTGCTTGTGTAAGCCATACTTCCTTTCCCTAGAAATTTTTTATCTACCCGACTGGTCTAATTAACGGTCACTGTGTCCCCCATCCTGACCACCCACACTCATGTTGTACTTTTCTATGGTGTCGGCGACAAATGCCGTAACATGGTGTCAACTGTCATTCTGCTAAACAAACAGCGGGCAACCTACTCCCCTTTAGCACAGTCTTCAGTGCAGAAAGTACCCATTTAAGCAATTAAAAGAGCCTCCAATAGAAAGTGGTCGCACATGTGGTCTCATAAATTTGGCGTTTGAAGAATAGACTGGCACTTTTGTTAACTTAAGATTGATGTCTTACTGCAAATCCAATAAAATACCCCCTGAGAGTGGGATCACAGTCTTCCCCGCCGTTCGTCAACACGTCACAGTATTGGAAGGAAGGAAGATGTAGGAAGTGGCTGTTAAGCCGTTATCAGACGACGCATTTTCGCCCTTCAAAATGCTCGTACAACTCTTTCGGCTTTCATTTTTCTTGTCAAAAGCAAGGTATAGGGTTGTATTGGAAGGCAAGAAAACGATCTGGTGGATTGGCACGGGGTTGCCGATTTGGCGACGTTATCGCTCGTTTTGTGACAAAACAGTTATTACGTCATCGCTGTTTTTGTCACAAAAATCACTCATCCGGTCGCGCCCCGTGCATTCGAACATTGACATTGACGGTGGAATTCGAAGGTTTATTTTTAAGTAAATACAGTAAAAAAGTTTATAATGGTTTTTGATTTGCACTTCGGAAATAAAATCGGCTTCTATTTCCGCCGTCCACACTGCAGGCATGGAGGTCGCCATCTTGAATGAAGCTGTGGACAGTGTCTAGAGCTGTGATTGGCTGATTTCGCCATTCATACCAAACATTTTTCAACATTGTTCGAAACAGTCCGGTGTCAAGGGAAATACTATCACACAACGGTTTTCGCCTGACTGAAGGGCAAAACTGCAGTACAAGAGTGTTGTACGTGCATTTTGCAGTGCGTAGAGCTCTCGTGTGATAGCACCTTTATTCGACATGAAAAGGATCGCAGAGATTAAGAGATGAATGAAAACGGAAAGTAGTTTTAGCCATTATTCAGAAGTTCTGAGGAATATACCCCCCCCCCCCCCAACGAACTATCTCCCAGAAATGTAAACATTTCCGCTTCAATCTCCAATACTCATTTGCCTTTCATGTGTATTAAAAAAGTACAAAATTACTTTTTTTAAATCGCAAAATCAAAATTAAAACTCAACTAAAAAATAGATTTCTCCTTATGAAAATTTCCCGACGAATTAATCAAATAGCCCCGATGGGGTTTAACAAGTTCCCCGACGGGGGGACGTGGCCCCCCGGACCCCCCATTGGAGCCACCCCTGCAACGGGCCGGGCCGGACTTGTGTCCTGAGATAACATTTTTTTCTTTTTCGCCTTCCTGCAATCCGAAAAAAAGGTTTTTTTTTTTTTTTTTTTTTTAAGCTATTACTCCGTTTACTTTGAAAGTTGGCTTGGCGTTTGAAAGTTTTCAAGTTTTGTTGCAATCCGGCCCTGGTCGGGTCTTAGTCTCGCGGTAGCAGTGCTTATTATTCCTTCATTTCGCAGTCTTATTTCTCCAGCAAGAGATAAATAGTATCCCTGGCAGGGATCAATTAATATTTCTATAGCCAGGGATATTACATTCTTCAGCCGGGGACGATCCCCAGACAGCACATAAGCTTAAATTAAGCTTGACATTTCTTTGAATTTGACGCATTAATGCAAGCTTCACAGTTCAACTCATTCTAAGCTGGCAGCAAGCTTGCAGGAGTCAAGTTGAATTGTCAAGCTTAAATACAGCTTGATTTAAGCTTGGCAATTGCGACTCGCTTGATTTTTCCTTTTTAAAGGAGCGTTGATGGCGCCATCTGTGAAAGAGAATGGACATTAATTGTCTAGCGTCCTCAAATTTGCTGAAAGTTCGTAAAAGATGTGCAGTGGCGGATTATTGCAAGTTTCTCGGGGAGGGCGATTAGTTAGAAGATTAGTAGAGTCTCTAAATCACACATAAAATTATTTTAATTTTGATGCATCCCATGGAAAAATAAAAAAAACAAATAACATATCGCCCACTTATCAATTTGGCCAGAAAACCGCTTAATAATTCACTTCAAACTTTAGTCAGAGCTGCACAAGGCTCCGGTGGCTGAATGGATAACGCGCTCGGCTACTAACCGAAAGGTCCCGGGTTCTATTCTAGCCACGGACACTCGATGGAAACAGATTAAAATAACTTAAAATTACAGCATAGAGGGGGAAAAATAAAGTTGTGGGGCGCGTTCGCTAGCGGGCGCCCCGTGTATTTAGAAAATTTTTTAAGCTTGAAATGTCAAGCTTGATTCAGGCTTAATGCAAGCTGGGCAAGTGTAAACTAGAACACTTGATTCAAGCTTACACGCCTGGAATTTTCAAGCTTATTGACTTGATAAATCAAGCTTGCTGCCAGTTTGCTGTGCTGTCTGGGTCCCGGCACCCCCCCCCCCTCCCTGTCAATTCGCAATCTGCTTATAGCGTCAAAATATTCTGTATCAACTTGACTTACCCATAGTGCGCACAATCAATGTAACTCGTTATAGTCAAATATTTACGTGATCTTTTCAGTATCGTTGGAACCGAGTTTAACTGCTTTTCGTACACTAACTGTAAGTATTTATTTAAAAACTAACATTTAAAAAAAAAACAACTTTAGAAATAATTTTTAGAAGAGAACTTTTAAAAAGAAAAAATGTAATTCATTAGGGAGAATTTTCAATTTTTAATGCTTTTCACTTCTAACTTTCCACTTTTAGAGGGGGCTTGAGCCCCCAATAGCCCCCCACCGTGGGTGCGCCTATGTGTTCGAAAGTGTTTTTTAATCGATGCTTTCAGTTTGAAATATATTTTGGCTTCATTTTTTTTAAGTTTGAGAGTTTTTTGGACGTTACTACTATGCGTTTGCTCAGTGCTCGCGTCCTTATGCTCAGTGTCAGTTTCATATTTTTGGTCCACCTCGGAAAAATCCACGATCTAACACTGCTTTGTGCTTGAGTCCTCTCTCTCGCGCGCGTGAGTGCAGTTTTAATAGTTCTGATTTCATGAATAAATTAAACATCTTGAGAAAACTCACACAGTTACCTACATCATATTCTTATTGCGGCAACTACTGTCAAACATTTTGATGTTATTAAAAAAAAAAATACACTTAGAAATGCTAATGTTATTAAGGGTAAATAATAATAAATAAATTAAAAGTTGCATAAACTTACATAAGGTAATAAAAACTCTCCTTTGGTTTCAATACGTTCAATCAATCCAACACAGAACAGGCACAGGCTAAACGTTCGCCAGATGGGATGGGTTGCGCAGAGAGATTCCTCCTTTCCTACTATTGGAAATGTTCTGTTGCGGACGTAAAAGGATTTTTGTACCTCTTGAAGTGCTCACTAGTTAAAACAATATTTATTTGTCATTTGCATAATTTTATCTCTGTTAAAATCTTTTGTATAAAACTATATATATATATATATATATATATATATATTATAAATTAGCGCGATCTGCGTATACTAATTATCTATAATTAAATTTGACCATTAAATTAATTTCGTTAATTTTAATAAAATAATAACTTGTGAAGGATTTTTTTTAATAGATGTGAAATGTTAAAGTCCTGAAAACTGGAAGGGATTCTACGCCACGCAAATCGATATCGCATTTCCTACATTTCCTTCCGATTCCTTAATATATAAATATATGTTATTTTTATCTCTCTTTGCCATGAGATAGTTTGTCATTAAGAAGATGAATAAATATCATTAGCATCCCTTCTAGTGATATAGAAAGATTGTTGAACCATGACTTGAACTCACCTGTCAACATAAAAAATAAAATAATAATGGGAGGGCGCTAGCTCCGCAGGCTATGAACTCGAGTGGTAGTGCTATCGACAACGGCTAAAATTTCTAATTTCCTGCTAAATTTTCACTATTATGGATAAAAATTCAAGTGTTTTATATTACTTGCTCGGCAATCTTTCACGAGTTAGATTATTTACGAGCGCAAATTATTTAAATGGCCGCTGGACATCACATCAAGTCACCAAGCTTCTCTTCTAAATCGCTATTTACCTGGCAGGTCTACTGATGCTACTCTCGCAACTCTCTGACAGGTAACGATCAAGTTCATTTATTCCACTATATTTGTTTGTTTTGACCCGCCAGAAATCGAAATTTATTAGATTCTTGTAATCTTACAGCGGTCTTGTTTACACTGCGAAGATCTCTCTTGTAAGCCGATTTCATCTTCAATCACAATCATTTAAACATTTTAGCCGGAGGTATGTATCGTACGCTTGATTAAACTTCACTTTCTCAAGTTTGAAGAATTTCTTTATTACTTTCTCTACTTTTTCTCTTTTCAATGAGCTGTATGAAGCCTTATCGGCGTTATGTTTTCTATTATATAGCGTTTTGGTTAGAAACTCTTCTTTTAAACTAGTTATTTATTTTTTGTTTTGCTGGAATACATGGTTTCTGTTTAACCAGATATATGTAGGATGCCTTCGTTTGATTTGCAAAGATTATTATTTTTGAGGATCTCCCGATACGTAAAGGTAGATGGGCATTGTTTTGGTACTTATACACATAGTGCATCATCTGTTATCTGCATCTTCATAATCCTTCAGTTTATTGAGTGCTAGACCTAATTATACGCATGTATGCTCATAATTTTACTGCTTTATGATTTTCATAGTAAATGAATTTAATGAAAACTATGCGAGTACCTAAAAAATCACTGTGCAGTTTTAGTGAGTTTGTATTTAGTAAAAACTTATTTTTATGTATTTAAGGCCTTTTTGTATATCATAAGCATTATGTTTTTATATTATTATTATTATTGCAACTTTAAATCTGTGGTATTTACCGCTATATATATATGTATATATTGATCCTAAACTAACAATGCCATAATTATCTTGTAAGTTTATTGAAATATTCTTTCTTTTTTAGAAGACTAATCATTTTATATTAATCAACTTCTGTTGAAAGATAAAAGTTGAAGTAATGGGTAAGTCATTCAAAAATTATTTTATACTTCAGTATTAGTATGCTTTGAAGGATTGTTTAAATTGAAAATTTCTATTGATGAATTTCTCTTAAATAGTTAAAAATAAGAAATATTTCACGGTCTGGAAATATTTCAACCTGTTGATTTTTAATTGTTGATGACAAATTTTAATTTTCCAAAATTTCAAATATATTTTTTGTTTTTATAAATTTTGCATCTTTAAAAGTGGCTATGCTGCTTTTTAAAGTTTTTTCTCTAAGCAAAGGAAAATTTCTGTTAAATCATCATTCTAATACAGTGCAACCATTAAAACAATTTAATACATTATTAACTTCTTTTGTAACAAAAATTAATAAACAGAAAGCAATAAGATAATCGCGTTTGCACACATGTGAGCATTGTAAATAACTCAGTTTATTTATTTTTATCTAACATACTGAGTCAATTTTGCTCTCAAAAGTTTCTCTTTTTTTTCTACTATGTTAATACAAATTTATAAAATTTGATTTACTGTAATCTTCATTTCTAAGAAGAAAAGTAATAACTTAAACACATACTGTAATTTAACCGGTTTTAAGTTACTGGAATCATTGGACAAAAGTAATTAATTATCATTACTTTGTGACATAATCACTAAATAACCAAGGTAAAATGATTATATTTTAAGTTTTGGGCATAACTAATGCTGCTTTTTGTGAAAATACATTTTATATAAACATCCAGAGTAAAAACATATCTATTTGCATTTTATGAGAGGAAAATTATAGAAATTCAGGCTAAGCTTCAATATACATCCTACATTTTTTTTGGCTTCAAAATTTGTGATAAATGTAAAATTTGGCCTTTTTCTGGAAATACAAATGAATTTTGTGCTATGTTCTGTTTTTAATCTTTTACGTTTTCTTAACATTTTTTCTTTCTTTTTTCTTGTTATTTTTTAGTTTTTTGTCTACTTTTATCATTAAAATAAAACGGGGTTGAGGGTTGCAGAGCCCCCCTTACATAAAATCAATTGTTAGTTAATATTTTTGAAATTTATGTTTAGATTCTTAATCCTAAATTCAGGTAACAAATATTCAAATTTTATTAGTGTATCTAGTTAGAAAACGCTAATTTGCAGCCACAAATTCTTAATTTTCTTGAAATTAAAATGTTGTTTAGATTCTTAACCCTAAATTATTTCAACAAATATTTAAATTTTATTAGTATCTCTGGTTGGAAAACACGTTTGGAAATGCGATTTCACAGCTACTTTGTTTCCTTGGCACTGTCAAAAACGTCATTTCGGCACCAAAAATCAAGGAAGAATGTATATTGAAGGTGCACCAAAATTCATACAATCAAGCTTTCCAAAAATTAATATATATATAGGTAGTTTTCTTATATTTCACTCACAGTAATATTTTTCTGAAGATGATTCTTATGAGTGTAGTTGCTGATTATCTGCCTTTTTCACTGGTCTCCTTCCATAACATAGAAAGTGCTTTAAATTGGTATATTTCTGCAGTGTTTTTCTTATGTACACATTCACTGAAATAATAATAGTTTTTTACACGTTGGAAAACAGGTTACTTTCGTTATCTATATAAATAAAACAGTGTGTAAACTGTCCGTTTGTCTGTCTGTCTGTCTGTGTCTCGCGTAGCTCTGAAACGGGTGATCGTAGACCTACCAAATTTTGTACGGAAATTCTCCAAGACGGGTCTCGACACACCTCGAAGCGATTTTTTCGAAATTCGAATTAGAAAATGTTTTATTTTATGTTTTGTCCGATTTTTCTTGTGTAATACATAATAACGCCGGTAATTACACTCGCAAGAAAACGATAGTTACATCATCGTATAGAGGAGAAAATTTTCTTTTAAAAACTGTTTGTTTGGACTGTGTAACATAATTTGCAGATTTTTGGGAATTTTTCAAATAAAATTGAATTTGACGCTGACTTTCGTAAAATATTTTTAAAACTGCTGCATCTTGAATTCTATCTGTCGTAACTTTTTTATATTTGGGCAAAAGACGGAGCACACAATTCGCCCACTTTTAAAAGAAGAACGGAGGAAAAATGTAAATTAGAAGAATTTTTACGAATTTTTAAGTAAAGAAGGATTTTCATTTCAGTAGCACATGCTTATGAGTTTCGGTTTGATATCTTGCGGTTTGGTTGTCATGGATACAGTAACAATGATTAAACTTGCCAGTCGAAAAAAATAAATAAAAACGGGTCCCGCGAGCAGACGATTTCTTTGCTTGGCTCGATTTCCTTTTATAAATACTGGATTTATTTGTGAGAAGAAAAATTAAACTGATATAAATAGCGCAGCCTTATCTCTTATCTCTTTTCTTTTTGTAAAGGGTTGCAAGAGAGGGTGACGTATTTTTAAAATTTAAAAAAAAAATGTCCATTTCATGTAGTGTCTGAGGTATTTAACGCTAAAACGTGAACCTAAAAGACAGCATGTCTGAGGAAATAAGATATTTTGAAAGTGAGAAGTTCACTGCAAACGGTCCATTTTCACTTTTTTGATACCGAATGACGCTGACATAGTTTTTTTTGCATGTTTGTCATTATATTGCAATGATCTCAGGTTATTACATATATGACGCAAATTTTAAGTCAAGAGTGAAATAATTTTGCTTTTTCTAGATTCCACATCACTGGAATTACTTCGAATTACACATGTGAGAAAATTTTTCGTTTCCTACCGTGCGAAGAACGGGCACGCAGCTAGTGAAACAATAAAACAATCACACATGAAACATGGTTTTTCTTCTCTTTTTTAAGATACGCATATTTAATTTACCAAATGCAATTATGCCTTATTGAATGTATTTAGTCATTATCAAACTGTGCTAAATATTTATTTTTTATTTGGTAAAGTATTATTCTCCACCCCCTGTTGTTTTGTTTTGATTGGATTTTATTTCTCCCCCCCCCCCCCCCATTTTTTATTTTGATGGGATTTTTCATGATAAATGAAAAGTTTGCTTTTGTGAGACTTTTTTATTTCCAGAAATACTAAAATAATAGTGTCTTTTGCATTATAATTATCTGAAAAATAATGAAATAATGTATCGTAGTTTATACAACATTACATGTAATATTAGCATTTATATACTGAATCCATTTTCTTTTCTTGGGTTTCTAAAAAACTTTTAAGAACTAATACATTCTGGAAATTTTGAGATGTTCTGTCATTAATTTGAATTTAGTAAATATCTAGACAGCTTATAAAGGGAAAAATAAATCTTAAAATATTTTTCTTTCTATTTATGTTTTAGTAGGATAAAGTAAAATAGGTAAATAATAAGGTTCAATTAATTTTCTGTTTCTTGCAACTAATGAACTAATAAACATGCAACTAATGCAACTAATAAACATTTTGGTGAGTATAAATATTGCCAACTAATGTCTGAAAATATAAACTAAAAAAGAAAAATCATTTAAAAACAGACTATTTTTATATTTGATCAAAAGAAATAGCTTCCAATTTTACCTCACCTTACCCTACAACAATCATTTTAGTTCTCAATACATTATTTATCTGAAACCTAATAGTCCTGACCATAATATTTTTAAATTTGAATAATTTGTAAGTAATGATAGGAAATAAATAAAATTTGATAAAGCACATTACTATTAGCATATTAGTCTGAATATAACGCGACCCTGAAATTTTTCATCAAGATAAATAGGAAACTCCTATATTTAGACCTCGAATTTAGCGTGAGTCAGGTTTTAAATGGGGAATGATCAGTCAGATAACATTGCATTATATTCGGGCCAATATAGTATTATTTTTTCTTCTTTTTTGTTTTTAAAATCTATTACCCATTTCACCGTACCTTTATGGAAAAAGCAGCTCTTAATGAAATTTAACATTTTTTGCATTTCAAATTATTATATACAAACTTTTCAAGTATGAAGGGGACGAATATGTTGAATAGAGGAACACAAAGTTTAATTTTTAACATTATGTAAGAACAGAAAACAAAAAGTGAATAAAAAATGCCCATTTTCATAGATATTTTGATTTTATCCTACCTTTCCCTAGAAAGAAACTGATGTTGTTTGTATAATTACTTTGTTTATACTTAAGCAGATGTACTTGAGCATTTTCTAAAATTGTTACTGTGTAGTTAATAAAAAATAATAATTCCATATAATATTTCTATTTGTTAAAGTTGTTAACATTAAGTCTCTGTGTGTGTGTCTTTTTTTTTTTTTTTTTTTTTTTTTTGACAATATTTTATTTAAAAATTTAACTTATTCAAAGTTTTTTGTATTTTGATTTTTTTGCATGTTGATTGAATTTTTTCTTCTTTTCAAGAACACATAGCATTCATAATCATTTGCTCTATGAGGCACTCTTGCAGTTACAGAGGAGCAAGAGGAAATTTCAAGTTTCTTATCTCAAAAGATGAGTGACAACATATGCTGTTGACTGTGAGATGGTGATGAAGAAAACATGTCACTTTGTTATTTTTATATCTATTTGGGCATTGGCTGTTTATTCAGGTATTTTCTGCTCTGTAATTAGTTATCTTTATATGCTTTTACTCATTGTTGTCTTGTGAATGCATGCATTCGGCAATTGTCTGAAGCTCCACAGCAGGGTTTAAGCTAGCAAAAAATTTTCCTTAGCCAAAAATGGAGGGAAAAGTTTTTGCAAAATGCAAAAAAGGTCAATTTGCACCTAAAAGTTAATGATAACTACATTTTTTTTTTTTTAAACAGCTTTAAAAGGTATTAAGAACAAATACAAATTTAAAACAAATTATTTTCAAAATAGCTATGTTCAGAACTCTGAATTTGTTTAAACTGGCCCACTTCTTGCTTTGCCTAAATTAAAATTTTTCTTTCCTTTCTTCAGTTTTTTAAAGTGAAGAAATTTTTAACTTGACTATAGTAAATTCCATTTCAAATGATAGTTTTAATGAATCCTTTGATTGAATGAATTTAAAAGACCATAAAACATGTGTATATTTTAACAAAAGTAACTTTTATTTGTTTCACATTTTGCAAAAATATGACTATAACTTAAACTCTGCTCCAAAGTTAGTCTTAATGTAACCAAATATGTGTAAATTGCTCTCGAGCATTGCTACATGTTGATTATTGGGGGGACCAAACAAAGACCAAAATATTGTGGGGGGACACATCCCTGTAGGTTACAACATCCATGACAATGCTTACCAATGTAGATTAAATTATTGTGCTATTAAGTGATTACACGTTCTAAACCTTAATTTAACACTTAATAAAGAAATGAGTATAACAAAAGTCTTTTTTTTTTTTTTTTTTTTTTTTTTTTGTGACATTCATTCATAACACCACAAAAGTTTATAAGTTTTTCATCTGTTCTGTTTTCACCTTACTAGTTTTAGTGTTGATAATAATCCACTGTAATCGCATGCTAAAATTAAATTTTAGATGTGCTATTCATAATCCTTTTAGAAATTAGTAGTAATTATAATCCATATCAATTTTTGTGTTCGATTACAGATGGCTGCAGAATCAATTGGTATCTGCACCTGACAAACAGCGAATAAAGTAGTAATATTTTCCTTTGGTTGAAGATTAAAAAACTGATCTCAGTAAAATATTATCAAAATCACTAATCCTAATTCCTGTGCACAATGATCTCCCTGAAAACTGTGTCAGCAGCCAGGTGATGATATCGAGCAGATGTGTGTAATTGGATTATAATGAAACATTGGGAGTGATATTCATTTTGTTGTTGTTGTTGCTAAATGAGAATTAAGTAAAACTTGCTGAGCAAGTCGAAAAGGATTAAGGAGAATCCACCTATACCTGCAACATTTATACTCTGTCATACTGCCTATATTTATATAAAACATTATGTTTTACGAGCAAACAAAAGCCATGTTATAAGTATTAGAAACTCTATTTTATATAACTTAATGGTCTTCTAAATATAATTTGATTCTATTTACAAACTTAATTCTGCTTCTAAAATATTAGATGTGTATTTTATATTTTTGAGAAGAACAGAATCAAGTTAATGGTAATGCATTCTAAACTTTATTTTTGTTTTATAACTGATCTTAGAATAATTCATGTACAGAAAGTGAAATCGAGAAATACCCAGTAAAGATTTCTTAATTTCCAAATTTTATTTGTTATGCTAAACTCATACTAAAATGGAATAAATTCAATTTTAATTGATAATTAAATATAGCTTAATATCAATTCATTAATTATATATCGGAATTCATTTGTATTTTATGTAGTATCCATAATGAAATTAGATCAATGTAATATTTATCTCTTTCTATAACCTGAACTTTGAAATGTATAATATTTATTATACATTTAAAAGTTCAAATTTATAGCAGAAAACATCTGGCATTACGTGTGAGTGGCAGAAAATTATACCAGAAGTGGTTAGTTAAAATGTGAGAATTTTCATTGTACTTCCCACAATAACACTTACATACTATATTGACAATCAATATGTAAAAAGTATATATTTTTTTATGGGAGAAATTCGGTGAGCAGGGGCAGACTTAGTTGGCAACTTTATTTTTTTCGCCAACATCTACTTTGACTTTTTTTCTCTCTCTTCAAATGTAAAATAAACATTCATAGTGTATAATAATAAATAAACACAGAACTAAAATACACTAAGCACCTTATTCCAAAATGTGAGTGTGTATTTCAAATGCAATAAACAATAACAGCAACAAACAAACAAACAAAAAAAAAAAAACTGGATCTGAGCTATACATATGCTAAAAAGAAATATAATAATAACCTTCTCTGAAGCATGCTAAATACTAAAATATATTCCTGCAAAATAATAAACTTACCTACAGCAAAACTTCTGTCAAAATGTTAAAAACACTATTTAGAAGTAAAAGAAAAACAGTAGAATAAACTACCCCTTTCTTCCTCCTACAGCCATAATTTAACATATGAAATTCATGCAATTTCAATATTTTCAAAAGGCACAAAAATTACACTAGCAAAAGCAGTTTATAACACAAACTCACCATAAAACAACTGAAAAATCTTCGTCTATTGGTAATATTTAACCTAAAAATTTTACATGGACTGCAAATCAGTATAAAGCAAACTGATATATCAAATAGGATACTCTATCTTCCTTGAAAGCTTAAAAATTGAAAATTTTCCATCACAATTCATTCTTGCAGCAATTCATGAAAAGTAACACAACATATGGAAACTTATACATACAAATACAGTATTGCTGAACAATAAAAATGCTCAACCTTACAGAATAAAACATCCAGTAAACTTTTAAATATACAAAAGCACTAACCTCAAATTTTCTGTTTGATTCCTACTTAATGGCAAAATAACATTTCGCAAAATAAATCTGTCAAAAAGCATTCAAATAAGTAGAACTTAAGCCTAACATGGGCACGTTAAATATTTCTTCACAATAAATATTTTTGGCTTTTCACCAAAATTCAGTGTAGGGATTATTAACAAACAACACATCTTAAAATAAAGGAAATTCATTATAGTTCTACACATCTTATCCACACTTAATATACAAGTAACCAGAAATTTCACTTCATAAACACAAACAATATTCCATTATTCAAATTCGAGAACTGCAAACTTCCACAACACATGAATCGCGAGTCATGTGTTTCAAATCACGTCACCTGTCCAGTTTGCTATAGTCTAATGCCATTCCAACATTCTATTCATAGCTTTGTTGATGACCTATTCCAGCATGACAACCTGCCCCTCTAATCAAATTATCTCCTTTTTGATGTTGTTTTTGAGTAAAATGCTGAATTTTTCATTTAATTATGTTTTATAAATGCCAAATCATCCCATAGTAATAGAAGGAAAATAATAAATTTATAATTCAGAGATTGCAGATTCCCCCCCCCCCCTCCTTTAATGAAATATATGATACATACGTTTTCAAAACTTCATGTTTTTTAGCAATGAAATATTGTTTTTAATATCTTTTCGCTCATTTGCTGCAACAACGTCATAATGCAAAAATCACAGTTTTTCAGAAAATGCATTCCAAGTTCCGTGAAAGTAAAGAAATGTATACTTGCAAAAACGATACTGCTGCCATTTGGCGGGTCAATTTTAATAACTCAGATGTGATACTCTACTTGTTAAAAGTTCACATCATTGCAGTTGTCCCTATGGTATTAATTAAAAAATCATGATTTTTGAGTTATAAACGTTGTTGCAGCAAATGAGCATTTTGTTTTAATCTTTTGTACCGTTTTGTTTTCTCTGTGCTTGTGTGTCTGTCTTCTTAGATTGACTATTATGTTAATATAACTAGCAGTGTTGAAATTTCATTCATCCTAAAAATTGTTCCATTTCTTTCTAAACCAAAACACAGTTATAGTTCAACATGTTCTTCTTAACTACAGGTGTTATCCAACAAGAGCCAGACTATACAACAGCTCTTCTTGGAGAAGATGTCATCTTGCCGTGCACATTTTCGTTCCCTGAAGGTACACCTGTACCTTATGTGGTACAGTGGCAAAAGCAAGATGTGAAAATTCCAATTTACATCTGGTATGATGGTTATCCACCACATGCTGGTGAAGGCTATGAAGGTCGAGCTTCTCTCAGTGGACTGGCTTCTCTCAATCTCACGAGTGCGAGAGAAGCTGATCAAGGCTGGTATGAATGTAAAGTGTATTTCCTGAATCGCCCTCCCGATTCTCCTAAAAATGGTTCTTGGGTGCATCTTGATGTACTGGGTGAGTTTTTTTTTTTTTTTTTTTTTTTTGTGTGTGTTGTCATTTATGTAATCAGAATTATAATTAAAAAATTATTCATTATATTAATGTTTTCATTGATTACAAAAACAGATTATTTGGAAAGAAGCATAGGATTTTAAAATTCTACATTAAAAACAAATTAATAACACAAAATACTTATTAATGCATGAATAAAGCCATTCTTATATTAACAATAAATGATAAAGTTATTTGCTTGTGGAATATTTCTTTCTTTCTTTCTTGCTAATATAATTTGAATTATGTTTTTAAATTTTTTATTGCATTGATGCTCTCATTATTAATAATAATAATAATAAATATTATTATTATTATTATTAATGAGACTAATTACTCAGTTTATTATTAATAAACTGATTACTCAAAATGCATCATCCAATTGTAAAGCATATTAAAGATAAATTAACTGTATAAAATGCCAATTTATGCTCACTATTTTATTTTTTACCCTAAAAGTACCCCCAATCCATTGGTTTTATAGGAAGTGTAGGAAAAAACGATGAATGCGAGGAAAACATAGAATGCAGATTAAAGTCAAACTCAAAATACGAAGAAAGCAATGTTTATGCATACACAGAATTACTGTATACCAACAAATACTAATTTGTTACAAAATTGTAAAACAAATAAAGCGAAAATGAAAATTATAAGTGTTACTTATTTTAAAAAATCAGTAATTTTATGTTGTGTTTTACAACATTTTTAAAATTAAACAGCAAATTTTCAAGATTTACAATATTTTTGACTTTTTCTACGATTTCATGTAAGTATAAAAAAGTTCATACAGTTTCAAATACCGTTATTACTTCAGACAACTTGATACTAGTGTGGGCTTAGCCTCATTGGAATGAAAAATATCATCTGTTTCACCATTATTTTCATTTTTTGCATTATCACATATTCCTTCTATGCCTATTATTCCACATGCCGCAATGTTTTGATTAATGAAAAAATAATCATTAAATTTCACACTACACACACTCTCTGCTGCATGCAACCATTGTTCATCTGTTCATCATCAAACAAAGAAATCATACCAAGAAGCAGTTACAGTTTGTATCCATATGGATTCACTTTATCTTCCAATTCATTTTGGTCAAGAGAAAAATTTTATAACGATGAAAGCAGCAAAAAAAGTCACTTTTTAACGAACAATAATACGGGTTTCTTTAACATTATTTAAATGCAATTAGTGCAGGGACCATAGAAATAAAACGATCAATAAAGGAATATGATGAATGCGGAAACGATACATCAGGGTTTCACTGCATAATCCTCTAAGCACTGTGGTGTAACTGTATTAAGGCCTACTTAGAAATAAGATTATTACACTTCTTCCATCTGTTTTAAATTACAAGAATATTTTTGGTTTTCATTATTGTTACTGCCAGATTTTAAAAAAGTTGTTAGTGGTCATATGTACTAGATAGAGTTAATTGTAATCTTTCTGAAATCTGGTTCCATTACAAAGAATATTCCAAAGGTTCCTTAAGGTTTTGTTAGATTTTTTCATTATGACCATGATCTATTCCTGCTTTTCCCAATCGATGAAGTGCATGCAGAGTGTTTGTTGGAGGGAGGGGATGAGAAAAACTGGCAAAGAGAAAGTGATAATGCATGTTTTTCTAAAATCATCTTATCGATTCTTATTTTTACTGAATAACATCTATTTTCACTTAAATATTTATTCAAATTTTACTGATAACATTATTTTGTAGAAAAGGTTACTAAATGCTTAACCCCGACTGCTCAGTTTGTGGACCAAAATCGCTTAAAAAATTGTGTAATTTTTTTTTTTTTAATATTTCGAATCTATATACATTGGAGAATTGAATTGTGCATTTTTTCTTCCTAGAAAAGATTTTTTATATAGATTTTTATCATGAGAAACTAATATTTAACTCTAATTTATTTCACTGGTTAAATGGTGAAAACGCGGGATGTCTCCTCAATACAGGAAGAAAAACACCTGTCCGCGAAAATCGCGGGATGAGCAAATTTTGCTACATTTGAGTTGCCCGTGGAAATCGCGGGATGATCAGCCAGAGGGTTAATATGAAAGAATAAAAAACTGAATGTTTTCAGAAAAATGTGAAAGGGGGAGAGTGCCACCATAAGTTAAACTTTGTTGGAGGGAGGGGGCATTAAAAGGTTGGAAACTGCTGATCTATTCAATATAAAACTATTACAGTTGTTAGTATATTTGTATTTTATAAAAATATAATATTAATGTCTTTTAATAAAATGTACCAAATTTGTTTCTAGGCTGTGTTTTCAAGTCATAGGAGAGTTCGAGGACATTTCTTGTTTTCATCAGGGAATAAAATAGAACAATATATATAATATAAATTAGGGGAAAAAATGTGTTGCAGAATTGTTTCTATATTTTATGTATGGAATTAAGGATTGTGTAGTATAAATAATTACATTTCTTGTATATTAAATAAAATCAAATTCAGTCTCCCCTTTTTTCTCAATTATTATGAAATAATAGCATTTTAAAATATTTTCACTGTCAGTGAAAAGAAAAGAAAAAAAAAGGGGGGGCGGTGTTTCATTTGCTTGAATGTTACATCATACAATTTGTAAAATGTGTATTATTTTAATTAGTATATTCCTATTTTAGCTCCTCCACATTTTAAATTAAAACCTCCTGATACAGTTTATGTAAAAGTTGGTGAATCTGTCAGTTTAAATTGTGAAGCAATTGGTACTCCTCTCCCTGTAATATCATGGTTTAAGGTATGTATTATTGTATGTCAAATGTAATCAGTATTTTATAATTATGTTAAAATAATTATTTTGTATTTAACATTTTTTAAGGTCATAAGCAATATACTTATAAAATTTATGAATTTTTAAATATCCTTGGTAAGCTTATTTTACTACCTTTCATTAGAGCAGCTATTCATTATTAACTTCAGAAAGTACAACAACAATTGCAAGACACTGCAATTGCATTGCACTGCAAAATTGCTTATACAAGAAGTGTAAGCAATTTTGCAGTGTTTCTACACTTATCATATTACTCAATTCAAATACTTTGAAGCTCATGGTTCTTATGGGTCATTCTATAGAAAACCTGCAATTTGACTACTAAGTTTTTAAATTAAAAATTTCATGATAAATTCTTCAAATAATTTGAAGGACAGTTTATGGTGTATATGTATGTATGAGACACATGTCAAACAGATCGACTGTATTTTGATTTTATATTAAAAAATATTTTAAATTTAATGTGTTTTATGACTATGTCCACAGAAGTGATGCCAATAAAATTATAAAAATATGAGATTATGAATAGTAAAACTAAGAAAAACATAAATTTGTGCAGGAACATTTTATTACTGAATAAACAGGCCAAAATTAATGAGAAATAACAGTAATCCTGTTAATGTATGCCATTATTGTTGCTTAAATAGACTGATGTTTCTAACCTGCACTCCTGTACTGTTTAAATTACCATACATCAAAACTTGCTAATTCTATTATAAAACTAAGAAAAAGCTGTAAAATTGTCATCTTTATAACCATTAAATTTTCTATGAAAAAGCTTGTTATAGATGAATTTGTTTATAAATGTGTTATGTTTGCTCGTAACCTACATTTTTTGAATCAATAAAGAAAATTATGGATTAGAAGTACTTAAGTTACGTGCATCTTACTAAACAAACAAAATCTTTGGACTTAATAATAGTTCACTCTAGATAACTTGAAATGTTTCATTTATCTAAAAAATTGAATTGATGCATTCCCAGAAATTCCTGTTCTACTGTATTAAAGAATTATATTTTCATGCATTTTCAAAGGACAATCAACCCTTGCAGTCATCACACTCTGTTCAAATTTCTGCTACAGAACTTCACATTGACAACATCCAACAAGCAGATATTGGTGATTATCTGTGTCTTGCCAAGAACAAAGAAGGAACTGTTAACGCATTAACAAAAGTCATTGTGGCTGGTAATTAATTTTCTTCTGCTCTAATATTCCCATTCAAATGGTTATTAATCAAGGACCTTGATATAAATGTATAGTACTAATATATAGCTGTTAAAATGCTAATTGCAAATTTGCTGTAGAACGAAAGTGTAATAAGAAATTTCAGTCCTTTTCAAGAGTCAATGTGCTAGTAGTTAGTAAAAACAGTATTTGACTGGGTGAAATACATGTTTGTGGTACCAATAAAAAACTATTAAATTAAAGATCACCTTTGGTGAAAAATAAAAAAACTATTAAATTAAAAATCAGCTTTGGTGAAGTATAATTTACCATTTTCAGTGCAGAAAAAGAGGGCAGGGGGTGGATTTACTCTTTTAAAACGAAGGAGGGA
Organism: Cheiracanthium punctorium; assembly: GCA_038373885.1. NCBI lineage: Eukaryota > Metazoa > Arthropoda > Arachnida > Araneae > Cheiracanthiidae > Cheiracanthium > Cheiracanthium punctorium. The sequence goes on along the minus strand of JAWZYV010010738.1, from coordinate 2,957,921 downwards.
GAGAAGATTAAAATCTAAATTAGCCAATAGAAAAGCAAATAGGAGGATTAAAAAGGCCACAAAAATGATTAATGTAAATACTTGTTAAAATGTGTTTTATGAGGGATCCAGCAATCTGTAAAAGTTCATACACAAAATTTTTATTAAAGAATTTTATCTATTTTCATGAATATATTAAAATATTACTAAACATATAATTCGCCAGAGGGAAGGATTTATAAAAAGTTTTGCCAGAGTTAAAATTAGATGAGTGGCCCCACCATGTCTGAGTGGATAAGACACTAAACATTGTAAATAGCTGAAGTGTGAAGGTCCCGTATTCATGCCTACTGTGCAGCCATCGATCTGATGGTCTGGAGTTTTGGTCAGTTTTCTCCAAATGTAAAGTGAATACACATTAGAATCCCTTAGAAAGTCCTCCGACCAAGGCACCCTCCCTTCCATCCTTGGCAGATATCCCTTGTGTAGCTTTGCCATAACAGACAAACATCTATATTTCGAGCAACTAGAGGATTAAGGCTGTGGTTCAAAGAAACAAAACTTGCTTCACGATTTTGGAACAATCAGCTTGATGCTCTAGTGACTGAAAAAAATTTAGGAAAACTCTTCATAAGCTGCAGTACTCACTGAAGTAAATGAAAAAATTGTGCCTTTCACGAAACTTCCAAAAAAAATTCTGAAACAGAATTATGTAGAAAATTTTTCATAATGGATATATTTTGCAAAATTTTTAATTTTTAAAAATTTGTTCTAAAAGCTTCATAGCTGATACAGATTTATCATTTATTGCAGTGTATACTACTGCTTGTGAAGAAACATTTTACAACTTTCTAGTCACTGAGATAATTAGTTTATTTGTATTTATGCACCAAAATCAAACTAGTTTTTTAAATCTATAGTCCAAAAGGATTATGTTAAACTGCAATGAAAAATCATTAACACTTGAAATGAAGTGAATGAAAATTGTTTGAAAGCATTATCAATACTCTTAACATCTGTAATATAAAAACATTCTTCTGTCTAGGACCAGCTGTCATAACTGTGCCACCACATAATACCAGCAAACTAGAAGGTGGCAAAGTTGAATTTATTTGTGAAGCCAAAGCACTACCTGCAAACATCACTCATCGATGGTATCATAATGGTGTTGACATTAGTCAGCTGACATGGCTCGAAAGTCGATCCCTTATCCGGAAAGATGGTCTTCTCTTTATAAGCCCACTAACAGCAGAAGATTCTGGAGTTTTTACATGTGAAGTTTCAAATGGAATCGGGAATCCAGATTCTGCATCTGCATACCTAAGTGTAGAGTGTAAGCATTTTTCTTTCAAATATTTTACATAGTACAAATCTTAAAAGTAATCATGCATATTTAAAGACAGTATTTCAGTTCCTTTAGTTTTATTTTATTTATTTGTAACTTTCATGAGTGTACCTGTAGAAAAAAAAAATATTTATTTAATTTTATGAAAAGGAGTTGATTTTATCTTGAAAATAAAAAAGACTGCAAAATGATGTAAATTTCTAAATGAACAATAATTTTATTTATTTCTTAATGTGCTCAGGCATTATAATAAATCAAAATGAAAAATTTAATTAGAAAATTTAAAATAGCAATTTTAATTTCTCTTTAACATTATTTTTATACTAAAAAAATAACTTTTTAGTTATTGCCTAGTAAAGTTATTTGTAAAAGATTTCCAAGTATGATTTGTTTGAAAGTATAGCCTGAAATGATTAAAACAATTTTGAAGATCTGAAGCCCTTTAGCTCTCCAAAATTTATGATTTTAAAGTGACATTGTGTTTCTTAAAATTTATAAACAATATTAAATGGAAATTTTGGGTTAGTTTTGATACTTTAAACCTATTTAGAATTGGGAAATCATGTATTTATTTGTATTTACTTTATGTATGTCTAAATAAAAAAATTTGTAAAAGAAGAAGATCCACCTAATACAAGTCTGTCTATTGCAGATCCAGCACGTGTAACTTATTCTCCTACTATACAGTACCTCCCATCAGGTTTATCTGGAATTTTACGATGCTATGTGCAAGCTAATCCAGCATTTCAGTTTATTAACTGGACTAAGGATCGTCGACCTTTTGATCCTAATGCTAATCCTGGTGTCATAACTTTGAATAACGGTTCTTTGTTGTTTCAACGAGTGAGCCATGAACATCAAGGTCGATATCGATGTACTCCATATAATGTACATGGAACAGCTGGTACATCCAATATTATGGAAGTCTTGGTTAGAGGTAGATAAAAATGTTATTTAATAATTTTTGTAACAGTTACGTAGTGGTTTTTTTTTTGTTTGTTTGTTAGTATGTATGGTCCCCATTTAAGCCTCTCTTCTTAGAACTGACATGTCCTGCCGTTTTTAGAAAAAAAATACCCCTTGCCACTTTTTGACCATTTACTTAATAAATCAAAATTAAAAATGTATCATTCTTTCTTGAGGGAGAAATATAGTTACAGCTTTTTAACATGGAGTAAGTTACAGGTACTTTATCCTCAACACCTGGATGCACACAAACCCAACCAAAGTTTTTTTATCTTCCCAGTTGGCAGAGACTTAAAATAAAAATTTTAAATCAATCAATATGTAAATTGGGGAGATGAGGGTGGACAAAATCATACAGACAATAGGGGGATAACCCACTAGGGTAGCCGACCACAAAACAGTTCACAACAAACCCCCATCAAAGCAAAAAATGCAAGTCTGAAGCATTTCAAAAGGTGTAATGATCTTTATTCTTACCTTTTATCTTTATTAGTAGAACACCTATGCTATGACTTGCTGGTTAATTCATGTGCACTGATTAACCCATAAAACGAGATAAAATAACAAAAATTATTCGGAAACAATGTCACAGGATTGGTTGGCTCACCAAGCCAACTTGCCCAATATTCAGTGCGCCTACTAACCCCATAATATATTTTTTCACAAAATGAGAGACATAACCTTCTAAACATAAACAATAGAAATAAATCACATATGAAGTAGATATAGTCATACATTGTTAAAAACTACACAAGTTAAACAGTTACTAACAAGGAGAGGCTCAGATGTTGGGATCACCAATTTTGATGAAATGTTTATGGCTTATAGGGGGCCCATAGTATAGCAAAATGCCAAAGAACTGGCCACCAACTCTCGCTTGTTTTCGTGAAAATTCTATTTAAACATTTGATGCGCTGTTATATACCAGTTATTTGGAAAATCGTTTGTGTTAACCATGGCGCCGTGGTTTCGCTTTCGGCTACAGATCAAGAGGTCTCTGGTTCGTATCCAATTGAATCCGCTCAGATTTTTAGGACCAGGGAAGAATAATAAAAATGGATTTGCTTCTTTCTTCATTTTCAATGATGCAATTATTGTGTTGTTGTGTGTGATCAAGGCAAACCTGCGCGAGGGGTATCTGCCTAAGATGAGGGATGCCTTGGTAGGAGGACTTTCTAAGGGGTTCTAACGCGTATTCACTTTATATCTGGAGAAAACCTACCAAAACTCCAGACCGTTAGATCGACGACTGCGCGATGGGACCCGAACCCCGGACCTTCATACTTCGGCCGTCTACCCTTTTCAGTGATATAACCACTGTGCCATGGTGAGGCTCGATGCGATTATTGTTTACCGTTTCCCATTCAGCTAAAACGTGTTACACACATGTAATTACAATTAGAAATTCAATATTCGGTATTAACGATAAATTAAACCTTTTTATATGTTTAAAATATTTATGATTTGATGAAGAATGCATATAATTTTACATTCGTCAAACTTCGCGAGTAGTAGATAACGAAAAAAAAATATTAATAATAAAATGCCAGAAGCTTTTGGCTTCCGAGTTGAAAAAACTATTGAGAATTTATTAAAAAAATATTCCAATGTGAATGTAACTTGTTCAAAGCCCGGGACACTTTCAACAAGAACCAACCACTATGCTTTCTTCATTCCTTAACCGAATTTTCAAACCATATGCAGGGAACGAGAAGTTTTAGGAGAGGTCAAACAAATCCAGAAATTTATGAAAAAATATTTTTATGACGCTGAAAGTAATTCATCCTGTCACCTAGAGGTAATCCCACTTAAATGTACACCACTTTGTCAACCATGTGATGATCAGTTTTACTACCCCCCCCCCCCCCCCCAAAAAAAAAAAAAAAAAAAATTCTCCATACTTTATGCAAAATAAACGGGTATTAGTAACCTGAGAAGATGCAATAAAAATTGATTAAGTCATGTATTTTCTGCTATCACCGCATTCACGCATTCTTTTCTGAAATCTTAAAACATGCATGGTTTGCAGAAAAATTTTCTGATGAAAGGCAGATTAACTTATCGTTTATACCGAATATTGAATTTCTAATTGTAATTACATGTGTGTAACACGTTTTAGCTGAATGAGAAACTGTAAACAATAATTGCATCGTTGAAAATGAAGAAAGAAGCAAATCCATTTTTATTATTCTTCTCTGGTCCTAAAAATATTAGTAAAATTATCAAATATATACACAACAAAGAATTTTATAACTCCTGTTTTAAAAAGTCACAATATATTTTTTACACAATCATCTGAAACTGTTTTATGAATTTTTAAGGGAGGGGGAAAAAAATGAAAAATCTGAGCGGATTCAATTGGATACGAACCAGGGACCTCTTGATCTGTAGCCGAAAGCGAAACCACGGCGCCACGGTTAACGCTAACGATTTTCCAAATAACTGGTATATAACAGCGCATTAAATGTTTAAATGGAATTTTCTCGAAAATAAGTGAGAGTTGGCGGCCAGTTCTTTGGCATTTTGTTATAATATGGGCCCCCTATAAGCCATAAACATTTCATCAAAATCGGTGATCCCAACGTCTGAGCCTCTCCTTGTAAGATGAGTATTAGAAATTAGAAAAATGAAGAAGTAACAGAAAATTACTTGCCGATTCAAGAAAGGAAAAATCATTGTAAATGTCTATTGAATGTGTGCAACATTACAAAACAACCGAGCGTTTGGAGAAAAGAAGAAAAATATTATGTGACTGGTTTCAAAATCTCTCCACAAACAGGGAAATTATAAGGACTGCGTACCTACCCCTGCAGTCAACTAGTCTCGGTCTCCCCTACTATGCTCTAAGTGTGTGTGTTTGTTTGTGGTGCTTTAAAATGAAATTGAATCTAACCACACATAAACAGGGCTTGTTAAAATCTTATATTGCTATACTTTTAAAGATTCTTGATTACTGTATGCAACATATGTAATTTATGATGTAGAAAAATTAAATATGTGTTTAATTTGGTTTTACTAGAAGATGTTTAAGAAACACTGACATAGCCAGGAATTTGTTTAGGGGGGGGGGGCACAGACAGTGTTGTCCAAATGAATAATGTACTTATATAATAAGCTAACGTATGCTGTACCAAAATTGATGATATTTCCACTCTGTGAACGGCAACAGCAAGATGCAAACATTAGCATAATAACAATAATGCATCTTTGAAAATCCAATTTAGCAGTTCAATGATGTCAAATGGAGGAAGTATACCAGGGTATCTACCATCATGCAAAGGTCACGAAAGTCACGGAAAAGTCAAGAAATGGGAAAAAGGTCAAGAAATGAAGCACTTGGTCACGATTTGCGATTCAACTACATTTTTCCATTTCATTCAAATTCTTAGTTTCTAATTTTTTCTGCTAAGTTCATGTATCTTTAAGTTTCTCTAAGTTTATCTTTTCTTAACTTCTAGTAAATCTTTTCTTAACTTCCTTAATTTGTATTTTGATTTCACGAGTGATTTCCTGGGAGAAAGGAAGTTGATTTGTTTATCCTCTTATCAATGGTGTGTGTGTGGAGGGGGGCATCTGCTGAGTGTCCACTCTTCTTCCTCCCGACCTGAGGCGAGGATTAAAACCGTTCGCTGTAGCTTCTTTTTTTCTTTTTTGTTTAAGAAATATATATTAAGTGTGTTATGTAAATTTTATTATTTTATACTATTTAAACTTTGCAAACAGAGAAACTTAACAGTTTTTCATGTGTTTATTTCATAAGAAAACTTTAAAATACTGTTCGTTTGCTATTTATAAAATTCATTTAAAATGTCATTTACATGTTATTTAGCAGAAATCATCAAAAATGATCTCTGCCAAATAGTTGTATAGTGAACTGAAAATAGTTCAATATGTCAACTGCGTGTTGTTTTACACCTTGGGAATTTCAAAAGTTGGCAAGTATGTATCTTCAAACCTTGAGAAAAGTATATCAGTTATCCATCTTCCCTCCTCAAAAAAAGGTTAAAATTGTTGGATTTAAGAGTAATTTTTTTTTCTCCCTTCATTCCCTGTTAAATTCAGTGTTTTGATTATTTTCCACATTTTCATTTTTAAAAACAATAACTTGGATTCCAATTATAATTATCACTGATCCCCATTGTGTGTGTTTCACAGCTAATAACTTCAATTTCCCCAAAGTTTTATGATACATTATAGACTTCCATAAGTTCTGTGTTACCATAGATGTAAAAAGATTTGCAATGTACAAGCTACATTGCAAATATTTTTACGGCGATCTTTACGACGATCAATGGTAAATCTTCTTTTTTTAAGATAGCAATTGGTCCAAGTTAACTGAAAGCAAACGGCTGATCAGGGAAAAAGTTGAAAAAAAAATCGCTTTAAAAATGGGCAGGAAAAAGAAAAACTCGAAGAATTTTTTAATTCATTGTTAAAATCAAAATCAGTTGTATATTTTTCTGCAAAATTTCCCCAGATGGCTAAAATTTCCTCCAATCGTAGATCGCCGGATAGAAAATATTCTGCATCCCTGGCACGATGTATCTTTTATATTAGTTTCGTATTTGTTATGGTCAAGAAAAAGTCAAGAAATCAAGCTTACTTTTTGTGGTAGACACCCTGTATACCTCCCTTCTACTAAAACAATACGCTAACGTATGCAGTACCACAATCGATGATTTTTTCAAGCTGCGAGCAGCAAGTACCTGTAGAAAAAGAGCTAGATGTAAACATTAGTACAATAACAATAGCCCATCTGCAAAAATCCAATTAACAGTTCAATGATGTCAAGTGGAGCAAGCATATGTCACGCAGTAGCTAGATTCAAAATAACAATAATGGATACACAAAAATGCAAGATCTCTCGGACTTTCTCACAGCTTTAAAATATTGAATTTACAATACTTGGAACATTAATATTCCATCTAAAAAATGTCACCAGCATTGGGCTAAAGCACATTTTAGCCATTTGCTGTTTCAACATCGGCTTTTATGATGACAGCCAAAATGTGTAGCAACCCTAACCTAAATAAATTTAATGACAAATACTGTTAAAACAAAAAAAAATATGATTTTCATTGAAATGAGTCCAGAAATTTAGTCAACACTGCACTGAGTATAAAGAACAGTAAGGTATGGGGCGGCGGTGAAGCTGGCTGCCTTGGTGACTAGTTATTTAATTTATATTTTAATTATTAATTGTAATTAGAAATAATATTCTAATTATTGATTAATCTTAAATCTTAATTAAAAATAAGATTCTAATTTTGAATTGTAATTAAAAATTATATTCTAATCATTAAATGCAGTAGACACCTGTTATAACATTCTCTCACGGGACCCAAAAAAGTAGTATGTTATAGCCAAAGTACGTTATAAGCAGTACCGCCGGTAAGATTCTATATTACACAAAAAAGAAAGTGGGCTCATAATTTCGTTGTAATATGCGTTTTAAACAGGTCTGATTTTTTAAAATTTAAATTAAAGAGAAAATTCTTTATGACTTACAATTTTTATTGAGATAAATAATCTGTCATTTTCTTTTGTTTTAAATGGGCAGATGCTACTTTAAAAATACCGTTTTGGATATCCATAATAGACTTTAGTAGAGTCTCTGCATCATCTCTGCAGCATTCAAAAAATCGTGATCATGTTTTTGCAGCATTGAATGTGTCAGGTATGCTTGGTATAGGCTCCTCTGTTTCATCTTCACTATCATCAGGATCATTATAGATGGGGCTTTTCGGGAGGCATTTACATGGAGGAATGACAAATAAAAATTATGGTCTTGTTCTTAGCCCTACCTAGCAGGCGAAAAAGAAAATAGATTGCTCCCTTCATTCATACACCATTCATCTCGCTGGAAAATCTAAAAACTGACAATGAGTGCTTTTGAAGATACTGAAATTTCCGAGAAAAGGGAAATAAAATGCTTAAGAAAAGCAAAAATATTATTTTCGGCTTTGTTATATAAGGTACATTATAGCCAAAGTATGCACTTTTGTTGAGTATGTTTTAACCGAAGTTAAATAACATTATAAATATAGGACTTCAATCGGGACCTAGCTTCTAGGTACGTTATAACCGATAGTACGTTATAGCCCAGGTCCGTTATAACTGGTGCACACTGTATAATTAAAAATTAGATTATAATTATTTAATTAGCAATTTCAAAAAATATCCATAAATATATATCTAAAGATGCTATTCAGTATTAATTTTGCAAGTTAATTAATATTTCTTCAATATAATAATCTCTGTATATAGATGCTTTTGTACCAGTTCAGTCTAGTGAGTATCTCAACCTAAGATTTTTTTTATCCAGTTCCTTATCTGCTACTACAATATCACAGTTTTATCACAGTTTATCACAGTTTTATGTAGTAAAATGCCCTAGAAACATAACAAAAAAGAGTTTTAATAAGAGATATGCTCACCTCTAGCTTGAATGCATCGGCAGCATCGACTTTCCATGCTGTCAATTGAGTTATCGGTTACCGAAATGGGAAGTGAAGACCAGAGTAAGCTTTGTTCCAGCTCTCCTAAAAACCTGGAGGTAGACTCGGGTTCTAAAATTCACGATTGTGTTTGGGCTCGGGAAGAACAACTACTTTATTGAACATACTCCTTGTAAAAAGATTTTAAAAAGTGATTCATGGGAGAAATAAACTAATTACAGTGAAACTTCTATGAGTGAGCACCCCTATTAAGCGACCCCTCCTGTAACGACCAATTTTTTAATGAAATTGAGTATTTACCTGAGTTTCTTTTCCTGGTGTGGTTTCTGAAGTTATCTGCTTTTCTGGATATATCTGTTCATCTATGGCTTTTTCCACTTACTGAAGATTGGAGTCTTCATTATAAGTACGCAATCTATCATCTGATTAAAAGTGGTAAGAAGGACTTGCTTTAAAACTTTAAAAGGTTAAAAATACACAAATAAAATTAGGTGGTGGCCGCCACCGAAGGATTTTATTTGTGTATTTTTAACCTTTTAAAATCTATGTCTGTTTTTTTTTTAATTTTAGTATTCTCTTATACTTCTGCTCAGCAGGTGCTTTCTTGAGGCCATTATCTCTATTCAAACTTTACTACACCACCAACTTGACAGCCACACCACACTAGTAAAAAACACGAACATCTAATTCCTGGGAATTCTAATGACCAGTGTGCCCTCCTTAGCAAGTAGGAAAGATTTTTGTATACACCATAGTTTAAAAACAAGGGGCTGTCGTGCCAATGTTGATTGATGATAGTTTAAAAACACCACAGGTGGTCCTGAAAGCAAATAACACTTAGGGATACTTCACAGGGTAAAACAAAAACAAGCTGAGGTTAAAGGGGAAATTTTTATTATCCTGGGAGTGAGATTATTGCCCAGATGTGTAATTTTCTGGTGTGTGGTTGGGTATTGACTTGTTTTTTTTTCTATTCTCAAAGTGAAAGGGTCTAAAAAACTTTTATCAGAAAGACGAGAAAAATGCCACATGACACGTATTCTGACGCAACCCATTTTTACAAATATATATCTATCTATATTACAATTTAAAGTCAAAACAATTGAATTGAATACACTAACTACATATCAACTGTCAAAATCACCCCCCCCCCCCGGCTATGCCAGTGGTAAGAAAAGTTATAAAAAAAAATTATTAAGAAAATTACCTTAACTAATTTGTAATTTTATATTAATTATTTATCTTTTCCTTTAACGTGATAAAGACAGTTAATAATATATAAATTCTTTGTGCTTTATTTTTGTAAGAATAAGTACAATCTTTTGACTTCACAGCTAAAGAATAGTAATTCAGCTGAAACTAGCAATTAAGCTGAGCTTGAGGCTGTTCATAGAAGAGTAAGATGCACATTTTGATTAAATTTGTAAAAGCATCCTTATTTGTTTCAGATCCTCCAATGTTTACAATGAAGCCCCGTGACACTTATCAAAAACCAGTGAATAGTGAAGTGAAGATGCCATGTGAGGGATCTGGTCAACCCAAGCCAACTGTTGTTTGGAGAAGGGTATAGTGAATTATTTGAATGAAATTGTTGGTCAAATTTGTATGAAGTAATTTTTAAAAATATTTGTGATTCTCCCCCCCCCCCCTCCTCTTTAAGCACTAGAGTGCTTAATGCAAAGTAAGCATCTTTTTAATATCCATGAGTATCATGGAGAATAATTTGATTCTTTCACATTTTTAAAATTTTATTCTATCTAAGAATAGCGTCATACATTAATCTTTAATTTTTAGCATATTACCCAATCTTTGCTTGGAAAAAAAAGGGTAGGGGAACCAGAATTTTAGTTGCTTAATTTTTGGGTTTTTCTTTTAATTTACACAAGAATTGAGCAATGGTTAGTGTTGTTTTCTAAATAAAAGGTGTGCAATTGTTTTATCTCTTGATGTAATTATATTTTTATTTTAATTAGAAATAAAGCCTGCAGAAAGAAATACATTGGGTGTGTTACAGAATATGGCTTTTTTTTTAGAATTGTGTTGTTAAAAGTTGTGATTATAAAGGAAAGATAATATTAGTTTTTTGGAGAAAAAGTATGGTACTTGCGTATTATCCCGGCGGTCATTTCTGCCAAACTATTTTTCCGTCAAATGTGCTGGCAAGCTGTTGGCAATCCTATTCCAAATTATCAATAATTTCATACGTCCGACATTTATCTTGGCAAAAAATCGCTTGTCTTGGCAGACTGCCGGGATAATACATAAGTACCAAAAGTATTTTTATAGCACAAACCGTAGCTATATGTAAATGGTTGTAGTGTGAAACTTTGTTAAAAATTAGATTTATTGTTATGCATCCAAGTCTTCAACTGAGTTTTAATTAGTTAGAGACCATATTTCAAAAGCTTCCAGTAAAAGAATGTTAAGCTATTTTCATGAAAGATTATAATTTAGCTTTTAATTTTTCCAAAGTTATGGAATTACAAGGAATTTTAAATATCCTACAACCATCAATTTTACCAGAGACTCTATTTACTGATGAAAGTATAAAATTGTATATATACATGAATATATTACATGTAGTTTTAATATGCTTTGATATGGAAGAGTAGAGTAATTTACTATGTTAAGTATCTATCATCTTGAAACACCCAGCTATTTCTTCAGCGTGTAAAACTGTAATATTGATGTGCTATGATAATTTTGTTTTTATTTAATAGAGATATTAGTAATTGTTTTTTAAACATTTATAATCTAAATCAAAATATTAATTTTGATATAAATTCATAAGATTTGATAATTTTTTTAAAATTAACATTCTTAAAAAGTTCTTTTTTATGTCTGGTTTTAAATTGTTTTAATTTTTTTTTTTTTTTTTTTTTTTAAATAATGGAAAACTATTTGTTATGTTTTGCCAGGCTGATGGAGAAAAACTACCCAGAGAAAGGGCCATCATTCGAGGTGGGAATTTAACCATCAAAGGACTACGCAAAGAAGATCATGGTCGGTTTGAATGTGTTTTAGAAAATGAAATAGCTACATTAGTTACAAGTACTCTTCTTTTGGTTGAAGGTAAAACATTTTTTATTAAAATTTTTATGAAATAAGAAAAAATGGAAATTTCTCTTTCATATGATCAAAGTATAGCATAACTTATCTACTATTTTATTACTATTAGTCTGTTTTCTATAACATTTGTTTCATGTGCAATCGTTTAGGAACAACTCCTCATGCTCCAACAAATGTTACAGTGAATACCAGCTCTTTCGATGCTACACTTACTTGGCTTCCAGCATATGATGGCAACTATGAACAAACTTATGTGATATGGTAAAATCCTTTTATCAAGTCTAGTCCAGTGAAAAAAAAAAAAGAAAAAATCATAGGCAAATGTATGATTATGATTTGTATTACTGACACACATTATGTATGATTTATCTGTTGTGTATCAAAGTAACTGCAATATCATTTGAATTATTAATTAAGAACAAAACACCAGCGGCGGCTTGTAGCCTCAGCTATTGAAAGTGCTGCTTAAAAAATTAATCCACTGTTTTTATGTTATGTAAAAATCAATGTTAAATAAATAGGGGGGGGGGGGAGAATTCTATTCTGAAAAAGCAAGAAGAAAAAGAAAAGATAAAATTATCCTTTTTTACATTAATTGTTGTACTTTTAATTTTCGCTTTTACGTATTTGTGATCATTAAAGAGAACTGGTTGAGTTGTGTAGGAAAAATCCATGACTCAACCAGTTTTCTTTCTTGAATGTTCGCAAATATGTAGATGCAAAACTTAAAAATACATCAATTAATGTAAAAAAGGGTAATTTTATTTTTTCTTTCTCAGAATAGAATTTTTTTGTAGTGTGATGGTAAATCAAAATCTTTTAAAATAATTTCTTTGTTACACAAATTTTTATATCTATTCACTGTATTATTATTTTATAGCTCCAGTAACATATTATTTTTTAAATAAATAGTTTGCTTTCTGTGACAGTTTGTGTTCAGAATTTTTGATCCACGCAAGTCAAGAATGCTAATACAAAATTTATAAAAGATCAGATATGCTTGAATATTTTTAAATGAACAAATACATAAAATTTCAATATTTCTTGTGTTTGTTCATTTAAAAAGATCTACTTAAGATTTACTGAAACTTTTTATAAGTTGAAAATTTCACAAAATGCTTCTTTTAAGATAAACAAAATTTGTAAATTTTTAATTTTCGGATTGCTGAAAATTCACAACTGTTTGAATTTTTAAATTCTTTAAATGTCCAGAGAAATTGTTTTCTGAATGGGTCAAGTGCATAAACAACAATTAATTTTTTTTATAGCATATAATTAATTTTAACAAAACAGCAATATTTTAACTTGCAGCAATATTTAAATATTGATTCCGCCATTCATACAAAAAAAAAAAAAAAAATCACTCACTTTAATTCAATTTTCACATTTAAAAAAAGATGCAATTTTTTTATTGCTGAGAACATGAAAAGGATTTACTTGAAAAAAAAAAAAAAAAAAAACATACACACACAGATCTAAGTTTTCACCAAACTGTTTTAAACAGGCTCTGCATTGCTTAAATCAGCTATATTATAGCTCTTGAAACCGAATGTTGCTTGGCTGAAGCTATGAATTCTAGTTCTCTCTTTGCTTTTTCTACCTGTCTTTTAGTGTATAGTGGGGGATTTCGCAAAAGCACAGAATAAACAGTTTCTTAGCTTGCAGTAGGTGTTTCATAAACAGCTTTATGCAAAGATTTATTTGTATTACGCAGAGGTTGATCCAGGAATTTTTTCCAGAGTCCCATTTTTGTGAAAACTGTTCATTTTTGTGAATTTTCATACCTATTTTTAATAAAAGTCCCTTTTTTTATTAAAATAATTGATAAAACAGATTAAAAAATAAGGTAAAATGCCAATGAAGGGCTGTTTTAATCGATCGTATTTTTGTGATGGTGTCATTTTAATCGATTGTAATTTTGTGAAGGGGCTGCAAAGCGGACCCAATTTTCATCTGCCTGGACACCTTTTATGTTTTCCAGATTTTTTGTGTGCGATTTTTGTTATTGCATGGCTAAAGACTAGCTTAATGAATGTGTCAAGTACAAATATCAAGAAGGGTAAAGGGAAAAAAATTGAAGGGGGGGTGCTGCAGTTCCACAGTTCTCATGTACAAGCCACCACTGTAAAACACTTATGTATTACTGTAAAAGTTGTTACTTATGAACATGGGTATCCTATCATAAAACATTTACAAATGTTACTAGGCATTAACCCTTTAATGCGCAGTGTTCCCACTCTGGGAACACCAAACTCACTTACATTTAACTTAAACTTAACTAAGACGTTTTGACTGTTGCCAGTCACTAAGAATAGATTTGATTTCTATAAAAATAGTTGCGGGTGACAGAGCTCCACGAGAATCCTTTACTTTTTAGCACGTCATTTCCCGTAAAAAAATGGTCACGATTATTTTTAACAGCACTGACATCTGCTGAAAAAAGGAAGAATGCGAGGACAGCTGGATAGATTGCCCAATGCTGGAAAAAGGGCAGCTGTTGCCATCGCTCGACTTAACTACCAGCAAGATGGCGTACGATCAAAACGCTCATCGCATGCCACAGATCTAAAGACCCTTTTTTGATGCAGCTGGCTGTGCTGGCACAGCCAGCTGCGTAGTTAAGTCGAGAGATGGCAACAGCTGCCCATTTTTCAGCATTGGGAAAGGGTTGCGCCTCAAAGGGTTAAGTATTACTGTAAAAGTTGTTACTTATGAACGTGGGTATCCTATCATAAAACATTTAAAAATATTACAAGGCTTAAACATTTGATGAAAAAACAGTTTGGCGGGAATGACCACTAGGATAATACGTAAGTATCTGCAAGTGAAATTTGATATTGTCATATTAGTTGTAATTCAAACAGTAAACATTGAAAATTCATAAAATATTTTGCAAAAAACTGGAAATTTTGATGAAATCCAACCATTATAAAGGCTTGCAGTTAAATTATGAATTTGGAAGTTGGAAATTTGCTATGATAATATAGATTAAAGCACAATATAGCGTGTTAATAAATATTTTGTGAATATTAAATGAAAGTGCTTGTCATTCCAGCAGAAGAATAATTGTAAAATTAATTAATTAGCATATAATTTTTAGGTATCGCTTGGCTGATCAAGGTGTTAGTGAGTGGCGTACTGTAAGAGTGATTCCTGAAGGAGCGACAACAGTTACTTTGTACAACTTACAGCCAGATACTGAATATGAATTCCAGGTTTTATCTCGTAATATTCTTGGAGATGGCCTTTTCAGCCCTATTGTTAAAGCTCGCACTAAAAGTAAGTTAAGTGAATTGCTTGTTCCTTGGGCTTAGTTTCTAATAAAAGTGCAGGGGTATAATTTGCTGTATACTAAATTACAACATTACCTAATTTATTGCACTTTTAAGTAACTTCTGTAATTGCATGCGATTTACTGAAATTAATATCAGTAGAAACCCAATTATATAGGGTATTAAAAATTTTAATTTAATGTAAAACTTGACTGGAAATAAAGTGTATGAGTTGAGCTTCTATGCGAATTGAACCCTGATGTTCTCTAATCATGCACATTTAGCTGTGAGTGCATGGTGTGTAAACTTATAAAGTTTATGACTCAGTTTTCGAGATGAGGTGTAAATTTTGAAAAAATATTTATAAAAAATATAAAAAATGAAAAACATAACTTTTCATTAGTTCACAGTTTCAGGAATGTAATAAGAGCTCAAAAAAGGTAATGGGACAGTGACTTCTAATCAAGTTTTTTGTTAAAATTTTGAAATTTGTAATTATGTACACTTAAATGTTGTCAGCTTTGGGAATTGCATCATAACTATCAATTATAACAACCTTTTTGTGTGTGTCTGTGGATTCTTCTGTGACATACTTATTGCTGTGCTTGAGAGCCATGGAATATGTTGATAGGAGTTCATAATTATAATATTAAAAGTGTTCAAAGTGCATTAATTTGAATTAAACCATTAATATCTTACCATGAATATAAATACTTAATAGACTTAATAGCATTTATTCACCTTAAAAGGTTATTGTTTACAGGTAATTTTGGAAATAAAAGGTTTATTGGAGTAGTTTTTAAAGACTAATTTGTGTAGATCATAATTTTCTGCATCCAAATATCAATTAAAATAAATGGTTTTGTGCAGCCAAATATTAAAATCTAAACTCTTTTCAGTGGTGGATCCAGAAATTCTCTTTTGGAAAGGGCTAAATTTTGAAAAAAGCTGATTTCATCCAAACAAAATATACAATAAAGTAAAATTTTAGTCCAAACCAATGTAAAAACTTTTGGGAGGGGCTAAGTGATTAAAAAAGATCACTTTACATATTCAAAGTGCATAATGAAGCAGAATGTTACCCTTTAGCAATCTCTTTTGGGGGGGTTGAAGCCCCCTAGCCCCTCCCCTGAATCCGCTACTGGCTCTTTTAATGCATTAATTAAAAATTATATCTAAAATGCAAATTATATTGGACGGAGGGGTTAGATTTTTTGGTATCAGGGATGAAAATCATCCACAGACCTGCAGAATTCTGCGTTTCAGTAATTTTCTGCATTAAAAAAAGAAAAGTAGTTTATTATCATGAGACCGGGCTCTGTATTTCATATCTGCAAAATCTAGTTTAATCTTTTTGCATCCGTTTGGTAAATGAGTATTTTAAGTATTTCTTTATTCATATGTCTAATGCAAATGTACATCAGGAGCATAGCCCCAAAAAAAAAAAAAAATCCTGGCTACACTACTGATGTACATGCATGCTTATTTTGATTTATTTTTATAAATACTCTATATGTTGCTCTATATTTATATATGTTTTCCACGATTTTAACTGCCACTACTTTTTTGGGGGGGCCCCACCACTGAAATTGGTCACTAGCCACCACTGTGTATTATCTCTACTTATTATAAAAGATGTCTGTGGGTGTGTCTGTCGGCAGCGTTACAGACAAACAGCTACACCAGGAAACACCAAATTCGGTACTCAGGAACTTCTAAACATGAAGTTATGCATCTCAGAATGATTTTTTCAAAATTCGACTTAATTCTTTTTATTTTATGTTTTATGCAATTTTTGGCATTTTTTTCTCACCTAATTCTTAATAACAGCGGTAATTACGCTTACAACAAAATGACATTTGTATCATTGGATAGAGGCAAAAATTTTCTTTTAAAAACAGTTTGTTCTGAATAAGTAACCTAATTTGTAAATTTTTAGGAATTTTTATACTAAGTATCTGTTTTGACGAATTTTTTCGTAAAATAATTGTAAAACTGTCACATCTTGAATTCTATCCATCATAACTTTTTGATATTTTGACAAATCATGAAACATTCCTTTCTCCCTCTGTAAAAAAAAAAATATGTAAATTTAGGTGATTTTTTACGAATTTTAATGTAACCTAATTCTTAGAATTTAATAGCATCAATGCAGAGAGCTTACGCCATTACATTAATAAATCATGGCATGAGAATTTGTGTTGCATTGCCACAGAAAGGATTAGAAAAAAAGTTTTTTTTTCAACCTATCGATAGTTTTTAAATGGGGCACCGGATTTTCAGTTCACAAGTGAGGATCTATGATGCCAAATGCTTTACGTAATAATTACGCCACAATTTTAACGCATTTATTCCTGCTCTTTTTTTAACACAAGGAGGCGATATTTTGATTAAAACTTACTATAGAAATAAACTAAGAAATTAATGATTTTTATTATTATAAGTGGTATTTTAATCTGTTGCTTATTTAAAAATTGAAATATTTTAATGCAGCTGAAAATGTTCTTCATTTTAAAAGCTACAAAGTTTGTTTTAAAGCACGATATATTAAAAATTTTCTATTTACTTTTTTATTTTTTGCATTTAATTATGCCACAGGCATATATGTTTCCTAACATATGCATGTTGCGTGTATAGTTTTATTTTAACATTGGATTATGTTCCTCTATAGTGTCCTATTCCTATATAAAGCAAAAAAAAATTTCAACATCGTTGTAAATTTTAATGATACCGTTTGAAAACTACTGTGCAGAATATCCAAAATAACTCCCTCAGCCAACCGGGGTATCTTTTATGGCAGTTAAACAGGGACGTCATAAATTTTTAAAAATGTGGGAAATTTGTAAAATCTGCAACTCTAAACGTCCTGCTTCAATTGTTGCGATTCTAATAGTTCCTTGAGATTAGAAAGTTTGATATTTTCAGGAGACGGAACCATGGAGGATTTATAAGATATCGCTATATTGGATACATGGATATTTAAATTATTATTCTATTGAATGTCCTCTATCTGAAATTGATGAAGTTATGAGGGCTTGTGTGCTATTTTGTTAAGAAGGTAATTGGGGTAGGATAAAGGTAATTGATTTGCTTTTGGTTGAAATTTAATGATAAAAATTGTGTGCCATGCATCAAAATTTTTCAAAGGTCAAATTCACGCTTGCATACTTTTCCTCTTTTTTTGCCATCATACATTCTCATCCCTGTAGTATTTTCAGATAATACTCTATCACAATTATGAATATTAGGCTTTTTATAAATTAAAATAAATTTTTATTTCTGTTGTTGTTGTGGGGTTACGGCCAATTATCTACACAAGCAATCTAGGCTGAGAGGCGGGGTGCATACTGTGGGTATCTTTCTAAATGGCCCAAACCCATATTTACGCTACGTTTTGGAGGAAACCATGAAAAACTTTGAATATGTAGGTTGGCGGACGTGACCTGGTTTTGAAACATGTACCTTCCGTCTCCCAGTTCAAAGCGCTATAATTCTGTTGGATTATTCATATAATCTTGAACTAGTTTGTTGTTGTATGTGATCAGAGTATCAGGAAATTCCAAACATCATGTTCCTGTATAATTATCATTTGGTATTAAAAACATTGAAAGTTTTTGATTCACATAAATAAATTTCTTAATAATGAATTATATTTAGTGGAAAATTAATTTTTTGTATTTCTTATCGAAATAACTATTGATAAGATATTTAACCGTAAGAAAAATGTTTTAATGTTATTTAAACAATTTGTTTAAATAATTAAATCTTTAAGACATTTTACTGTATATTAAATCACTAGGCACAAATTTAAATTTGTGCATTTTCCATGCTGCAGTAATGCTGTAATTTTTTTAAATTCAAAATTTATTTTAAAATGTATCTCTGTTTTTTTATACTTAAAATATTTTTTTCTTTGTAGCAGTGTTTACTATCTATAGGTCATTTAAATGTTATTTTCTTTACAGCATGGGATTATCTTGGTGGTGTATATCCAACAGATGCCTATGGAGCAACTTATATTCCAACAGTTCAGAAGCCTTCAGGTATGCATAATAAATAATATCATGATATTTAAAAATTTCAAAACTTATTTAATAGGTCTGTTGGCACTTCAGATTACATTGATGAAATAACAAACTTAATCATGGAAAACATTTTTCAGTGCTGTAGAATTAAATCAGTGATGTTAATTCTGCGCCGATTGCGCCGAGCTGCGCCGAAACACAAATTCTTGCGCCGAACTGCGCTTTTAGCCGTTTTTTGCACCGGTCTGCGCCGAATACGTCATTTTGACTCTTTCAGGGTGCGCCGAAACACAAATATTGCGCCGAACTGCGCTTTTAGCCGATTTTTGCGCCGGTCTGCACCGAATACGTCATTTTGTCTCTTTGTTAAATTTTTGCCACGCTCATTTATCTTTTAAAGCGTGTATGGAAAGCTAGTTAGCAATAAAGCAAGATTTAAACTGCGTACGAAAGCTGCATTCCGAAGCCATTCTACCCGCCCCGGATCGGACCAGTTGGGCTTTGTTAGTCACCTCAATCAGGGCCGGCCAGATAGGCAAACAAGTAATCATCGCAACGGGCACCGTTTTTTGTTTATGAAGGGGCACGAATTCCAACTTAAAATCATAAAAGCAATTTTGAAAAAAGTAAAAGGGACGTCTTTTTCTACGTTTGCAGGGTGGAGTGGGTGTCATGTACCGCAGGGCCGCCCCTGATCTAAACCAGACCGGTCCGTAAAGAAAACAGTATATTACGGTGACGTCCCAGCCCCTAAAAAATCACGGTTTATGACCCGGCCCGTAGCAAGAATGAAAATTGGAAGCATGACCGGTTTAGAAATCAGAATCTAGGCTGTCTGAATTAATAGAATATTTCATTTCAAAATAATCCGGAAATCCGCTGCCAGTGGTGTAGTCGTGGGGGGTAGAGATCTGTGCGAGCCCAGGCTTTTGCAGCACGATTCATTCAAGGCACGGGCTGACCTCAGCATTTTCTAGAATGGACCGGAACAAGCGTATACTCTTAAAGACGGTCCTCTGCGCTTGCAAAATCGAGCCTTTCCGGAAATTTTTGCTCTCCTAAAATTTGGACAAGACCAAACGATTGGCTTGTGATTCCCCCCCCCCCCTTCCTTAAATCATGATTAATATACGAGCTGGACCGGGTCTGAATTTTTTATTTTGATTAAATGCCGGGCCGGGCCGGGATTAAATGCCGGGCTAGACATTTTCGGCCCGTGAAGATCATGAGCGGGGAGATGCCGTCTCACTACTTTTTCATTCGAGCTTATGTCAGCAAAAGTAAGCGTTCTTCACTTTTCATCATGGACGCATGATTTTTGAGTCTTCAGTTGCGAGTGTTCCTAAACCTTTTTTCTTAAAACTACACCACTGTTTTTCTTTTTGTGTGTGTGCAGGCTCTAGGAGAGGGGGCAGACGGGGCGACGCCCCTGGGCCCGTGTTCAGCCAAAGTGCGTCCGCAAATTTTTCAGAATGTGTTACGAATTTCATTTATAGATCCGTAATTAAAATCTTTATTTTAAAATAGACTAAATTTTGAATACATAATTCTAGAATGATATAAACGGCAGAAATGTTAATTCTACCATTTAAATATTAGTATTTTTACAACCTTCGAACATGCATTAAAAGTACCATTGCATATAAGAAATACTCCCCTCCCACTCTTTCCATTTAGCATTTATGTGAAAACCATTAAAAAAGAGCAGTTTCACACACACACAAAAAAAAATTCCTTCCGTCCATGTAAATCCATGTATTGTTTTTACCAAGTTGCTGATAGCATAGCCTGTATACACCCTTTTTTTTTTCCAGAACTTTCCTAAAGTGCTTTCAAATAGTGTTTTGCTTTTACCAAACGGTGTTTGCTTGCAAACTTTGCTTTTCTTGTATGCATTTATTGTGTTCCTAAATCTTCAATTTTATGCTCCAAAATCATGTTAATTCTGATCTCGAATCTTAGTTTTCCTCTCGGAAACTATTTTTTTGTGCTCCCGAGGTGCTCCCAAATGGAATTTTTCTGCTCCCAAATGGAATTTTTCTGCTCCCAAATGGAATTTTTCTGCTCCCAAATAGAATTTTTCTGCTCCCAAATGGAATTTTTCTGCTCCCGAGGTGCTCCCAAATGAAATTTTTTCTGCTCCCGGGGTGCTCCAAATCGAGTGTTGGAGTTAACATCCCTGATTAAATACATATGTAGTCATTTTTGAAAATTTAATTGTACATTTTTATATATAAAATGCGTTGTAATAAAATTAGTTTTTTTTTTTTTCCCAAAGGAACCAACAAAAATTTCCAACAAGGAGGTTTTGTTTACAAGGAGTAAAAGCTTAAAAGCAGTTTTTATTTACACTTTTGAAATATAGTGTTTTAATTTTTTAAAATGAGTTTAAAAATTAATATTCAGTACTAAATGGCATTCATGTTAATTCAGTGATATTTCTATTGATTCAAAAAAAAAACTTGAAAGCCTGTTCACCATCATTAATAGTATAAATATCTGCTTGGCCGTAGTTGCTCTGTCTTCATTTGTTAATTGCAACTAATTGCAATTTAGCTTTTTTCTTTCTTTTTTTTTTAACATTCTTTGAAATGTACTCTTTTATTTTTAAAAAGAGGAAATTAGTACAAAGTCCTTAATAATAGATAAGTACTCATGTTGATTCAGAAATATTGAAGAATTATGTGTTAGTATGTTATTTATAATATGTTATTATACAGGTAGTACTAATGGAAGATTATGTAATATTTATTTAGCATTGTTGCCAATGTGTCATGCATAATTATTTACTTTGATTAGGTCCTAAACCATGGCCTCCCAGAAATGTGTCCATTGAAAAGGGACCCTTAGGTGTTGTGATATCTTGGCAGCCTCCAAGAAACCAGACTGTTCCAGTTGCATTTTATTTTGTAGAGCATCGAACAGATGATGGGCAGTGGCAGCGTTGGGGCCCTGTTCGGGATGAAACTTCATATTTAGGTATATTGATCTTCATATTTAGAGAAAAGTAACCACAATAATTTAATAAGAATTTAATAAGTAACCACAAACATGTTAAAGTAAATAAAAAACTTTGTAAAAAATACACATTAGATGTTATAGGTAAGAGGATACGCAGGTTTCAGCCAAAAATTGATTTGGCCTTCTTCAGTCCAAGCCCTTCGTCGCAAGCAACACATCAATTTTTGGCTGAAACGTGCGTATCCTCTTACCTATAACATCTTATGTGTGTTTTTTACAAAGTTTTTTATTTACTTTATTGTTTAACACCAGTATTTTGAGTGTTTTTTCCACAAACATGTTACTTATTAAATATAAATATTGCATCTACAACATAGTAAACAACAGCTTCATATTTGTTTTTATTTTGTATCATCAAATGTGTTAAGTTGCAAAATTACTCAATGAAAATGCTATTAAATCACATTGCTCTTATTGTTATGTATTATTCATTCTTCTTTAAAGAATTTTACAAAATTTTAAAATTCTCTGTTACCTCTTTTTTAAAGTATTATCATCATCACATGGAACATGTACATAACAACTATTTAATTGTTATTTATATTACAGTGCCATCTTTAACTGGGGGCCAAACATATCATTTTCGAGTGTATGCATACTCCATCATGTCTGTAGGGTCTGCAAGCCCTGAAGTCATATATCATGCACCAGGTAATAATGATGAAAAATTAAAGCATTTAAAATTAGTTGTGTAATTTGTTTGTTTAGAAAGATTAAAACATGTTCTTATTGCACTCAATTTCTTTCTATATTTTATTTTTAAACAATGTTTACAGCTTCTCTTTCTCATTGCAAAATATTTTCTTTGCAGGAGATGATGAAAGTCATAGTCGCAACAGGGCAATAACTGCTGGTGTTGTAGGGGGTGTATTGTTTTTCATTGCAGCTATCATTTTATCAATATGTGCAGTCAAAATTTGTAATAAAAGGAAGCGAAGAAAAGCTGAAAAGGGTAAATATTTTGCTTAAAGATTTGTTTAACAAAATAAAAAATATTTGAGAAAGAGAAAAAATATGGTGCTGTATAACCTTTTTTTGGTTTATCAGATGAACTCATCTGATAGGGAGCAATCAAAAATATGTTAAACCAGCATAGGTTAATTAGTTAAGAGAATTAATTATTGTCTTATATGTGATATATCATATAATTTCTGGACTATAATTCATTTGGGTATTCTCAACAACTACAAAAATAGTAACAGAGAAATGTAACCAGCATTAAATTTTAAGCAACACATACCCATAAATAGTAACAACCTAAATCATGAAGAAAAAATTGGCCAATATAGCATAAAAATAACTTTGGAGAAAATACTGCATTTTAGTTTTTGTTGCATATACATTATGCAAATAGAAGAAGAAATTAAAAATAAATACATTAAAAACAAATTACAAAAATGCTGACAGGATTTGAAATGTCCATATTAAATTACAGTAGCCCCCCCCCTCTTATAACATGGTAGATATGTTCCATGTTATAAGAGGGGTATATAAATTATTTTATATGTTATATAAATCTGTATTGTATGAGGCCTGAGCTATATTCCACCAGAAGTGTAAACTGTGCTGTCCAACTGCTATACTCCTTATTCGAACTAGTGGGGTAAAAGAGTTATGATGTCTAAAGACTAATTTTAGATAACTTAGACTTGTATGCATTATAACATCTTTCTACATAACACATTTCACTTAAATGCTGCTTATATCATATGTACTAGAAATAACTTGTATGTTTTACTTCTTGTAGATTAAATCGGGTTTAAATTCACTTAGATTTATTTTCCTAAAACTTTTTCTTCCTCAAGTTTAAGTAGAATAAAATAAATTATACAATATGAAAGTTGTTTGTGATATGTTTAATGTACACCACAATTAGAAACAAGCAGCCAGTTTCCTTAGTTCATCATGTAAGTTTGTTGCTTGAGGCATATGTTGCTGCCCATGAAATGGCACCTTGTGCTTGTATTCCTGCATGATAGTCAGTGATTTCTAAGTGTTGCCAACCTAAAGTTACATAATTACGGGAGCTAAAGGATAATAAAATCAGAACATCTGTCTCACTTTACTATGCTATACTAGCCTCTTTTAACATGTTATATGAACACGATTGCCATTTTTCTGCTGTGTTATATGAATCTGTTTTATATGAACTTGTGTTAAAGGGGTGTCTACTGTACTAAGTGCTAGAACACTATATTTATACACAAAACTCTTCATTATCTATTTCAGTATCAAATTCACTAGTCTTTTGTATGACTTACAAATAACAGTCCATAGTTTAAAACCATTTTTACTTCCTTGTACGTAGTATAAGGAAGTAATGTGATCCCGAAAAATTTTGGGGGCCAAATTTCGACAAAAAATCCGATTTTGACTACCTCTAAACTTAATTTTAAGAATTTTTTCGATGCATCTCATCGTAGGCTAGCATGCACGATCATATTAACGCGTCTGCAACTCATTTTGACCAGCGGCGAGTTTATTGTGGTCAGTTTTTCCATGCCGTCTGTACGTACGTACGTACGTATGTATGTAACTCGCATATCTCAAAAACTATGGGTCGTAGAATGTTGAGATTTGATATTTAGGATTGTTCTATGATCTAGTTGTGCACCTCCCCTTTTGGTCGCAATCGAATGAATAGTTTATATACAGGACTGCACAAAAGATTCGAAATACATTACGCTCTATGGGCCAAAATTCATTAAACTCGCATATCTCAAAAACTATTAGGTGTAGAAAGTCGAAACTTCATATTTTGGATAGTTGTAACATCTAGTTGTGCACCTCCCCTTTTGGTACCATTCGATTGGATAGTTTATCTACAGCACCGCCCAAAACATTCGAAATACATTACGCTCAATGGGCCGAAATTCATTAAACTCGCATATCTCAAAAACTATGGGTCGTAGAATGTTGAGATTTGATATTTAGGATTGTTCTATGATCTAGTTGTGCACCTCCCCTTTTGGTCGCAATCGAATGAATAGTTTATATACAGGACTGCCCAAAACATTCGAAATACATTACGCTCAATGGGCCGAAACTCATTAAACTCGCATATCTCAAAAACTATTAGGCGTAGAATGTTGAAACTTTATATTTAGGATTGTTGTAACATCTAGTTATGCACCTCCCCTTTCGGTTCCATTTGACTGGATAGTTTATCTACAGAACTGCCTAAAAGATTCGAAATACATTACGCTCTATGGTCCGAAATTCATCAAAGCATTTTTTAGAGGTATTGGGCTATTTCAAACGACTCAGAAGTGATATATGCTGTAAAGAGTTAGAAAATGAATTTCTCCATTAAAAAAAGTGTCTTTATCATTTACAGTTCTGCTACAGGAACACTCAAAAGATTTCCAATACATTACGGTCAATGGCAATTTTAGGAGATTCATCCATTTCAAGCACAATACCGTCCTACCACATAAGTTAGGTAATGGTCCGACCACGGTCACGTGCCTCCCTCAAGAACTATGCCAAAAGTCGCCAAGCTTGGTGACTTTTTTGTGTACGTGTGTGCATATTTAACTCTCAAATCTCAAAAACTATTATGAAATTCCATATATAAGATTGTTGTAACATCTAGTTGTGCATCTCGATTTTTGGTTAAAATCTACTGGAGAGTTTATTTACAGGACCACCGAAAAGAATTTCAGTACTTTAATGTCTATGGACATCTTCAATATAATACAATTGTAGATAGTCATTGTTTGGTACATGCCCAAAATCTCGCCGTCTGTCCTCGACCTTGGTGAGTTTTGCCGAAATGTCACCAAATTTGGCGATAGTCAGTCATTTGGTCCATGCCCAAAGTATCGCCATTTGTCATCGTTCTTGGCGATTTTTGGCGAAATATCGCCAAATCTGGCGATAATCTGTCATTGTTGGTCCATGCTTAATATCTCGCCAAATGTCGTCGACATTGACGAGTTTCGCCGAAATATCGCCAAATTTGGCGCCAAAAATTACTTCGTATTTTGTATAACTCTAAAACTTTAACCCGTAGAATTTTGAACTTTTGTATTTAGAACTATAGTATAATATCTAACGGTTTTCATTATCTTTTTTGACAGCAATTGACTGGGAATTTATTTACAGGGTGAGCCAAATGACTTTAAATACATTAAGGTGTATGGATGCATTCAATTCATTGAAAGTCTGTGGTCAATGACTACTTTGGCTATCCTCAAAATCTCGCAAACTATTTCAAGTTTGTCGGCTTTTGGTGAAATATCGCCAAATAAAGTGTCAGAAAGAAATCTTTCAAATTGAACTCAGCTTGGCGATATCGAAATGTTTGGCTAGAAATCGCTATATCTTATTGATATATCTATTATTGATATTTTATATCTTTCAAACAAATAAGTTTAGAGGAAGTGCGTAAAAAACATTTTTGATTTAATAGACGTGCAAGGAAGTCATGTGTTGGACACATCAGATTTTTTTTGATCATTAAACCCATTCTTCATTGTTCTATGTGTTACAGATTACCCCAGTGTGTTACGATTTGGATCAATGCCAAGAGATGGCACTGCTGTTCTTTTCATTTTTTTTGTTTACTTGTATATATGTGCAGAGTGTGGATTGCCGCTTTTGCGGAAGCATGTAAATAAAATGCTGCAACGCGAATATTAAGAGTTTTAATTGAGTTTGTGTGAATTATTGAGTTATATCACCCCCTAGCAATTGCTTAAAGCGTAAACTTCATTGTGTCAGGAGTGGGGTTTCGCTTCATTGTGTATAAAAAGAATTGCAAGTGAGGGCGGTGAGTGTTAATTTTGGTTTCCTTTGTTCTGAAGAATTGTTTGATTGCAGAATTATGGTTTTGCAGTGCGTAGTTTCGTAGAGCAGCTTAGTGTTTTGGTGTAATTTGTGCGAAATCGAGAACAAGAATTGTTAGTGTTTGTGTTAGATTTAAAGTGAACTTTTCAGTGGCTGTTCTGTGTGTTTATTGTTGAGTTAGTTACTTAGGTTTGCTTTCATGTGATAAAATGAGTAATATTAAATCATTAAAAAAAAGACGAGCTTAAACTCGTCGCAGAAGAGATAGGATTAACTATTCCTAGTGGTGCTAAAGTAATGGATTTAAAAAATTTAATTGAAAATTCAGATATCTATAAACAGGATTCTGAATTTGTGCAAAGTGTAATTGAGAATATTCTAGAGGATAAAAATTTAGAATCTCAGCGAGGAAGATCTGAAGATGAAATTAAACTAGAGCTAGAAAAATTAAAATTATCATGGATACAGGCTGAATTAGATCTAGTAAATGCTAAAAAGGAAAATTCCCAAATTCTAAATTCTGAAACAGATTCTTCGAATTCAAACATTGAGAATTTAATAAAAAGTGTAAAAACATTATCTATTGGGGTACCAACTAAAGCTGAATCATTTAATCTTTTCTTCCAGTCTATTGAAAAAGCGTTCAGAACGAAAAAAGTTCCTGAAGATTTAAAAGCGGAGATTTTGTTAAATATTTTGGGAGAAAAGGTTACTAATTTAATGGTTTATGTAAAGGAGGAAGACATTAACAGGGATGTTAATTCTGCGCCGAGCTGTGCCAAAACACAAATTCTTGCGCCGAACTGCGCTTTTAGCCGATTTTTGCGCCGGTCTGCGCCGAATACGTCATTTTGACTCTTTCGGGGTGCGCCGAACTGCGCTTTTAGCCGATTTCTGCACCGAATACGTCATTTTGACTCTTTGTTAAATTTTTGCCACGCTCATTTATCTTTTAAAGCGTGTATGGAAAGCTAGTTAGCAGTAAAGCAAGATTCAAACTGCGTACGAAAGCTGCATTCCGAAGCCATTCTACCCGCCCCGGGATCGGACCAGTCGGGCTTTGTTAGTCACCTCAATCAGGGCCGGCCAGATAGGCAAACAAGTAATCATTGCAACGGGCACCGTTTTTTGTTTATGAAGGGGCACGATTTCCAACTTAAAATCATAAAAGCAATTTTGAAAAAAGTAAAAGGGACGTCTTTTTCTACGTTTGCAGGGTGGAGTGGGTGTCATGTACCGCAGGGCCGCCCCTGATCTAAACCAGACCGGTCCGTAAAGAAAACAGTATATTACGGTGATGTCCCAGCACCTAAAAAATCACGGTTTATGACCCGGCCCGTAGCAAGAATGAAAATTGGACGCATGACCGGTTTAGAAATCAGAATCTAGGCTGTCTGAATTAATAGAATATTTCATTTCAAAATAATCCGGAAATCTGCTGCCAGTGGTGTAGTCGCGGGGGGTAGAGATCTGTGCGGGCCCAGGCTTTTGCAGCACGATTCATTCAAGGCACGGGCTGACCTCAGCATTTTCTAGAATGGACCGGAACAAGCGTATACTCTTAAAGACGGTCCTCTGCACTTGCAAAATCGAGCCTTTCCGGAAATTTTTGCTCTCCTAAAATTTGGACAAGACCAAACGATTGGCTTGTGATTCCCCCCCCCCTTCCTTAAATCATGATTAATATACGAGCTGGACCGGGTCTGAATTTTTTATTTTGATTAAATGCCGGGCCGGGCTAGACATTTTCGGCCCGTGAAAATCATGAGCGGGGAGATGCCGTCTCACTACTTTTTCATTCGAGCTTATGTCAGCAAAAGTAAGCGTTCTTCACTTTTCATCATGGACGCATGATTTTTGAGTCTTCAGTTGCGAGTGTTCCTAAACCTTTTTTCTTAAAACTACACCACTGTTTTTCTTTTTGTGTGTGTGCAGGCTCTAGGAGAGGGGGCAGACGGGGCGACGCCCCTGGGCCCGTGTTCAGCCAAAGTGCGTCCGCAAATTTTTCAGAATGTGTTACGAATTTCATTTATAGATCCGTAATTAAAATCTTTATTTTAAAATAGACTAAATTTTGAATACATAATTCTAGAATGATATAAACGGCAGAAATGTTAATTCTACCATTTAAATATTAGTATTTTTACAACCTTTGAACATGCATTAAAAGTACCATTGCATATAAGAAATACTTCCCTCCCACTCTCTTTCCATTTAGCATTTATATGAAAACCATTAAAAAGAGCAGTTTCACACACACAAAAAAAAAAATTCCTTCCGTCCATGCAAATCCACGTATTGTTTTTACCAAGTTGCTGATAGCATAGCCTGTATACACCCTTTTTTTTTTCCAGAGCTTTCCTAAAGTGCTTTCAAATAGTGTTTTGCTTTTAGCAAATGGTGTTTGCTTACAATCTTTGCTTTTCTTGTATGCATTTATTGTTTTCCTAAATCTTCAATTTTATGCTCCAAAATCATCTTAATTCTGATCTGGAATCTTAGTTTTCCTCTCGGAAACTATTTTTTTGTGCTCCCGAGGTGCTCCCAAATGGAATTTTTCTGCTCCCAAATGGAATTTTTCTGCTCCCGAGGTGCTCCCAAATGAAATTCTTTCTGCTCCCGGGGTGCTCCCAAATCGAGTGTTGGAGTTAACATCCCTGCATTAATAATTACGATAAACTTAAGGGTATTATTTTAAGGGAGTTTCAACCAACACCTCAAGAATGTTTGGATTCTTTTCGGTTTGCTCAAAAATTGCCCTCCGAAAATTTCGTACAATTTGCGTCTAGATTAAGTGCAAATTTTGAATACTATTGTCAATTGAGAAATGTGAATACATTTAAATCAATTTGTGAGCTTATTGTATCGGATAAAATATTTACTGAACTTTATCGTGATTTAAAAACTCATATAGCAGTGAAACAGGGAGAATCGTGGTTCGAACCGCAGAAATTATGTTGAGAATGGGATATATATCGAACTTTGAAGTGAAAACAAAAATCGGATTCTTCATTTGCGAAATCATTTCAGGTTACTAAGAAAAGTGAGGGTAATTATGAAAGTAAATATCGAAATTATAATTCGAAAAGTTTTTCTAATGTTTATTTTTCTGGTGTAGAAAGCCATAAATGCATTTTATGCAGTGGCGGAACTACAGGGTGCTGAACCCCGCAATGCGGGGGGGCCCAGAATTATAAGAGGCCCAAAAATTTTGTTAGCACTTACACTAGATAAAAAAGAGAAAATACTAGGGACAGATTATCATGGAATAAATACAAATCTGCTTTGAAGGGGGGAAAATCAGTTCCGAAATTTGGATCATTTTAAATGTTTTCACTCCCACTGAATATTCCCCAATACGAATACCATAGTGACCATGGTCTCTAGAAGTCAAGAACCGTTTAGCCTGAGGACTGCTGATAAGACGGAGATGAGCAGAAAAAAGAGAATGGCCCTTTGTAGGTGTACATGTCAAGATTACGGATGGCGCACGCGCAAGCACAAACAGTTTCATTGTACCCTTTCCTGTTCTTAGTAGCATCCAGTTAACGAAATTACTCTGTAGTGCTTACCTGTACAACGTTATCATAGCCCCTCCAAATTTTGTACACGTATTATTTTTAACACATGACTTTTGAGACACCGGAAGATAGTGTAAAATAAGCCATCAAATTACCATATCCAGTAGTATTAGTATTATAAAAACTA
The DNA here is from genome assembly GCA_038373885.1 of Cheiracanthium punctorium. Classification (NCBI taxonomy): domain Eukaryota; kingdom Metazoa; phylum Arthropoda; class Arachnida; order Araneae; family Cheiracanthiidae; genus Cheiracanthium; species Cheiracanthium punctorium. The sequence continues at coordinate 2,927,287 of JAWZYV010010738.1, read as the reverse complement.
GAGATACAAATGTGATCGAATAACAAATATCGTTTTATGTATATAAATGTAAAATAATTACATTTCATAAACATGCAATTTAACTTATTGATTTCAAATTCTGTAAAGGTTAAAAATGGAGAAAAGCTAAGCAGTACCAGTGGTGTGTCAAAAAAACGTAAATTGAAAAAGCAGCAAGAGTGCTTAGCCAAAATTTCACATCCAGAGATCTAGATAAGTTAGAAAACAATGACAACAAAGGAAGAACTAAAGCTGATTACAAATGTAGCGAAATGCATCATTGTATTGAACATTCGCATGAAAATAGAGATACTTTCGGCGTAGAAATAAATAGCAGTTCTACAAACGACATTAATAGAGAGAAAACGCAAGACAATTCTAATTATGATGAACTACATCATGATACGGAAGAATCACGTAAAGATACAGTGAATTTAGACGAAGATATAAATGAAGATAATAACACACGCCGGTTGTTTTCAACAGACATTGCAGATTTTCAAAACACAATATTAACAGTCGATGTTAAAAAAATGATTATATTTTCTGATTCCTGCTGACCACGGGGACCCTTTAAGCCAGATCCTCTGCAAAATAATCGCAATAATATTCTACTCAATTATCATGTATACAACGCAGAACATAACGAAAAAAGAATAATTAAGTCAAGCATTTAGGTATGTAAAAATTGTTACAAATGAAAAAGAAGAACCATCATCTGTTGAGATTAAAGAATCATTTTTACGTTTTACTGAAGTACACAATCACACAGCAGATGAATTGTACAAAGAAAGATTAAACCTACTTGAAAAGAATGACATAAAATTAAGTAAATGCAGAGGATAAGCCTACGATGGAGCAAATATCATGAGAGGGGCGTACAATGATGTTCAATCGCTTTTAAAATAAGATGTACCCAATACTATATGCATACACCACGCATCTCATAACCTGAATTTAGAAATAAACGATTCTGTTAAAAGTTGTTGCAATAAAATATCTACATTTTATGCAACTTTAGAGAGCATTTATACATTTTTAGGAAATAGTATAAAGAGATGAGACTTGCCATCAAAATTTACAGGAGAATCCCAAATTATGCTCAAAAGATTAAACCGAACCAGCTGGGCTGGACGCTACAATTTCCTTTTAGCAATCAAGCTTAGGTTTTCGGACATCATGAAAGCGCTTTCTGAAATATCCTTGAAAGGTCAGAAAAGAGACGAACGCGAAGAAGCATCTAGATTTCAGAAAAGCATGAGCAATTTTGAATTTGTTTTCTTATGTGCAATTTTGTCAAAGATTCTTCATGAAGTAAATTTGCCATCTAAAATATTGTAAAAGAAAGATTTAGATATTGTGAGAGCAGCTGAATTTTTGCAAACTGCAAGTAGACACCTCAAAAAAATACAGAAATACACTCGATTCTGCAAAAGACGAAGCTGCTGAAATTGCAGCTAAATGGAAAATCAGCCCAACTTTTTTGAAGAAGGGACAGAAATTTTCCAAAGAACACTTTGACGAACTATCAAGTGACCACCATTAGGGCCACGAAGATGATTTCCACGTCAACGTCTTTTTTAAAGTTTTAAATACCGTCATATACCAATTAGAGAACAGATTTCAAGGTATGAATGAGGTGTCAAATCTTTTTAATTTTTTGGTACCGACCACGTTAAAAATAATGAAGGAAGCGTAAATTTTAGAATGTGCCGAATCTCTTCAGTTAAAATATAAAGAAGGTCTAACAACAGAATTTCTATTACAAACAGTAATGGCTAGTGCTCTGCTGAAAGATGAAATTTGTAAAACATCTACCATAAAAGAATTTGCGGAGTTACTTCTGATGAAATATTCAACAATATCTCTAAATTTTTCAGATGTAATTACGGTACTATTATTGTTTTAGACTCTTTTCATCACAGTCTCAACAGCTGAAAGATCCTTTTCAAAACTGAAGATCCTGAAAAACTATTTACGCAATTCAACAGGTGACGAACGCCTGCACAACCTCTCCATATTAGGTATTGAATCAGAAACAGCAAAAACTGTGAAAACGAATGATCTATTTAGACATTTTGGCAAATCTCAAATCCAGAAGGAAGAATTTTAAATTTTAATTATAATTATATTGCATTTGTTTCAATTTTTAAAATAAAAATGGTCCAAATAAACTTTTTTGTGTGTTTGCGCGTGTGTGCACGCGTGCGCGTATGTGTATATGAGTGTCGGGGGATGAGGGGCCCACTGAAATATTTTGGGGGGGGGGCTGAAATTTGAAGTTCTGCCACTGATTTTATGCAAATCAGAATTGAGTTCGTGACCCGATTTAAAAAAACTATCTGTAAATGATCGAGTTTCGTTTTTAAAGCAAAATAACCTATGTTTTAAGTGCCTTTCTAGGGATTGCAATATTAAGAAATGCAGATCAAAAAATTGTTTCTGTTCAAAACCGCATAATCAAATGATTCATTTTAAGAGAGATAACAAAACCGTTCCTAAAGAGAATGTTATGGCTATCAAATATGATGTCATTCTTCAGTGTCAAGGCCACAAATGCCAGCTGTTCTATTACTAACGTGCAGTTCTTATGCTAGCGGTCTTGATGATAAGAGTAAAATAAATAAACTAGTCCGTATTCTATGTGATAACGGATCGGAAAGAAGCTGGTGCACAAAATCTCTATCAGATTGTTTAAAATTAAAACCAATCAGAGAGGAAAAATTGTCTGTTTTTTCTTTTGGTTCAGTGACACCTATTGAGAAAATATACCCAGTTGTATAAGTAAAATTAACTAGTAGGTATAATCCTAACCAGTTTATTCAAGTTGAAATGCTAGTATCTGACACTATTACCAGTGCAAAAATTCAGTTTCCGAATGTAGAGGTACAAAATATAATGAATTTGTGCGGTTTAGTTTTGGTGGATTGTTGTGAAAGTGATGTAAATATTCAAATTCTTTTAGGGTCAGATGTGTTCTGGCAGATTATACAGATAGATTATTTCAAAAGGATAAATGAAACGATTACGTGTGTGCCAACAATTTTCGGTTATGCGTTACAAGGAAGTCAAGAGAATTATAAATGTAATATTAAAAATTCAGTTTCAGCTAATTTTTGTGTAGCTACATCAGATGTTCAAGTTTTATGGGATCTCGAGACTTTAGGAATTAAGGAAAATGAAGAATTAAATACAGCGGATAAAGCCTTGGTAGAACAATTTGAAAGAAATTTAAAATTTGTAAATGGGAGATATGAAACTGACTTATTGTGGAAATTTAGTAATGATGAATTGGCGAGTAATTTCTCTTTAGCGAAAAAAAGATTCGATGAGTTAGAAAAGGGTTTCTCAAAAAATAATTGGGTCGCTGATGAATACAAAGAAATAATAAATGATCAATTGAAAAATGGGATTATTTAAGAATATGAAAGGGATCAAAAGGAATATTTTATGCCACACAGAGCAGTTGTTAGAGAATACAAAGAAACAACAAAAGTTCAGATAGTGTTTAACTGTAGCTCTAAATCTAAAGACAATTTGTCTTTGAATGATTGTCTTGAAACCGGCCCCAATTTAAATCCCAATATTCTTGATGTTATTCTAAATTTTTGCAAAAATAAAGTGGCATTTAATGCTGACATAGAGAAAGTATTTTTAATGATAGGAATTTCAGAAGCAAATAGAAAGTTCTTAAAATTTCTTTGGTATTCAGATAATCCTGATAAAGATTATAAAATGATGAGTATGAGAAGGTTACCATTTGGCTGTAACAGTTCGTCTTTTATTTTGAGTGCCACTATAAAATATCATATCAAAAAATTTGAAGAAAGCAACCCTAAGTCATTTGAAATGTTAAATACTGCACTATATGTGGATGATTTGTATTTTGGTGGCAGTAATGTAAGTGAGTCGTTTCAGTTGTCGTCAGATGCTGTAACAATATTAAAGAGCAGTGGATTTAATTTGAGAAAATTAAGATCTAACAGTATAGAGTTAGAGAAACTGTGGATAGAGAATGGACTTAATGTCAGAGAAAGGAAGGGTGTTCAGCAGTTGAAGGTTTTAGGATTGAATTGGTGTCCAGAAAAGGATGAGCTGTCGTTGGAAGTTAGAAGTTTATTGGACTCTTGGGAAACATTGTGCAACACTAAACGGTGTGTTTTACAAACAGCAGCACGGATCTTCGATCCAATTGGCTTGATTTTGCCATTTGTCGTTCACATTAAGTTGTTGTTACAGGAAATTTGGGAAACTGGCTGTGATTGGGACGAAGAGTTACCAGATGATTTGCGAGAAAAATGGTTTACGTGGTGTAAGGAAACTGTGAAATTGTGTGACGTAACCATTCCGAGATATTGTTTGCTGGATTGTAAAAATGAGAAATTGGAAGCACATGTGTTTTGCGACTCTTCACTAAGTGCTTATGGAGCAGTTGTTTATTTTAGATATTGTGATAACCGTGGAAATTATAGAGTGTCATTTATTATGTCAAAAAGTAGAGTTGCGCCGTTAAAGAAATTGACTTTGCCATGATTAGAGTTGATGGGTCTTGTAGTAGGTGCGAGAGTTGGAAATTATATTAAGAATGTTTTTAAGAATAAAATTGAAAGAGTAATGTATTGGAGCGATTCTACAATTGCGTTGTATTGGGTTAAAGGATGTGCAAAGAGATGGAACCAGTTTGTTGGTAATAGAGTTGTGGAGATTCAGGAAAAGTCGAGTCTGAGTGATTGGTATTATTGTCCATCTGACTATAATCCGGCTGATTTGTTAACAAGAGGAGTTGCGGCTGAGAATTTGGTTCTTAATGAAAAGTGGTGGTTAGGGCCAGTGTGGCTTCAAATGAATAATGAGTGTTGGCCTAAGCAGATAGTAAAAGCATCTGTAGAGTTAGAAAATGCAGATATTTTAAGAGAGCAAAGAGGGAACCCTGTCAAAAGTTTTGCAGTTAACATAGAGCTTGTTGAGCAACTTTGGAATAAGTTTTCAGTTTGGAGTAAATTGCAAAGAGTTGTAGCATGGTGCTTAAGATTCATTGGTAATGTTAGGGGGAACAAAATTTCATCTCCATTTTTACTTACAACAGAGATAAGAAGATCGCATGACATTATCATTAAGCAAGTGCAATGAACTAATTTTGTGAATGAGATATCTGCTTTAGAAAATGGAAAAGTGTTAAAAAATAGCACTTTAATTTCACTAAATCCCTTCTTGGACAAGTGTGGCTTGCTTAGAGTTGGTGGTCGACTAAGAAATGCCAACTTGCCAGACACTGTGAAATTCCCTCTCATTCTACCAAAAAATCATCCAGTCACAAGATTACTAATTAAATTTTATCATCTAAAATACTTACACGGAGGTGTACAGTTAATGAACAGTGCTATGAAACAAACTTATTGGATTGTAGGAGCAAGATCTGTTATCCGTAATGAAGTGAGAAAATGTGTTACCTGTGCTCGATTTCGTTGTGAATTTTCAAAATTAGTGAATCAAATCGCACAATCGTTCTGGAAATTGTGGTCCAAGGACTATCTGATTCAGTTGCAAGTATGCAACAAATGGAAAATTCCAATGCCTAATTTGTGTGTCAACGATGTAGTATTAATCAAAGATGATAATTTGCCACCACTTAAGTGGAAAATAGCGAGAGTTTTAGACACTTTTACAGGTACTGATGGTAAGGTAAGATCAGTAAAATTAAAGACTGCTACAGGTGAACTTAAGAGACCAATCCATAAACTGGTCAAACTACCTATGGATGAAAACTGAATTATTTGTTTGTTTTTCATATACTAAACAGGAGTTTGTATTTTTTATTATATTTTGAATTTTTTTATATTGTATGTTGTGTTAATATTTTAATTTCAATTGTGATTTCAATTTTGTGATGACATAGTCATGGGGCCCCAGTGTGTTACGATTTGGATCAATGCCAAGAGATGGCACTGCTGTTCTTTTCATTTTTTTTTGTTTACTTGTATATATGTGCGGAGTGTGGATTGCCGCTTTAGCGGAAGTATGTAAATAAAATGCTGCAACGCGAATATTAAGAGTTTTAATTGAGTTTGTGTGAATTATTGAGTTATATCACCCCCTAGCAATTGCTTAAAGCGGAAACACTATGTTTCTTTCATTCTCATATGCACAGTTTTCAATGAAAACAGAAAGGAATTATTGTTATTATTATTAATTTGAAATTTTTTGGTAATTGGCCTAATATTTCAATCTTAAAATTGTGATTCATCTTAACACATAATCTGTGGCACTTATACGACAAAAAATTATTGCATGTACTATAGAAAATTTAAAGAATTGCATGAGAGTTTAAATACTGCAGTTTAATTTTTGATTAGTAGTAAAATGCTATATTGAATACTGTGGTTTTATATTATATTTTTTCTGTCATATTTAAATTATATTTGGCTGCGTTACTTTTGTTATTTTCATCTAATATTCATGCACTGAATTTATAAAACTCGTGAGTTGTTTTTATAATACTGTTCTGTAATGAAAGTCAGTCATAAAAAGGAGTTTTTAAATGAATAAATATTATTTCATAAGCAAAGCATTTATTATATAGATATGATGCTGTCTACCTTTGACAGCTTATTTTTAAAAAAAGAAATTGCATTTAAGGTTTTAGCCAAAAAATATGTTTTTGATACTAAAAGTTACTTTATTATTCCAGCTTACATGATGGTGACATCCTCAGTTCAAGATCAAAGAAATGGGGGTCATTCTCATGCTGGTTCTCCTCTTCCAATTAAAAAGTATGATTATTTTCTGTTTCTGGTATTCAAAATAAATATTTTTTTTCTCTGCATATTTTACTTTTTGTTTAATTTACATCATAATTTTTTGCTTCTCGTTTTTATTAATTTTTCCTCTGTAATCACAATCAAATCCCACTTACTTTTGTTTATGAGATTTTGAGTAATGTTTAGCTATTTAGTATGTGAAAGAAGTGATAAAAGCTGTCTAATTGTGTGTGTTGGATCATATGTATGTTAACAGTATTAGCAGAAATATGTACAAAATAAATCAAAAATAAGATTTTTATAATGAATTTCATTACTTTAATTGAGGAACTGAAATAATTTAAATGGTTGTGGAAAGTAATTAGTATTTTAGACTTGCTAAAGCTACAAAAATCATGGATTTCTAATATAAAAAAACTAGCTATATGTATAAATCAATAATTAGTTTCATAGGAGTTTTTACTATAATTATTATTTCTTTAATAAGTTAATTTTGCAATTTGTTATTTTTTATTTTATCGCTCTGTCACATACATAGTATTGTAGCATAAATTCCAAGATTTTTTTCTTTAAAGAACTTTTAATCAAAAGTATTCTGTTTGTGTTCTGAGGATTGATATATTTTTTTCAAGGATCAATACTGAACCACGGACCACAGTTTGGGAAACACTGCTCTAAGTAAATTTAAATGAATTCTATTCTCTTGAATGATTATTTTTTAATTTTCTTTTTAATTTGGAATGCTGAATATGTTACACTTAACAGTTGAATAGTGTTTGACGAATGATGTGTCTTCATTGTTGCTAGGAAAAATATTTTCTAGTTGCATGAGCAATGATGGAGCATATATATATTTTTTTGTTGTTGTTGTTGCCTGTCTTTTATTTTTTCTCAGTCTGTTTTATATTGAAGTATATATTCCGCTGAAAGCTTATATGTGTATGTTAACTTTTTGTAAGTATTTGTATTTTTTATATTCTCTTATTTGATAATTTTAGGCTTGTCTTTTATGTTAAATGTAGTTGTGCTATGGAAATTATTTAATACTAGCTGAAGTACCCGTTCTTCGCACGGGAATGAATGGACTTTTTGATATTACGATTTGTGGTGATTACTATTCATTGAAATAAACAGATATAGCAAAGTGGATATCGCGTTATATTGTGTCCAATAATCATGCATACCGAATTGCAAGGCAATCGTTTGTACAGTGCAGAAGGCCATGCGGCGTAGCGCAATCTAGTGGCGAGTTTTAGCAAAACGGATACGGCGAAAATATTTTTCGCATTCAGATATCGATGTATACGAATTTTCATGACTATCGGCTGGACAGTCCTGAAGTTCATGTGTTGACGCGACATTTAGTGGCAAGTTATAAGAAAATGGATAGCGCCAAACTCTTCTCCGTGTTCAAATATCTATGTATACCTATTTTCATAGCGATCATTTGCACAGTCAAGAAGTGATACACTGCAGGGCCATCCAGTGGTTCAATAAAGTAATGATTTGCTACAGCGCTGTCAAGTGGCGAGTTATAGCAAAATGGATAACGCCAAAATATTCTCATTGTTCAAATAGCTATGTATACTGATTTTCATAGCGACCGTGTTCAACTATCTATGTATACCAATTTTCATAACGATCATTTCCACAGTCAAGAAGTGATACACTGCAGGGCCATCTAGTAGTTAATTAAAGTAATGATTTGCTACAGCGCCGTCAAGTGGCGAGTTATAGCAAAATGGATAACGCCAAAATATTCTCATTGTTCAAATAGCTATGTATACTGATTTTCATAGCGACCGTTTGACTGGTCAAGAATTTGGCCTGCTGCAGCGTCATCTAGTGGCGAGTTAAAATAATAATGCATTGCAGTGTCATCTAGTGGTGAGTAACATCAAAAGGAACGCAGTTAGAATATATTCTTCGTGCTCAAATGTGTAAGTATAAAAAATTTTATGCCGATCGGTCGAACGGTATAGAAGTTGATGCTTTTCAGCGCCATTTAGCGGAAAGTTACAGCAAAATGGATAGTGAAAAATATTCTCCGTGTTCTAATATTCGCGTGTACCAAATTTCATCGAAATCGGTTGGACGATATTCGCATAGCAAACGGCTAAACGGAATAGAATTCGACGTTCTGCTGCGCCACCTTGTGGCAAGTTAGAGGAAAACGGATAGCATAAAAAGCTTCTCCATGATAAAAGACTTAGGTGAACCAAATTTCATGGTGCAACGGTGCTCAACGGTGCTGGAGTTTTTCAACCTCATACACTCATACCAACATTCATTTTTATCTATAACCAGTGTCATTACATATCCCAGTCTCAAATAAAATCCAGTTTCAAATCTAAGCCTCGCCAAAGTGCCAACATACGCCATTTTGCAAGCGTTTTTTCAGGAAATCATTCGAAACATTGACTTAGCAGCAATAATGTATGGGAAATGGTTCGACCGCGAAAAAGTAAAGCAAGCCTTTATTTGAAAAGTTGAATCCCTTAATACAGCCGAATTTTTTAAAATTATCAGCTATAACGTGTTTTATTCATCATTACTCCGATGTACTAAATGAGAAGATTTCAATTTTCTGCAATTTGGCGGAATTCCCCCAACTTAAATCAATGTACTCATTTGGCGAGAATTCTGGAGATAGATCAATTGAAATCCCTTAATAACTGCATTATTTCTTCACGGATCATTAAAATTTAACGCTGTATTCTAATAAAACCTTTGCACTTGTTTTCAAAAATCTATTTCCTTAAGCTCTCAATAAATTGCGCCAAGCCGAAATCTGTGCAAACCGCTAGAACTCACTTTCACAAAATCGGCATTTGAGCCATTTTATTTTTTCGCCAAACTAAAATAATTTACCTATTAGCCTCGGAAATCTTCAATTCTTATTGTTTTACGTGTAAAGCATTACATTCCTGCTCTGATTTCCCATGCACACGATATTATAATTTAAAAAAAAATAACCTTACGAATATAAACTAACAAAAAAAAATCATTATTATTCTTTTATTTTTACTTTGAGAATTTAAAGCATTTTATTCGGCAAAATCGCCACACATGGCAACCACGATCCTTATTTCACACTTTTTTCACTACAGGGGTTACAATTACGGAAAGCTTTTTGCGTGAATAGCATAAAAAATCTCTTAAATTCCGGGAACGGGTGGACTTTCAAAGTTTTAAAGTGGACTATGAGTTATTCTATATTATTTTACATATCTGTGCTAAATTTCAGGTCGATAGGTCCATTTTTGTGGATTTGTATACGAACGACATTTTATTCGGCAAAATCGCCACACATGGCAACTACGATCCTTATTTCACACTTTTTTTACTACAGGGGTTACAATTACGGAAAGATTTTTGCGTGAAGAGCATAAAAAATCTCTTAAATTCCGGGAACGGCTGGACTTTCAAAGTTTTAAAGTAAGCTATTAGTTTATTTAAAAATTATTGAGCATCAGTCTCTTAGTAATTTGTTTAATTCCAAATGTTATGTTTATGCAAATATTCACTATTAATCACTTACTTGGTAATCAGAGTGCACACAACAAATTTTCTTACAAATTTTGTATGTGAAGATTTTTGGTAACTCATTTTATAGGGTGTCCCAAAAGATGGTAACACACTTCAATTCTTTATGCATTTAGAGATAAATAGTCAGTGTAAGTTTAAAAAATGTTCAAAATAAGTTAGGAGAAAAGGATTACATAACGAAAAAATTCTTGTTGTTAGTTTTTAAAAAGTTACACTTTTTAAATTTGTATATAACTCTGTACGAAAAAAGCAACTCTGTATGAATCAGTAAAATGTGCCCCATACACTAATGAGGGGAAGTACAAAATTTCTGTCTTATAAAAATTATTTTCTAACATTAACTTTTGAAACTTAATTTTTTTTACTATGTTTATGTAGCATATTAGCACTATAATAGCATTCCAAAAGTAAAATATTTAGTATTTTTATAATTTCATCATTTTTTTATTATCAATACATACCAGATTCGCACTTAGTACTGTTAATTTGCTAGTCTGAAGTACCAAGGATTCCTTGCTGGATGAAACATTATTCGAATAGGAAATCAGTAATTGAGTTTGTACATACACATACATTCATAATTTTACTTGAACAGTCAGCATAATTCATTTTGGCAGTATTATTTTAATTAGAGAATTGTGTCACAAATCCTTTTGAAACCACATAATAGTGAATCAATCAGTACTAATTGGAATTTGTTACTTAAAGTATTAGCTCCATAGTCTGGCTAATAAGTAAGTTATACATCAGTGTGCATAACCCACTGGACATTGGATTGTGTTCAGGGAATCTGCTGATAGAATGCCTCTTATCTCCCTAGTAACCTTAATAGTATGTCATCTCTACCATCTTGTTATTTATCAGACTGTAAAAACACATTAGAACCTGGTAAACACTCTTCCCCATAAGCATTGTGCATTATTTGGTATGTATTGTTAGCAGTTTTGCAACTTTGAAAACAAAATTTTACTGCATATCTCTCTTTCACATTTGATTCGATTGCAGTTATCATTCATAAATAATTTTCTCCTTGACAACTCAACTCATCCTGATGAAATTAGCTGACAAAGATTAAAATGTTTTTTTACTACATAGTTCTGGTTGTTGCCAACAGTTAATATTCAATCAGTAGTAAAACTTTTTAGCCAGACTTTGTGTTCTATAGTGGGTTTGGTATTGAATGAAACTACACTTAGCAAGACATTTCTCTACCTTAAGTATCATGTGTAACTTTGATGTCTAAATTATGAATTTTAAATATCCAGGAAAGGCTAGAATATGTACCTTATAAGTCCTTAAAATATATAGATGAATAAAAGTTCTGAATCATTTATAACAAGTTTTCCTTCATGCTCTATAATTTGTAGTTAAGGAAACACTAGAAACCCCCATCTTAATGGATGCATTGCATCTTTATTAATAAAATAGTTTATTAATGAAGATAACTTACTGTTTAGTTAAGCTGTAGCCACTTAAAGATATACATCTTTATTTTAATTTAAACAAAAACCCTTTTAAAGTATATTTCATTATTTATACTTATCTGGTAATTTCTTTTAATGATGCTGCACTTTAAAAGAAGACAGAAAGGTAGGATATGTATTTTAATTTAGTATTGTAGAAAATTTAGCAGTAGTCATTGAGGTGTACTTTTTATAATTTATTTCAGATATTAATATTTTTGACTTGCATGTTGTTGACTATTGATTGTTCTAGATTATTACTGTAATCAGCATAGTGTCTAATGGTTATTTCTTGACAATTTTCTTTTTCTGCTTTGAAAGGGTATGCATGCTCTTCATAGACTGTGTTGTGCTACTTATTCTCATGAAATGTACTAACCCTTTGCAGTTGTATACATATGTGCCATGCTGATCACAATTAATTCTCATTTAATGAATAGTAATAAAATATTCAAAATTATATAGTAAAAACAAAATTTATACTAGGTTTAGTTTTCTCCAATTGATAGATTGTATTATATTGTGTTTAAGGCGAAATGCTTAGGGGTAGTGCCTTGGGATGACAACTTTTTAAGGGATTCTAACACATATTCACATTACATCTGGGGACAACCTCCCAAAACTCCAGAACTTTCGAGTGACAGCCACATGGTAAGCCAGAACTCTGTAGCTTCACACTTCAACCATCGACCATGTTCAGTGTCTTATCTATTCAGCTATAGTGGACCTTACAATTGATAGAAAGCCTCCCCAGATGGTATGGTAGTTAGCACACCACACTTTAATGCGATCACGGTCTCAGGTTTGACTTCTGGCGTGAGCTTGGTTGTTAAATTGTCCATTCCTTCATAAGGGGTAACGTTGGCCCACCTATCGGATGGCCCCTAATAAACTGGCCAACACTTCTGTTCTTTATCATGGGCAATGCCAATAGATGATAAGTGTCCACGACTGGGGGAAAAATGATAGAAGCACACATGGGTATTGGCAGAATACTTTCCAGGGGGCCAAAGATTACTTCAACATATGGTTACTGTCGGAAAGAAAAATAAATAAATAAATAAATACATACAAAAATCCAGGGTGCGGCAAGTGTCTCCCCTTGGCCCTATGCTGCCAACGCCTATAGAAGCACAGCATTAGTTCAAGGATAAGTTCCTTAGCAGTTTATATTCTGCAATGAGAAATGCAAGCTAATATTTCAGTATGGTTCTTTGCCTGGTGGCTCAGAGTAGGTGTATGGCTGAAACAATAAATATGCTTTAGTGCTTCTAATAGACATTCGGCAGCAAAGGGTTACAAATCTATTTTCATTATCTTGATTTAATATTATCATGTTACTATGAATATGTATTATTGAATTTTCAGTTTATAAAATACACAAACAGAAATTTAACTTTATTTATTTATTTATTTAACTAGACATGAAGAAAGCGGAATACCAGGTATAAAATTCCCATGTTTGGCCAGCTTAGGTAGAATAGGCTTAGCATCAAATCCCAGGGAGAGAACAAGGACATTTCATGGGTGGCCTGTACATCTGAGACATCCTAGAGGAGCTCGTTACAACATTCAGATGGAGTATTCCCAACCCCTGGGCTGGATTAGTCGCTCTGCAGATGGTAAATTTGTGCTGCGTGGCAGTGCTGACGATGAAGAGGGAGGCTTTATAAGGACAGCACCTACTGCCACTCACTCCCTCATTCCGTCCAACCATGCAGGAGCCAGGGGCAGCATTCGCAGTGATGGCAGTGGGCAGAGCAGCCACCACTTGCACCTTAGTCCCTCAACTCCTTCATATGGTCCCTATTCTACACCATCTCGTTTCCATACCAGCAGTCCTGGCTTAGGGGGTTCTTTTTTTGCTGAAGACATCAGTTCAGTCAGACAGCCATCATCTGTAGAGCGTTCTTTCCCTAGTACTGTTTCCAGTCACTTGACTCCTCCTTTTCCTATGCACTTTCGACCTATACACAGAGCTCAAGATGCACCACCTTCCTGGATGCTTCACCAACAAGTTTTAGGATCTCCAGTACAAACCTCTTGGCACCAAGGAGGATGGCCAGGATCACGGCGCTGGTTGCCAATCCAGGCATATCCTGCTAATTCAAATGGACCTCGCTTTTACCCTCTGCGTCCATCTGTGCCTAGGGGCTTCAATGGACCTGTTCATCCCCGACAGCAAATTTCTCCTACTTATCAGCGGCCCTTAGCTACCAGCAGCCCACCAAGGTTAGAGGGTTATGGTGGCAATGGTGTTTCTCATGTTCCCTGTGGTCCTGATTCTAGCGAGAGTGACAGCAGTGACGTTCATCAAGTTACTTATACTAGAGATCGACTTCTAGGTGCTGTTGAGCGTGTGAGAAGTGCTGCCTACCATCGACAGCAGCATTTACCCAGTGCTGAACTTCTTGCTGAAGTTGATGGACCACTTGCAGCCAGTCGACGCTTGGCAACTCCAAGTCGTACTAGTGTCACGAGTGGTAGTTCTGGCCATGGAAGTAAGGCTGCGTCCTTAGCCCATTCCAGTCTACAAGGTGAACTGGATATGAACAACCGCAGTGGCAGCAGCAGTGGTTTTGCTAGTAGAAATCACTCTGCTGCTTTTGCATCATCATCATTAACTCCAAATGGAGTACATACCATTCCCCATCATAATGCAGGTCTGTTGTTTGAAGCTGACTCACCTCATTCAGAACCAGCCATGCCTGTTCTTGATGGCTTCTCTCATTCTCGCAGTAAAACACCCAGTTCTCGTTATATGCGAGATGGCTGGAATGAACGTGGTCTGAGTGATAGTGAACTCTGTGGAGTTATTTATCCCACTGGACCAAGAAAGTATGAGAATACAGAAGCCAGATGTGCTGCTCTCAAAGAAGAGTTTCTTCGGTTCAGACAGAGACAGCGTGAAAGGCAACGTTCTGTTGAATTGGAGAGCACTTGTTGAACTTAAATGCTGCCAAATTTTAGTGCTTTTCTTTTTATTGCAGGGCTGTACAGAGATTGGGAGAGCTTATTATTGTGCAATAAAGAGCTTTGGTGTTCTGACATCTAATAGAAAAGCTTCTAATTCATACTTTGAAGGCTGTTGCTTTATTTATTATTTTTTTAATTGCATCCCCCCCCCCCCCCCCGATGGACGATTTAAGTGCATTTCTACTTTAAAATGCAATGTGAAAAATAATTAAGCTTTCAAAGTAATTTTTATATCATCCCAACTCATATAAATTTATTATGTTTAAAATTTTAAATTTTAAATCTAAATGAGATGAATGAACACAATAATTCAATTTTCTTAAAATACTGTAAAAATGTATATAAGAGTTTTTTGATTTTGTGTTTGATAAAAGTTGTTAAGCTTATTTTTATTTAAATGTTTTTATAGATATATTTATTTTATAGATATCAGTATTAAATATGATTTACACGTCATATCATTTATTTCACAACTAAATTTTTGTTTTATATTTGCATCTTATCATTTGTATATATTTCACTTTTAATATTTTAAATATTTTTTGTTGTTATTTATATACAAAACTTTTTAGTAGTTTTATTTTTTGTTAGCACTTGCAATGTAAAAAGGAGAAATGTTTTACATATCAAACTTATTGAAAGTTTTATCTGTTGTGCACATATTGATATTAGTGGGTGTTTTGCATTTGATTTGTTTAGTGTTTCACGTGCATCAAAACAATGCAATATTAAATTATATATAATTCATAAAATTTGGTATTTATGTATTATCCCGGCGGTCACACCCGCCAAACCATTTTTCTGTCAAATGTGCTTGTAAACTGTTACCAACTGTACGCAAACCATCAATAATTTAATGTATCTGGCATTTATCTTGGCGGAAAATCGCTCGTCTTGGTGGACCGCCAGGATAATACGTATGTACCTAAAATTCAATCAAAAGTAGTACATTGCATACATAGATATAGTTTTAATCTTATGAATTTAAACTTGTCTGCTTATTTAATATTTATGATCAGTTGTATTAACTGCATTTTGTATATTTACCCTTTTCATATCTTGATAGAAAATCATTTATGGTATGTAGTTTGTTTGGCTTATGAAACACCCTTATTTTTTCCCTTTCAAAATAGTGTGCCTGATATATATTTATACACTATAATACATGTTATGATTAAATAAATAAATAAATATATATATATATACATATACAGCAAGTTATAGAGATTATTTACTTGGTTATGTGAAATATTACTAAAAGTTAAAATGCTTAGTATTATTTTTTAAATGAAGATGTCACCAAAACTTTTTTCAAACCTATGTTCAGTTAATATGCAATACTTGCTATTTATTAGACAATTTCCATTAGTTAATCAGTCCTCATCAGTTATGCTATACTTTTCTTTTATCGTTACACTTGCTGATCATGTTCAGGCCCTGATTAAGAGTACCCGAAATCTAAAGGCAGAAGACTGGATGCAAGTATCTCTTCAATATATGTACCAAAAAAAAAAAAAAAAGGATATGCTGGTCATAAAACAGGAATACCCAGCATTATGTCTTTTAAGGGGGGGTGAACTGGTTAAACTTGAATTGAAGATTTTCTGTGGAATCTGAGCCTTTGTTCCATTGCTACTAAGATAGAAAAAATGTACATTTGTCTTCTCTCAATATTTTGATATTGTCCCAATTGCATTTTTTTGTCTGTCTTTTTCACATTTGCTTTCAAATTTTATGGGTTCTGAGCGCATTGTCCAGTTTGCACTTGCAATAATCAGGGTCTGAACTTGTTAACTTTTTAATGCAGTATTCAAATTATCTGATCTTGTATCATTTTAATCTAAACAAAATGCTGATAAAAATAAACTAAACATTAAAGTCTAATTTCCATTGTATGAGGAACATCTCAAATTCAGGTATTTGATATTTTACATTGAATTCGTATTTATGATTCAGATTTGTATGTATCTAACTTTGAATATAAAAAATATTATTTGCTAACATACCTTAAAAAAATCAGAGCTTACCATTTATAAGAAAAAGTTCAAAAGTTACGTTTGTAAAATCTTCTAATTTACTCAAAAAATAATGTACAGTTTAAATGCACCGTATAACCTTGTTAACATGCAGTAGTCTGCATCTGCAGTTACTAAACTGAAGGTTAAATGAAATTTTCTGTGAGATTGAGTTTCTCATGAAAGAAAAATATTACCTTAACTTTGAAAGGAAAAATATTAAAGTTCACATAAAAACTTTTAATTAATGTAAAAACTATTTAAGAGCTACAATTTATGATTTATTGATCACACTAATCAAAAACATCTAAGCAATAAGCCAATGGAACATTTATATTAAATTACCAAATAATTGAAGAAATTGCAACTTTTAAAACTTGCATCTTATCATTTGTAAATTTTTCACCTTTAATATTTTAATTATTATTTTTGTTGTTATTTATATACAAAAAATTTTTTATCTGTTTTATTTTTTGTTAGCATTTGCAATCTAAAAAGGAGAACAATGCATGTTAGAGACTTCTATGTTACTGAACTGAATGTTAGCAAAGTCGGACTATACTGCTAAAATCAAGCTTATAGTGTATAGAAGAGCATCCTATTATCTCGTATTAACGTACACCGGGGATGAGATTCTTCAGCTTTTAAGCTGATTTCAACTTTTTGTGAATTAAGAGGAATTACTGTTTTGTCCTTTTCTGTGAAAATTCCACTTTTCCTGTGAATTCTCTGATAGTAATTATCAATTAACTGTTTAATATTTTTATCTTGTAGCATGTTCTGATGTTTTACTTCTTAAAACTTCCTTCGCATATATTATATACAAATATCACGTGTACAAATTTTTTGCTCTTTTGCCAGTTTCATCCCTGGACACACATTAACATTAATTAAGATTTTATGATTGAATTGTGTATTACTTGTTTTTTTCTCTTTGAAAACATGAAGGTTTTCTTTTTCTTAAATTGACTGATTTTAATATTGAATAAATTGGAAGTTAGCTCAAATATATATATATATATATATATATATATAATGTTTCTGCTGAAATACATGAAATTATACTTAAGTTGAATTTTATTTTTGGTGTCTTTTAAACAAACAAATTAATTAATTTTTAATATTATATATATGATTAAAGATAGAGATATACTATATATATGGAGAGCTATATGATTATTATTTCTTTTTTTTAATATAGATAGCATAAAAATATCGTTAATTTGACTAATTTTATTCCTTTTTTTTTTTTTTTTTTTTTTTTTTTAAAATCTGCACAATTTAATTCTATTGTTGTATAGTCTTTATTTGAAAATTTTTTAAGCAAATTTATCTAGACAGCGACTTAATACATGATTGTCTTCCAATCACTGTCTAAAATGTTGAAATTTTCTAAGATGTATAGGTTTATGTATATGTTGGTCAAGTGCTGTAATATTTAAGAACTGAAGAATTTGTAATATAGTTTATTTAATGTAATCACTGATCATCTTTTAATTTGTCTAGTATTATTTATTTAAAAAGTTTAAAATAAGTCTTAGATTTACAAAGTATTTACTGTTTTCTCTGTTCGGAAGGGAGGTTCCTGCAATCTCAGTAAATAACTGAAAAGAAATATTTAAATAAATGTTAGTTTGCCTCATAGCTTATATTTGAGTATCGGAACAAGGCAGATGGTAATTAAATCGTGATTATATTTCATGTAAAAGAGAGACAAATTGGAGGGGGGGGGGAGAAAAAAATGTGAATAAAATTACATAATTTAGTTTCCTGAGATGTGCCCCACAATTAAACTTTTGCTTCATAATAACTTTGAAACTTCATGCATGAAAAATTTGCTTATTCCAGACAAAATCAATGTAACTGGATTAATAAATATACATACAAAGTATTTTATATTTGCAGAGCATTCGGTTATAATGACTTTTTGAAAGTTCTTTTTTTAATTTTTCAAAAGACTAATTTTCATTAATAAATATTTAGGTTGTTGTCTGAAAATAAATATTTGAAAGCTCTTTATACAATCGTAATTAATCATGCACATATGCAGAGTTTTAAATAACTAAAATATTTCAATAAAATTTTACTGCATAGTAATTGTTTCTGAAATGTAAGAATAATCTACTGTGGTAACTAAATATGTTATAATACTAAGCATGCCAATTTGCTCATTTTGTTATGTTTTTTTTTTTTTTTTTTTTTTTGAGGGGGTGGGGGGGCGGTTCTGTTTTGTAATTTTCTTTTTCTATCATTGTGTGAATTATCTTCGTTTATATATTTCTATTTGTATCATTTTATTTATTTTTCATTAAAAAAATTAATGTTCAAGTAAGTCATTTTAAAATATATTTATATGTGCAATTTATTTTCGATGTGTAAAATCTTCTGTAGTTAGTTCTTAATTTCATATTTTCTATTTTTCACAATTTCTTTTTTTCTCCCCCCCCCCTCCCGTTAAAGTTGAGTCCATTAACATTACATCAGAACAAGACATTTTACTCACTTTAAATGTTTATTTAGACCAAATTAGTCACGTAATTGTTTGCTTTTTTTTTTTTTTTTTTTTCTCTATGAAAAAGTTCCTAGAATATGTACAAAAGATCTTACAAAATTTTATTCACTACAGATGCAATGTATTGAAATATATCAAGCTAAAAATGTAGGAATACACTGGCATTATCTAATAAGATATAGCTTTTTAAGTAAATGTTAAACTGATAGCCTGCTTGCTTTCTACATTTATTTCACACATGTTTAAATTACAATTATTAGTTTATTACTCCATTCTATTTAGTTTAGTAAAATTCAGAATATTTTTTTTAATGTTTTCTAAGTTTATTATATATGTAAAGTATTAAAGTTATTTGTAATTATATGAAACAAAGTAATAAAATTTCACATCTGTTAAAATGTAGCATAATTACGTCAGTTGACTTTGAAGACAATTTAAGTGAACATTTTAAAATTTATCAATTAGTCTATTATTGGCATATATTATTAATCTTTGTATTAGAACTTTGTATGATACAAAGTTTAAATCAAAAGATATTTAGTCTGTTGTTAATAATGACAGTTATAGTTAGTTCACTGAGATAGCTTTTTGCTCTAAAAGTTTGATAGCTAATGTAAAGCATGTAATTACCAAAATAATTAAGTAAATAAATAAAAACTTTGCATACTTAGATTTTAATAATGTGATACAATCTTCATTGGTCAGTACATCTTCTAGTATTAGTACCTTGAAGCTGTACCATAATTTATCAATCTGATATTAAATCATTGTAATAAAAGTTAATATTTCACTACTATGCCATTGTTGTGATGTAGATTTTTTTCTAGATAATTTTCGTGTTTTTTGTCCAAAATTAAAAAAAAAAAAAAAAAAAAAAACTTTTTAAAATCCAACAGCATAAGCAGACATTTCTGAGCTGAAGAGGAATTCACCCCCACCCTTTTTCTTTAATCCATTGGGCAAAGTTTAAATATCCTTCAAAATCTGAAGAACTGTTTAACCTGTTTGTTTCTGCCATTCATTGTAGCGATGTAATGATAGGGTGTCCCTTTTTCATACATTATTGTTTCACTTCATTGGTTTTTGAATGTTCAATGAGGCATTCAAATTCCAAGGTAGCAAAGTATCACTGGGCACAAAAGAAGTCTCTTTTGTTGCATTTTGGTAAAGATGGGAAGGCATAGGTTAAACCTAGATTCAAGAGCAAGAAATGCTCATATCTTTTCATTTGTGTATGTTCTTTGTTCTCTGTGTGTTTATTCTTTTGACACTGTCAGTAATATTTAATCAAAATGTCATCACTACTCATTTAGTGCACTAGTGTATATTCTAATCTTGCAGAATTTAGAATTATGTACTTAAATGGTCTCATATATGTATGATTCTAACTGTGTATAATGTATTGAGATTATGAGTCTATTTTTTCTTTTACTTTTTGAGTAAAGAAGAAATGTTAGTCATTAGAAAAATAAAGGAAAACAGAAATTAGTACTTCAACTGAAAACAAAATAATGCAATACGTTTTTACTTTGGTGATATTAAATTAAACTGTGTATTATTTGTTAAAAAGCATGATTAACAAATTTTACCAGGGAAATGTGTCCATTTTATACCTGTTGTATATTAAAAATTGATTGACCTAAAATGTCAATGTTATGTATTGAAAAACAAATTATGTAAATATTTTATGTAAAAACCTTTATCAGTTGTTTAAATCCAGTGTCCTTAACTGGATATTTAATTGACAATCCTTCTGTAAATTATTTTCATATGTGTATATATTACTAAAGTTAACGCTGTTAAAATTGGTGTGTTCCTCTTTCACATAGATGATGTACATTCATGGTTTATATTAGTTGCAGAATCAGGAACATCTTGTTTCATAATGTTAAACTATACTATATTGAAATATGCATATTTAAAGTAGTGTGGTGTGCTTTTGTGACATGAAGTATTTTGTTGTTAAATTTAATGTATGTGTAACAGAGTTTATATAGTTAAGAATTATAGTAATAAATAATAAAAGGTAACTTTTCTGAAATGAAAAATATTTATGTGTTGGCAGAAAGAAATGTTTTGCTGTATAAAGCTTTTAGTACAAGTTAGTTGTACTTTAGTTTTGTATTGTTTTATGCAGCTAAATTCCTCAATGATGTCTTCCTGTAGTTTTTAAGAAATGTGATCCTATTAATTTTTAGGATTTTTATGCAATGAAATGTGTATAGCACTTTATGGTATGTCGTCTCTTTCTGATACTGTGTATTTTTCAGAATTTCAGCAGTAATAGTTGCATTTTTAAGAAAAAGTTGTAAAAATATAACTTTTTTAGTGGATGCAGTATATTAGAATTTGTATTCAAAACAATAAGCTTTTATATAGAAATTACTTATGCTAAAGTATTTATCCTAAACAAATTTTTACTGAATATGACACTTAGTTTTCTCTTACAATCCCCATCATTTTATTCTATAAATTCCTTCAAAATAACTTGAAATACTTCTTCTATATTGTCATGTATTGGTGTATATTTTAATCTCTTCTTTTTTCTTTTTCCTTATAAAGGAGAAAAGTGTTAAAACGAGAACCGTGGAAAAGGCAATTTATGAATGAAAAGGAAAAAATAAAATATACTTTCCTGTACATAAGATATTAGGTATAATTGGTTGAATTGGTCCTGTGACATGTTAAATAAACAGTCAATGCCTGCAATATTTTTTATTTATTGATTTCCATTTTTATTTTTTTATTTATTGATTATTTAAAAAAATATGCTGGAAATTATTCAGGTGTTCAAACTATTAACATTCCTAAAATCCATCCTCCCTTTTTAAAAAGCTATTTAAAATATTTCTTGTTGAATTGGCATTTTTACCCTTTGATGACATTAAAAACTGGCTTTTCCATCATTTTAAAATCCATGAATCGAAAAGCATTCAAATTATTTTTATGAAATTTTCCCTGATCTGAACAAAAACTAGGTTTAATTGGATGTCATACTTCCATAGATATTTGCCGCTGGATACGGTTATCTGTAAATTTGATTATTACAGAGTTTTAACAATTTTAATGCTAAAGCATCTTGGTCCTGCTATATCAAAAACAAACACTTGTTGCATTAGCAGATGATTTTGTCAAGCAATATCAGTAAAAGTAAACTCTGCAAATATTGAGTAATTCTTCAGAAACAGAAATCTTTTTCTTCTCTTTTTAATGCATTACATGAACTTCATCACATTTTCTTAGACTAAGCATCATTGCACTATCTTATCATGAGCATTCAAAGAGTTAAATTTTTGTGCTCGATAGTGACATTGGAAGATAGTTAGGGAATGGCAGAGGCTATTTTGGAATATGCTGAATTTTTTCACTGGAAAAAGTCCAGTCCCCCCCCCCCCCCCAAAAAAAAAAAAAAAATCAATTTTTTGTTAACAAAATTATAAGAATGAAGATTCTTCTGTGAAAAATCCTGCCTTTTTAATTTTTTGGACTCCAAAATTGTTTTCTGGGTGGGAGTGGAGAAAACAACTTTTATGAAAAATTGAATTTTTATAGATTAAGAAGTGAAGATTTAGAAGCACGCTATAGCGCTTAAAATCTCTTACAAATCCAATTTTGAGTGCAATATTTGGTGTATCGGAAAGCTCGTGAAAAAGAAAAGAGATCAGGTTTAATGCATGAGTGGGACACTAACTGATGTTATATGGGATAATAGGAGGTTAAGTTTTGACAAATTTCATCTCACCATTACCTACTTCCTATCCCATATTATATACCCTGATAGCTTATTATTATAGCCGTGATAGCTTATTTCATCTCTATATCACTCCTAATGAATCTCCCCCCCCCCCCCAATATTGTTTTATTTTGAAAAATTTAAAAGAAAATTTTGGCGCTATTAAATTGCTTTATCGACTGCTTTAGGGTTAAGAAGTTATTATGGAGATTTTAATGAAGCAAATTATGTGTTGTACGATTTTCATTGGCCATCAGTTTAAAAACTTGTGTGAACTTAACTGGGGTTATAGTTTTATCAGGACTTCACCCTTATACTGTGTCACAATTATGAAAATTTCAATGTTTTACTTGTTGCCTTTCTCGTAAAGCATATTTATGTCTTGTAAGTAATTAATATGTAAAAAATAATGGTTTATTCAAAAGCAATTAATGTTAAAATTACTTCAACTGAGTGTGCATTAATGTTCCAGTTTTGTAGGTCTATTAACAGAAGGTGGGGGGGAGGGAGACAACCATGCTGTTCATTGAAAATCAAAAATAACAGTTGAAAGTTTAAAAGTTATATAGTAGTATTTTAATAATGATCAAATAGAGATTTTTTCATCATTAAAAAAAAAAAAGAATATTTATGTAGGAGTTATATTGACACTTTTTTGCAAATATAAAAATCTAGACATTGGGTTTTATAAGTAGAAGTTTGTGTGTGGAAATGACAGCATCTATCACTTACATTAATCATGCTCAAAACTATTTGGGTTAGTTGGTTAGGTATCTGTCATAGTACTAGTAACCAGTATCATGAACAGATGTTAACGTTTTGAGGTGATATCCATATCCTGAACTTGAAATAAGTAATTTAAAACTATTTTGAAGAAGTTTCAGATTATTGTTGTAGATACTTGTTAATGTTGATAGGCATTAAAAAATGTTTTCTCTGGTAAATACAAATTTGATTACACAGAGTAAAAAAAAACAAAAAGCACTTTTTAAAGTTGTACATATGTATATAGCTTTGTGTAATTTAGTCTGTGCACCGGTGACACTTGTACATTGAATAAAGTACTTTTATAGTTATTGAAATTGGTAAATGTTATCTTGAGTATTTGCAGAAAAAATAGTTGGTTAATATAAAAAATTGGTGTAATCAAATCATCATACATTCAGATTCAAAGTTTATATCCTGAATAATTTAAATCATTTCAGGAACCTTTTATCTTGGGTCTGTGTGTAAGAGAAAAATGAAAGCAAGTCATTATTTTGAACCAGGATTACATAAGTGATAGCTGTATTAGATGTGATTGATATATATATGGCATTTTCTATTTTATTTTAAGTAAGTGGCTGATATATCTCATTATGATGTACATACTTGATAATGCAGCCAATGTAATTAGTTATCTTTGTAACTTAATAATTCTCAATAATATTATAAAGTATTTCAATCTTCAACCCTATAACAATCTACTATGCAAGTTTGGCGACTTTGTGTGATTTGTGGGTTATGTGTGTGTGTATGTATATTGTAACTGTTAATTTATTTTTATTTTTCCTAAAAAAAAGAAACATTTATGTATCAATTAATTAAACAAATGTAATTTCAATATTATTGTTTGTTTTGTTAATGGTGCATTTACTTTTATAAGTACAAATATTTTCAGTTTATGTATTACTGTAGGGTGTTGAATCATATATAAGTTATAAAGTTTGATTGCATAGCCATTCATTTTTATTTATTTATCTATTTTTCTTTTACTCTCTTTATGTAGATGATCTAATAGTTTGTTTTGGCCTCTCTATGTGTGTGTTTTCTGTGGCGCTACATAATTTTTAAAAATGTATAGTATGTGTTCTGCAGGGAAATAGTAAAACTTGTATAAAAGAGAGTCATTCAATGAAAT
This sequence comes from Cheiracanthium punctorium, assembly GCA_038373885.1. Taxonomy (NCBI): domain Eukaryota; kingdom Metazoa; phylum Arthropoda; class Arachnida; order Araneae; family Cheiracanthiidae; genus Cheiracanthium; species Cheiracanthium punctorium. The sequence goes on along the minus strand of JAWZYV010010738.1, from coordinate 2,902,381 downwards.
TGCCTTAAAACTAACACAAAATGTTTTAGTTTTTGTGATGTTTCTAAAAATTTTTATGTTTTAGTCAGGTTTCAATATGCATTTATTGTAAAACCAAACCTCATTTTCTGTTTATAAACATTTTAAAAATTTAGCAATAAGTTTTTAAAAGGTATAAGCATATCTTACAAAATTAATTTTATTACAAGACTGATTTATATATTGTACAGACATTGTTACTTAAACCTAACATTATTTTCAAAAAATAATATTTTTTAAATCAACTCTGTACATTTTAAAATATTAGCTATTCATTTATGGTTACCCATTGATATAATTTCATTTGTTGAACCAGTGACTTTTGACTTCAGCGATGTTATAAAAATTTCGTATTTTGGATCTAAACAGAATTAGATTATAATCTCCTGTGCAATAATGCCAGACAGCATCATAAATTTGCATACATTTAAATCTAAAAATATACAAACTCAAAAAAGCTAAAATTTCTTATGCATATATTTTTATTATGTAAGCTCTACAGACACAATAACTAGTTTCTTTTGTCAAATGCTATAAACCAAGCACTGTCTCACTACTTGAGCTAAAAATGTAAATAAATTAATTTCTAAAATCTGCTAGAAAATTATAGAAAAATATAAAATATCAACTCAGATAAACAATCTAAATACATCTCTCAGATAAACTCTTTATAGCTTAATATTATAAAGTTCTTCTGTGATACTAAAACTTTAAATAACTTCTGATTTCTTAACAAATAAATACTTTATTAATCTAACGCAGTTTTAAAATGTATTTCTATATAAAAAATTAAATGTAGAAAGTTAGAAGTGTTTAAACATCTTTTGAGAAACACTAATTTAAGTAATGTATTTTTTTTTTTTTTCTTTTAGAGCTTGTTTCCAATACTTTATTTCATAACCAATTTCTCTAATCTTCTTAAAAAGAGAACTGATATATCCAAGCCTGGAGAAGCGTATTGGTAATCTGGCAATTTCTGAATTAATTCGTAAAAAGTTCTAGAAAATTAAATAAAATCTTGAGTCCCAGAAGAGGTTTAAAAGTTTGAGACTTAACACGTCCGCATTATCTTCTTTGATGTTTCTAATAACTTGTTAAACTTTATAAGCAAAATATGAGGCATGGTTAATTATATGTTTGACTGTTTTAGCCTCCTATTTTTGTCCCACAAGAAAGATAAAATGTTATAAGGCATATTGTGAACCAAGGCTCAAAATAAGATTTTGAAGCTGGCAGCAAAAACTGTCAAACAACTGTCACAGCAAAATCTTGAATTTCCATAACAATGGTAAATTGCTTCCAGTTTTTTCCCTTCTTCCTTCTTCTTCTTCTTCTTCTTTTCTTTTTCTTTTTTTTTTTTTGGCTCAGTTTAAAGAGAAAAGAACAACAAAAACTTTTTATTTTATTTTATTATTTTTATTTTTTTGTAAGCATTTTGCAATTTTATGTGAAACTTTAAAATACATCTTAGATTGAAAGAAACACTCTAAAAAGTTTTATGTAGTCGCAGCTAAACATGCTGCAATAATCACAGTTATTTGGACCTATCTCTTGCCATTTGCCAGGATTGCTGTGACTTATTTTCAGCCTTGTTGTGAACTGCTTATTGTATTCAGTTGGGATGATATAATTTTATTAGGCTGTGAGATTACATATGTATAAGAATTAATAGCAATAAATTGTAAATTTTGAGTGAAAAAAAGCATTGTATTCTACGTATAATGCTCAAAATCTTAGCCATTGTCAATGCTCTGTGCAGCCCTTGTATGTTTTGAACTGTCAGAATTCAAAAATCATTGTGTGTCATATCACCCACAGTATGCTAAATTTGTATCGCGCACATTCCTTCATTCCACATTCCAAGTCTTATCTCATGAGAAAAAGAAAATGGCTGCCAAGGAACATTTTACTGAGTTTATTTCTGTTTTCGGTACAAATTTTTAATCTCTATTTGCAATGGTAAATGTGTTGTCTCTTGCAGCTAGCTGAGGGCATTGGGAGGGAAAATCTTGTTATTTCTTTCTTTTGATTGTTATATTTTTACATACATTTTCTTTATTTATTATCATAGTAAGTTAATAGTTGTTTTACAATTCATATTGTTTGGTTATTGAAATATGAAAATGTTGAAAGTAAGTATTAGAATAAGTTATTTGATAAAAATAAAAATTTCATCTCTTCGTTTTTATTGAGCCTGTTTTCTTTTATTTTTAGTCTGAAGGCCGAAGAAGGGATTGTCTGTTTTTCTTCATTTGTAATTTTGGGGGATTGTATTAAATTTTCCCATACAGATGCACAATAAAAAGCTGTTGTGTGGATGGTATGCAAAGTAGTACGAAGAATGAGAATTAAAAATATGGAGGGTTTAGAAGGTTTTAGAGATGAAGCGCACAGATCAATAAATTTATCAGATGCAAATTCTTGCGAGATGACATCACGCTAGTTTTTGTCTTGTGGTCATGTGCTTTTGTGAGACTTATCTTGTCTCGTCCCTACTGCAGTTCTTCAAGGCTAAACACCATCAACTTTTCCAAATAGCATATCTGACCCACAAGATTCTCAATTTTTCTTTTCATGCTTGTGGGGGAACAATAAATCGAAGGGCAGCTTTATTAGGTCTTAATGGCTTTTTAAAGAGCTGAGTAAGTGGACACTGCAAAGAAATGCTTGAAACACGGGAAATGGTCTTGAAGGGAAGAGGAGATGCCACTTAAACTCTTACACAGTAATTTGCTTCAATGGAAATGTTCTGCAATTTTATTACCGCCACAAACAATTCAAGTGAACTCTTAAAAGTGAATGGATCTTGTAGCGAATCAAAAATACAGTACTCGTAGGTTCGTTTTGGAGGTAATCGCTTACATTTGTTTTTGAAAAGTGAGTATTTTCTCTGATCAATTTACTCAGTAGAAAAAAATTCTCTATCAATGTACAGCATGGGGATCGCAATTCAAAATTAATCTGCTACCTTAACGATTCCTGAATAACTTACTTTCATGAAAAACTATAGTGGATTGTAAGTAAAAAAAATTCAGATTTACAAATGTAGAAAACCTTTGATTAGTGCATTCTGTTTCAAGGATCGATTAATCATACTAATCATCGGATTCCTTGAGATGTGTAATTCTTTTTTCTCTATCCCCTTCTTCAACAAATGAATAAAATTTTTTAAACTTGCTATATTAATCTGCTACGCCCGCTACCGTGCTACGTGGATTCTGCTACTGGACTCAAAAGTGGAACTGATAGAACTATGTTTTTCAGTCCTTAGTTTCACGTTTCAATATTCCTCTGTTTGTGAAGGACACTTTTTGCAGAATAACCACAAAAAGTTTCTTGATTTTAAAGTTAAGCCTTCACTTACTGTGTGAAATGTCTCAAGCTTTTCTCGATTGTCCTTGGGGTTTTAAAATCTGACTTATCCAGTATTTTATTACATGAATAATCTAAACAAACAAAAATGAGAGACTGTGAGATTTTTCGAGAGCTATCTCTCATTTTTGGACACTTGTAGATCTCGATCGTCCTTCGAAACCGCGCGTAATCTTAGTTATATAAATATATCGATATACTTCTCCTCCCCTCCTCCACACTTACGTGAGTACTTCATGATCACTTCACGTTTTTTCAGAATCGTCCAGAATGGTATCTGGCTTATTAAGGAGGGAGCGCGGGTTCGTATTTTATCTATGGTATTTAAATGCACAGACTCCCATTGTGTTTCATCTCACTTTTGATATTCGCCCAGGGAAAAGTTGCAAAAGTTTGTTTATGCTTGTCGTGGACACTCCAGTGGGAAGAAGAGCTCTTCAGAGGAGATCTCGTGATGCGTCGTCTTGGGATGAAACAAAAGCTAGCTGGAAAGAAAGAGGGCTTATTATTTGGTGGCAGAAAATTATGATAAAGGTGTTGACATCCTCGAGTACTCACTCACAATATTGTTTTGTCTTAAGTGTTTATTCAGAAATTTAGCTTTGCAATCACACTCCCGTTTTGCAATCGCCATGCTCAATATTAAGTAAAAGAACCAGTATTTTATGGCCTGTTCATCAGAAGAGGCAGGGCCGTAACCAGAGGGGGGGCTATGGGGGCTGAGCCCTACCTAGCCGGCTTTCAGCCCCCCTAAGATTTTCATTTTTTTTTTGTAAATTTACAAATAAATACGAAATTCTAGAAACGACTGATTTTTAACAATTGCTAAATTTTACATCATAAAAAATACCCATTGTTTTGGGAGAATTTCTCATCACAATGGCCAGATTTCTATACATACGGTTAATTATTTTGCTGCTCTTGGCTGCATGTTGGCTGCATCGCTCTTGCTATATTCTTTGATGTAGAATCGGTTTTCGGATTTTTCCGAGTACACGAAACTGCCGGTTTCCTTTTAATTTCCTTACAATTTTATCTTTACAATTATATATTTAAAATGAAAAAAAAAAATGCACTTTTCAGTAAATTTTTAATTTACTGAATTTAATTGTTGTTGTTGTTTAATTGTTAACATTTTTTTTTATTTTACAGAGTTTATTATTATTATTATTGGATAGCATTTAATGGATTGCAAAAGGCACAATTAACTAGTAACTACGCAGGCCCGTAGTCAGGGGGGCGCTGAAGGGTGATCAGCACCCTCTGGAAAAATTTGAGCGCCCTCTAGACGTCTCATAATTTTTAACGAAATTTCAAACGTGGAAGAATTTGACTTTTATCGAGACGACCTTAAATATTGTTGCAGATTACTCTGTTAATTCCTCGGTTCGTCTTTCTAAAGTCCAGTTGATGTAGAAAGTTCTAGTAAAGGGTCCACTAGTCAGGATGGAACACAAACTTTATTGCTTCTAGAACTTCATCGAATAATCAGTTGTACAAAATTCACAAGCACAATCAGTCAGTAACGTGCTGATAACAGTCCGCTTAGTACAAAAGCGTTCACAAATGCTGTATTTCTCACACAAAATAAAACACTTCCACAGGCATGAATTCAGTGGAAACGTACGAGGGTAATCGTACACTGTGCCTCAAGACTCAGCAATGAAGAATTTACACACATCACTTAAAAACCAGCTTTGAAAATCAAGCAAAATATAGCACAATTCGCAGCGTAATGCAGCAAATTCACTCAACGAGAGCTCGATGAACACTGAACTGGGGAGTCTGTTATGTCTGTATTTATAGGTGACGCAGAAGCTACAAGGAGCATCTAGAAGAATGTATCTCCCGAAGATTCCACGTAAAACTGGACTTTTGATTACGTCATAAAAATGTAGCTGAATCATTAGGCTATTGTGTGGTTTTAATGCAGAAAAAACAACTTTAAAGGGCCCATTCGAAAAATAGCGCGAAGTGTCGCCAAGCTTGGCGACTTTTTTGGCGAAATATCACCAAATTTGGCGCCAAAAGTAAGTCCCCAAAAGTGAGGTTAGTGAAGTTCTAACATCAATATTTCTCGAGATTTCTGGAAAACCCCATAGAAACCAATAGAAAAACATTAAACTCCACATCTCTCATTCAAGTTAACCGATTTTGATGCAATAAAATGCAAAATTTTATTATTTAACGCGTAGAACACGAATTTTAAACCCAAAAACAGCGGGTTGCCCCGAAAATTCGTAACAATATTTAAAAACATTAGGGATTAAAATCCCCGCACCCGAAAAAATAATCGTAGTCAAAAATTTCTTTAAAAAAATTAAGTGTGCTGACTACGGATAAGTTTGCTGAAATATGCAAGCAAAAAATTGCTTTTTCGGACTCCTTGCTGCTGTGAGAACTTTTGGCTGTAGTACAGCATTGTGCGAGTCAATATTTTCTGTACTTACAAGACTGAACAGACAACAAAGACAATCTATGTGTCACAATAGACTTTCAAATTCAATACTTTTAGCTTTTGAAAAGCAGCGCGCAAAAATATAGATTTGAATATATTTTTCAAACATTTAAACGAAAAGAAGTACAGGCGGCTGCAACTGTACAAAAAGTGTTTAAATTTGTTAATAATAATTTATATTTTTAATAATTATAGCTATGTCGTAAATTCTAAATCTTGGACTCTTTTGTATAATTTTCGTTATATACCTTTTTTTTGGGGGGGGGGCGGAGAATTTAATTTTTTTTTCAAAGTTTCTCTAAGAATTAACTTGATCAAAAGAAATATAGAATTTTTAAAATTATTCAAAATATTTAGATCTGTTATTCATAGGAAATCATCAACTATATTATATTTTGTAGTGAAATTATAAGTAGATTTAAATGTTAAGGACGTTATGTTTTTAATTCGAATTTGTTTTCGGATTTGTAAATTTTCTGCTGTTATGTGATAAATTTTACAGTGCATTGAAAAATGTACAGCTGCGGAAAAAAAAGGCTCACTTGTACTTTTTTCGGCCGTCGTTCGTCGTACAGCAAAGTTACAGATACCAATCATTTACGATTGACGTACGCTTTAATTTACTATGCATAAAAATTGCGTAAGGGGCCATGTACATACTAAAATTCGCACCAACTTTTCTTTTTCCCAATAGCAACCCCATATTTCACTTCATATTTCAAAAATTTAGCTCATTTTAACCCCGAATACCAATTTTCAATAAATTTGAACTGAAAATGAGTGAGTTATGAAAAGCGACCAATGTGTTAAAATATTTTTTCATACTTTAATTCATATCTCATATAATAAGAAGCTTATTTTTATTCGTACTATAAGAACTAAACGACCCAAACGTAATTTACCGTTATTATGATTTTTAATAAAATATTAATATGAATTATGAATTACTAAATTAATATTAAAAAAAATTATGAAAAGCGACCAAGGAAAATTTCGGTGGAAATAGATGCAGAAAGTAATATTACATGGCCGTGCAAAATTTCAAATTTTTACGTTCGGTAGTTTAATTTATATTAACGAAAATATATTATTTTCATGAGTTAAGGGGCCATATATAAATCTATTAAGTGACAATTTTTTGAATATTGCTTAAAATAAACGTAAATTAGATTTCTTTTGTGCAAAAACATAGTAAAAGTAGCGGTATTAAAAAAATATCAAATTTTGAAAAAAATAAATTAGTGGTTTTTATAGTTTGATGGTGATTCTATAAAGCGTCTATTGTTGGGTCCGCTACCATATCCCCCCAAGTAAAATATTTTCCGGGTATAGAATTAGATGCAGTTGATGCATGTCTTCTAATACAACGTCCTGTTTCTGAAAAACTAACATTCCAGGCATGAATTTGGCCTTCTTTAATATTGGAAACATTAGGTCTTCGGACTTCCCCATATTTTATCAAACATTCAGAAAACATTCAAAATCACGTTTTTCTGTCTAAATTTTCATCTGACTGTAAATTAAAATACCGCCAAAAGTCTAATAAGAATATTGCACATTGAAGACGATAATATTAAATGAAGAAAGTAAAATAACAAACACAGTGATAATATTGGGTAGGCAGAAGAGTAATTGTGTTTTTTACATGAAATTCAAACTAATAAATTTTCAATCATGAAACCATCCTTCAAGTTCGACCGTAGCTGAGTAACACTCATGCTTATAGTCAGAACAGCAGAGAACAGATTCTCACTCCTGGCAACATTTCACCTGTCTAAGAGAGCCTTCAAGAGAACTACTCAATAACAATTTCAAAATTAGAAAGATTTTTAAAATTGTGAGCAGTCGTTTTGCATTTTTCCTTTAAATTATGTGTACGAACCAAGGAAGTTATGAACTCACGGGTCATTTAGACCACTGACTAAATATTCTAATGTCTGCCCTTGATATTCTCAGTACAAAAAACTTTAAGAGAGATGACCACAATATTTTCCTTGAAACTAATATTTATTTCCTTTAACTCTCGCGAGCGAAATTAATGAAAGGCGAAAAGTTCGAAACCTACAAATGGTGTTTTTCAATTTGCAGAAAGTCCCTTTAAAACGCGCAAAAAATAATTCGCAATATCTCCGGAAATTACCGTCGAAAATTGGTAAAAATTTATATTTAGGGTAATTTGAAGGTTTTCTTTCGTTTAATAAAGTCAAAATACAGCGTTGCCATTGAGTTAAACGAAGTTGATGCAGAATGAAATATGAAGGCGGCCCCTTATGCAAATTAAATTAATAGTAAATTAAAGTATGCGTTATTTGCCAACGAATGGCATATATAAATTTGCTGTACGACGAACGACGGCGAAATAAAATGCTAGTGGGCCTTTTTTTCTCCGCAGCTGTGTATGTATATACACACACAGAGAAACATACAGACGATTAAAACAGCAATATATTAATGACCAATATGTATAATAGAAAAAGGTTGTTACAATGCAAAATGGCATCATTCATCAATTTTGTATGTTCATTTAGATAGAGTAGGTCAGTCCAGTTCTTATTCTTGCAGATGCAGTTTGTATTGTAAATGAAATATATGTGTGCTTGTGTGTATATATGTGTGTGTGGGGGGGTGCGTGTATGGGCACCCTCAGCAGAAGTTTGAGCGCTCTTTGTACTTCTGGTCTAACTACGGCCCTGTAACTACGTCTTGTGAATTATTGTTGTACAAAAAATTACTCTAACCAACATCCAATACTGCATTCTCTCAAAATATCATTTGAATATTTTTAATGGAGTCTCAATGAAAAAATTATTAACATAATGAATGTTAAATATTTTAAAAACACGGTGTTTTTTGAAGCAAATACTCTAGAAAAAAAAAGTGCAAATTGAACCCCCCCCCTTTCCGCCTACTAATACTTATGTTTGTTCCGCCCCCCCAAACTAGATTCAAAGCCCTACCTAACATTTCATCCTGGTTACGGCCCTGAGAAGAGGTCATGTAGAGGGGGAATAATAAGTAATATGTGAACAATAATACGAGTCAACATTTGATATGACTTCTTAATCAAGCGCATAATTAGTGAACTCCTAACACGTATCGGTGCTTTGTTTTGTCATATTACTTGAAGACACGTCTGGTTGCCCAGGCTTTTCTCATTACGATAATATCCTATTTTCTCAGTGTAACTATACCTTCAGTAAACATGTGGTGCATTAATTTGGTATTTTGTATTTTAGTATTGACATCGAGTTACTGAAAGAGAACAATTTAAATTTTTTTTTTTTTTAACCATATTTCGTCATTTTTCTCTCTCTGTATTGCTTACAATTCTACTTTGCTAATTTTAAAAATCTGGAGTGACTCCACTCGACTTTCCGAACACTTACGATTAAGATCATTACCAAGTATTTAAATAAATTTTAATCTATGAATAATTCAAACATATATACCAAGTTGAAGAGCTCGATCGATTCGCCGTTTAAACGCTAGCGCACTTTCAAGAATTCCCCCCATAGGCCATAATGTAAAAGAAGTCTTTTTCGTAACCCTGAAGAAAAACTATAAGTCCTATACACATCAAAATCAATACAGGTCTTACGACGGTGGTTCATAACATATATACCCAATTTGAGCTCAATCGAATGCCCCGCTTAGGAGCTATCGTGTTCACTCACACACACGCACACATTAGGGTGTCTCGGAAAATAGGAATGTCTGAAAATGTTTACTCCCCGGGGTTTTTCTGGTTCGTTTTGGTGTGAAATTTGAAATCTCCAGGTCAACGTTAGAGTTTGGTAACGTTATCAATTCATTCTTGAATTTTATCAATGAAGCGGCGATTTTTTTCCTTCTCTGTTACAGATATCTTTTTTTTTTTAAAGAGAGAAAATGGTATTGTCGCCTCTGCCAAATACCACAAGTGTGGATTTAAGGCTGTCAGAGCTGCCTGAGCAACCTCAGTATCGATAGCTTTGTAGCTGTTCAAACTATGCGAAAGCATAATGTCATTCACAGGAGCATTTGCAGCTTTTGGAGCATTCAACCAGCATTTAATATATATAAGAGAATGAAAAAGGCAGATTCTACGCATTTTTCAACTTTTTCTGGATCATAACCCAATTACTCATTAAATGTGTACATTTTGGCCCATAAAAAATGTTACCATCCATCTGGCTTTGTGGAAAGCTCCAGGCTTCTGTCAGTGAATTCCTCGAGGTTGAATTTCACCTAATATTGTAAGTAAGACTTCCGCACATTTCTCATGGTGTCCACGAAGAAAGAGCTCCTTCTTTTTGCCAAAAAAAATTTTTTTTAAGAATGTGATGACTTCCTCTTTCAAAGATTTTAGCTTTCTGTCACAAACTTCACTGTTTTTGAAATTATCTAAATTGTTTGAAGTAGTTTCTCATTGGGATTGAAAGTCTTTAAAATCTATATTATCTGGACTCATAGATTGTCCGAAAATAGACTTCCACACTGCAGACTCAATTAACCCACACAGCGTGTCGACAAGCGCGGTAAAATAATGTCTTTCCAAAAGTGTTTCTAGCCTTACACATCCATTTATCCAGGGCGTAACTTGGGCTTCGAAACTGGGGGGGCAAAAGTCATTTTAAAGGAAGTCCATATTATGCGTGCCCGTACACACACACATATATACATATACATACATATATATATATATATATATATATATATATATATATATATTTATGTAAAAATAAACAAAAATACAGTGGTTCCACATATTACATAGTGCTTATGGAAGCTGCTTAAAAGAAAACATGTGTTTAATATTACTTAGTAAACAAAAATGAAAGACCCCCAGGCCAGCCATTGTTATTATATCAAAACAGTATAAAATGCATTGTCCTCATCAGAGGGGGAAATGCACAACTCTACACCATAGGTTTCAGTCTCACAGCCTGAGATTTTGCCAAGGTAATGTGTTATATTCATAACTGTATTCTGCAAAGATTAATATAAAAGTATTTAAACAGTTTAAAGGTATTTATAAATGTGTTCTATATTAATTAAAAATATGAACTGCGTAAGGCAAATCTCAGAGGTGTGACTCCCCCTTACCTATGGGAAAGCATATATATGTGTATATATATATATATATATATATAAACAAACTATAAATTCGGTCTTCGGGCCTCGTCAGGGGAGAACCCCCTGAGCCCCCCTAACTTTTTAGTTTCATTATTGCCAAATTAAAACAATATTAATTGATTGTCATTTTATCTCTCACCCGTTTTTCTTTTATTCTTCCTTTACATTTATTTCATCGACAGGAAGTAGGAGGGTTTCCTGATCTTTCCCTGCAATTGCAAACGTGGGTCGATGATAATTGAAGTAACTTATATAATTTTTAGTATCTATCTTAATACACCAAAAATTTAGCTTTTCGTTATTGGATATTGTTGAGAGAGCTTTAGGCGAGTAGGGTTGCTGTATTCCGTCTGGTAACCCTATTGGCAAGTCATCCAGAATGGATAAGAATCTCGGACTGTTAGGCTTATGTTTAAAATTATTCTTTTTTCCACTTTCACATTCTCTAGCCCTGTGCCCGATGCGTTTACACCTTTTACAAGTTATTCTTGACGCATCCTTAATTTTATGAGTCGGCTGGCCCGAGTATTTTCCATAATTTTTATTTTTAGACTCAGGTTTTCCAGGAGCAGCCACGAAAGCACGTGAGTCTTCAGCTTGTCTGTCATCGTTACGCCTGGCATTTGATTCTGAGTATTTCTGGCTTCGGTAGCTCAGCTCTAGATTCCATAGCACATCGGAAATTGTCGAAAGTAGTAGAGAGGCTATATATCAGCAAGTCGTCGTCTATTTTAATATCCATTTCTGAAAGTCTGTCCACTATGTCGAAGAATTTTCTCAAATGGTCGTGAATTCCATTAGACGAGTTGGGTATCTTATATTGAATTAAAGATTTCATTAATGCAGCTTTACGAGCAGGTCCTTTAGACTGATAGCTTTCTGACAGGTTTTTCCAGACATCTGATGAAGTGTCACAATTTTTTATTTCTTTGAGTTCAGATGGCGATATACATAGAATTATATCTGCTTTTGCTTTTTCGTCCATTTGGATCCGCGTAACGAACTCTTCTTGCGATTTTTCGACATTTTCCAAAACTTCAGGTTTAGGCTTTGAACCTGATGCATAAATCCAGGCATCACTCTTTATTAAAAGTGCTTTCATTTGCATTTTCCATGTTTCGTAATTATCTTTGTTCAGCGTTTCAATTCGCCTCGTTCCAGTCGCCATTTTGAGGATGAATGATGCAGCCTTGAAACGAACGTTGAAAATAAGCAAATAAATTAATTAAACCATCTGGTGTCCATAACCTTGTAGAAATGTTAGCAGATTTACGGCACAACCTTGGTAAGCGTGGGATTTCAACATAACATTTTATTAGGACGGAAGAAACAGGCACATCACATAACAAGGTAACATCAAGAAGGAAAAAAGTATAGATTTGTTTGTGTTTGTGGGATTACGGCCGATTAGCTACGTGTGGTCTCTAGGCCGATGGGTCGGGTGCCCTCCGTGGGGGTCTTTCTAAGGGGTCTTAACCCGTATTTACGCTGAGTGAAAAATGTATAGAAGAAGGAAAAAGAATGCGTCCGCAAGCACAGTTACAGTTAAGTAGATAAATGTTTATTGAGGGATACGGCATTCAGGAGGATAAGACATTGCACAATAAAAAAATTAACAATTCAATACTCAAAAATTTATTCTTACTTTTATGTCGCATTTTTGGGACACATTTTTTGGACAATTTTTAATAAAGGGGTGTGAGAGATAAAATGACATAGTCATTAATAAATCATAAAATATTTCTTCTATAACAATGGAAAAATACTGTACTAAAACAGATGAAATTTGAGAACAGTTATTTTTAACTCTTGAAAACAAAAAGTAAATAGTGCAATAAGTATAATTAATAAAATAGATAAAAGGGCTTACTTTTTTCCCCTTTTATCAAAACAACTCTACAGCCACTGGTATCACTGGGGATCGAATCAGCTTTTAGCGGTAGAGTCTGTGTGTAGTGTACGTCCAAAACAAAGTTCATTGGAAGAATTGGAAATTGCAAATCTATGCGTTCACTACAAAAAAAAAGAAAAAAACTCCACAGCCACTGGACATTAGCAGGGCTTGACTGTCAAGAAAGATTTGACGGTCAAAAACTGAAGCGGCCGACTTTGATTTTCAAAGGGTTTTTCCAATAAGCAAGGAGAGGCATCATTTTTTATTTAAACAAATCTACATTTCCCCTCTCAAAATGCAACTATAATGGATGTCTTTTCCTTAAGGAATTCCTGACAAAAAAAAAAACCCAAATGATCAGTACATTGTAGTATTTTTTCCAGACTAATACTTTATTTAAAATTTACCGATTTGACACGAAAATTACGAAAACTACTTACCTGTACTCATACACAAAACAAGTTAATATTTCACTGCAGGATACAGATATTCGGCTGGTAAAATTCATTTAACAACCAAACTTGACACGCAGACAACATTTATTTAGCTTAGCTCTTTGTAATCCATTCTTTGCAGCTCATTCAATAATCCCTCCAACCCTCTTGGACATCTTCCGTGTTCTTCGTCGGGTATCTCCCCCCTAACCGGGTAGCGAAAGATTAACAACAGACTTGAAATAGAAAACATCATGTTACATACAAAATTTTTTAAAGCTTCCTTCCCTCACAAAGTCAATATGCTTGCGGGGATAACTGATCCTAGTCTATTTAAGTGAACACAGATGTGACTGATTTTTGAGTTAACGGGAGATAAAAGTGCCGCATTCGGCATTTAAATCACTCCAATTTTTCACAGAATCTTAATGATCATTTCGTGATGACAACATGTTCTTAAGTTTTGTTTGTTAGTCCAGAAAAACGATCATTTTATGCCTTGTTAAAAAACCGCTTTTCTTGCGAGGTGTGAAATACATTACAATGAAACTCATTTTCTATTTTCTGTAAACTCTCTTCCCGCGGCACTTTCGTCAATGTTAGCGACCTGTTAAATTTACAGCATTCTGAGCTCAATGTTCGTATTTTTCCTTGACTTGGACAGAAATTTTTAAGAGTCCAGTACGTTATTTTTATTTATTAATTAATTAATTTATTTATTATATTCTTCTTTTATTTATTAACTATTTATTTTTTATTTTTATTTATTTATTTATTTATTTTTTTTGGGGGGGGTGTTGGTATTGTAAATATTTTTAGAAAAGTAATGTGCAAAAAGATATTTCACAATTTGAGGAGCTGGGACGACTTTTAACGTGATTTCATTAACCTAAAGCTCGGCATAAGCGGGAGACAGGGGTCGATACAAACAAAAATTGGGTCCGTTTCGTGGCCCTTTCACAAAATTACAATCGATTTAAAGGGAAGCCCTTCACAAAAATACAATCGAGTATAACTGCCCTTCATTGGCATTTTACCCTACATTTTAATGTGTTTCATCAATTAACAAAAAAGTGACTTTTATTAAAATTTGGTTTGAAAATTCACAAAAATAAGAGCTGAAATTCACAAAATTAAGCATTGAAATTCACAAAAGTATGCAGTTTTTACAAAAATGGGACGCTGGAAAATATTCCTGGATCTACCCCTGATAGATTACCCAGACAGCACAGCAAACTTGCAGTAAGCTTGATTTATCAAGTCAATAAACTTGAATTAAGCTTGAAAATTTCAAGCGTGTAAGCTTAATGCAAGCTTGAATCAAGTGTTCAAGTTTACACTTGCCCAACTTGTATTAAGCTTGGCATAGCAAGCTTGAATCAAGCTTGACATAGCAAGCTTAACTTCAAGCTTAAAAAATTTCCCAAATACACGGGGCGCCCGTCGGTGAACTCGCCCCACATATTTTATTTTCCCACGTATTTTCCCCTCTACGCTGAAATTTCAAGTTACTTTAATCAATTTCCATCAAGCGTTCGCGGCTGGGATCGAACTCAAGTCCTAAGGTTTGGGAAGGCAGTGTCCTAACCACTCTGCCAACCTGACTTGCGCTGATACGACTGAAGTTTGAAGTGACTGTTATGGTTATCACGCCGTTTTCTGGCGAGATTGATCAGTAGCCGATGCCGATTTGTTTCTTTTATTTTTCCATGGGATGAATCAAAATTAAAATAATTTTATGTGTGATTTATAGACTCTACTAATAGGGAAATAAGCATAATATAAACTTAAAAGCAGCACACGTTTTAAAACTTTCAATATCGCAACACTCATGTTGGCAATATTGGCCAAAATCGAGGCAAACGACTGATTTTGAAATCAATTTTGTAGTATATTTGTATTTTATTTTGAAGAATTTCAATATTTGGAAATATAGAATCTTTTTTTTTTTTAATTCTATGGTCAAATACATTTATGACTGATGATAAATTATTTGTTATGTGGATGTGGCTTTCCAAGTCCACTAATCAAGTTGTATTCAAGCTTGACAGCTCAAATGACTTCTCCAAGCTTGATGCAAGCTTAAAATGAATTGAACTGTCAAGCTTGTATTAATAGGTCAAATTCAAAGAAATGTCAAGCTTGATTTAAGCTTATGTGCTGTCTGGGTATGTAAGTTTTTAAGTTGAAGACGTTTTCACGAAAAAAAAGGGGGGTATATAAATTAGGTGAATGTACATATACTATGTACTAAAGAAAACTAATATTCTGAGATAATATCTTAGCTAGACTTTTAAACGAATTTTTTGAAATGCTAGAAAATAGAATTATATGCACATCTGCAGATCGTTATAAACAAAAGCTGTGAAGGTCCCCCTTCTGTGTCGAACGTTGCTTCTCAGTATTGCTCGGGAGCAACGCTGTTAGTAGGAAGTATTGAGGTGATTTGTTGCTATATTTTTCTAATGCATGAAAATGTAAAAGGGTTAAAGGTATCGAAATACTGACTTAGATAGTACTGCAACTAGAGTTTACGTCTCCCACGAAGAACCAACTAGAACGGCCCCCTCCCATGGAACCATAACTTATTTTGGAGCCCCCTACCAAGTCTGGGGCACGTGCCCCTAGTTTCGGCCCTGGCAGCAGATATAAATCATAAAATCGCAGACCGTTTTTTGTTCTCTTAAATTGCGTCGCATTTGAATTCGCAATTAGTTATCTGTCAAGTCAAGTAAGTTGGGCACGATCATAAAAGTGTATTGTTTCTCTGCTACTGACCTTCAAACACCAAAATTAGGTTCACTAAAATATAAATGAGAAACTGGCCCCAACCTGTGACAGGTAAGCGGGGACAAGCACCGGGAGACATTCTAAAAGGAATGCCAAAATCAGCTATAATTTCTTGGGATGGGGCACACGACACTAATTATGGGTTGCCCCGGGTGACATAAACTCTAATTGCGGCATTGCCTGTGAAAATGATCTCTTTTGGGCCACTATTTACAGCAACAGGTCTTTTTTTCTAACGCTGAACAATTGATTTCAGACAAGTTTAAAATCGCTGTCCCTTGATTTTTGTGTTCCTGAGAAATTGCCTACCTTGGCCCTTTTTTGTAGAATCTGCCATTGTTCCCGTTGGGTTGAAAAGCTTCTGTGATTCTATTCTTTTGTTGAATCTTGCAGGGGGAAAAGTTTTTTTTTTTTTTTTTTTAGAATCTGATAGTATATTTGGGTTATAAATGCATGATCTGTGTTCAAAACCTTAACTTTGCCCCCTGACTTTTTAGACTAGGGGGGCAATTTTTAAAACTGCAGGGGCAATTGCCCCCCCTTGCCCCCCTCAGATTACGCCTATGCATCCATCCACTATTTGATGCAGTTGAGTCAAAGAAAATTCCAATTATATTATCTGATACACCCCATCAGTGGCGGATCCAGAAAGTCTGTTTTGGGAGGGGCTACATTTTGAAAAAAGCTTATTTCAGCCAAACAAAATGTACAATAAAGCAAAATTTTAGTCTAAACCAATGTAAAAACTTTTGGGAGGGGCTAAATGATTAAAAAAGATCACTTTACATACTCAAAGTGCATAATGAAGCAAAATGTTACCCTTTAGCAATCTCTTTGGGGGGGGGCTGAAGCCCCCTAGCCCCTCCCCTGAATCCGCTACTGCACCCCATTCCTGAGTCAATTGAAAAACTCTTTCTGCTTGTACTTTAGCAGTTCCATCAGATATATTTGCCACCCCTAACAACTTTCCCCCCATATACTCCGGTATTCCCGAGATTAAGATAGCTAATCTTTCGTCAAACTCTACATTTTGAGTCTTTAATACTTTGCTGTTTCAATGCAGCCCATAGTATTTAGTAGTTTTGAAGTCTTCTCGAAAGTTACTGGGACTCTTGGATCGGAGAATATTGCTAGCTTTTCAGGCTTGCTCCCCCTTCTACTGCAATACCATAGCAGTTCTTTGGTTTAGTGAAAGTCCTAGACGATCAGCCATTGGAGATTTTTTTGGACTCTTGAAAAGGTTTTTCGGAAGTTTAATAGTAACTTCAGTAGGATTATGAAATTTATGAAAGTGCAGAAAAATCTTGGGTCTCGAACAGTTTCATAATTTGTTGAACCTTCACATACATCCTGTTCATTAATGTCACTGTCACTCTCACCTTCGTTGTCATGACATGAACACAACACAAAGCACACACACATACAATATATATATATATATATATATATATATATATTACACACATACAATATATATATATATATATATATATATATATATTACACACATACAATATATATATATATATATATATATATATATATATATATATATATATATATATATATATATATATATATATATATATATATATATATATATATATATATATATATATATATATATATATATGTATATATATATATGTATGTATGTATAATTAGGGGGTACATTTTATGATTATTTTCATAAAATAATCATAAAAAGTAAGTGGTCAAAAACGTTTGGAGACTGATTTAAATGCATAGTAGTATCGCTTGTTTGTCTTCAATTTCCGCATAAATTAATCATTTCTTGTTGTGATTGCACTTGATATGCACTATATTTTTATAGATAAATATTTTTTTTAATTATAAAGAGTTAAAAACTATTTCCTTAAGTTGAAGGAACATGTTTATTAAACTTTAAATTATTACAAAGTTTACTTTTTTCGCATTTTTTTTTTTAAACTTTAAGGCCTTACAAGCAAACTCTAACGTTGACCTAGAGACTTCAAATTTCACACATTGTAATTTCCCACCAAAACGAACCAGAAAAACCCCTGGGAGCAAACATTTTCAGACATTCGTATTTTCCGAGACACCCTACACACACATACATGCATGCATCTCGTAAAAATAGCACAAATGAATTCAGAAGACCTCAAAACGTGTAAATAAACCAAAATCTCGAAGTCGAATTTTTTCACGATTACAATACTTTCCTTACATGGTACATGTTCGGACAGTAAAAATGCCTAATTTTGAAATCGCTTAATTCTTTCCGAATACCTTGTGTTACTTATCTAGAGAAATAAAGGAGGAGCAAAGAGAAAATTTCTGCGGACGGATTTGCTAGCGCTCAATTAAAAAGCAAAAGCTTCTCATCTGAAATTATATACTTGCTATTAGATTTAAAACAAAAATTTTATGTTAGATGTGCTCTATTAGCGTGTGATCTGGATCATAACGAGTAATGTCAGTTTAAAACTTATTCTTTTAAAAAATACTCCAGTGTAAGTTGAAAAAAAAAATTTGCTTATTTAAAATTTGTACATTTGCTAGGTTTGTTTGTTTAGGAAAATAAATATTGTTGATAGTGTCGCCTAGCTCATGTGGCTGAAACACTATTCTACCATACCACGGGTCTGGGTTCGATTAAAGACATGAGATATCATTTCATCCGCCTTTTCATAGGCGGCGATATTTATCCACCTATTAGGTGCCTCTATAAAAAAGTGACCAACGCTTCCGGGCCTTAGTAGTGGCCAATGCTTATAAACGGCACGTCGACAAGTGCCCATTTTTACTATAATATATAGTATATAGCTGGTAGCTACATCAAGGGGGAAATTAATGCATGGTACGCCAGTGTAAAGCGATACGTAACTAAAAATATTTTAAGTGATACCAGAGGTAGGCTGATTAAATCCATGTCATTTTTTGTGTAGAGTCCCTTTCTTGAGTTCGCTGAGAATTTGATGTAAGCAAATTACAGAAGGAATTTTAAGGAAATTACTTCAAAGTAAAAAGTAAGTAATCTACTAAGATTGTTTTTTAATTTGAATATAACACAGTTTGTTGCATTAATCCTAGATAACTAAACATTCGTCTAATAAGACTACCGACACCTGCCAGTTTTGCGAATTCGATATTTTCATCTCGCGTAACGTGAATATGCGTTAGAACCCCTTAAAAAGTCCCCCTTCCAAGGCACCCCCTCCCTCCCTAGGCAGGCCCTCTCGTGTTGACTTGCCGTAACACAAACTCACACCACTTACAGTATCTTCATAACTTGTAAAATGAGTTATCTGAAGGTGATAAACACGGCTATACACTTGTTACTTTTCGAGATTAGCTGTAATCGTCGTCTAACTGTCGAATGTTTAGTGACAACATGCAGAAATTTGCGTTAATGACATAATCGGGCACTGTATTTTTGCGTTTTACCTGCAATATTTTTTATGACTGATGAATTCGAGAAAATTTTGCTGTTTTTGAATGAATCGGGCGATGGAGCTATTGAAGAGCAAGATGAAATGCAATCTCCAAACAACAAGATGACTAAAGAAATTCATATCCTAACTGATGAAAGTCGGCAAGAATCTGCGTTATCTTCGTATGAGGAACTGAATATTACTATATTGCGATTTTCTATTTTTTAACTTAAATATTATAACACTTTTTTTAAGTTACGTTAATTTGTTTCAAATAATTAAAGGTAATATAGAAATACAATTGTTTTTAATTAGTTACATAGTAACATTGATTTAAGTTTAATTATCTTGGGTTAAACAATACGAGGAAGGAGGTCATTACCGGTTCTGCATCTTTCTCCCATTGAACGACTACCGACTGATTAAGACAGATAATATATGGACCCGACAGTTTAACGTGCACGTTTGCTGCGTGTTCATAAACGGTCGTACTGAAAAAATCTAAAAAAGCCGACAAGACAGTTGATAATTAACTCACAATTAAATAAGGCTAGTTGCTAAATTATATTTCATTATTAGTTATTCTGAGAATAGACATACAGGTTCATTCAAACCGTTACACTTGTACATACTCGAGTCCAGCTTCATACCAATCGGACTAACCTGAGTCAGTCATAAAATAAATGAAATGGCTGCTTTATTTGATTGCACCCAGATATCACTTGCCATGCGACGCCTTTAGTCATGAAGACTCATAATTCATATCAGAAATTATCAGCTTTCTGGATCATAATGTGTGTCAATGCTTCTATGTAGACTTAGAATATTTCCATTTTGAGAGACAACATCTTTACAACTGGGTTAAAGGTTTGGTTTGTATGGAAATTCCCACCTCGTGTTCCTACTCACGTGCATGAGCAGTACTCTACTTAACCCCGTCACCAAAAATCTGCTCATGCTACTTGTAAGTTACAAATCTGATTTTGGGTTTAGTTTGAGTGAATAGTACTTTAATTCGCCCCAAACAAAAATGTTCGAAATCAGCAAAATTTTCATTATCTCGGAAAATTACAAATCTGAGCGATTGTAATTACCATAAGCACGCACACATTTACACATATACTGGATGAACCATAAATACTGCCCAGACGTATATATAAAAAATCTGATGTGTCCAACACATGACTTCCTTGCACGTCTATTAGATCAAAAATATTTTCAACGCACCTCCTCTAAACTTATTTGTTTGAAAGAGATAAAATATCAATAACAGTAAGGTTTAGCGATTTCTAGCCAAATATTTCGATATCGCCAAGCTGAGTTCAATTTGAAAGATTTCCTTCTGACACTGTATTTGGCGATATTTCACCAAAAGCCGACAAACTTGAGATAGTCTGCGAGATTTTGGGGATAGCTAAAGTAGTCATTGACCACAGACTTTCAATGAATTGAATGCATCCATACACCTCAATGTATTTAAAGTCATTTGGCTCACCCTGTAAATAAATTCTCAGTCGATTGCTGTCAAAAAAGGTAGTGAAAACAGTTAGATATTACAATAGTTCTAAATACAAAAGTTCAAAATTCTACTGGTTAAAGTTTTAGAGTTATACAAAATACGAAATAATTTTTGGCGCCAAATTTGGCGATATTTCGGCGAAACTCGTCAATGTCGACAACATTTGGCGAGATTTTAAGCATGGACCAAACAATGACAGATTATCGCCAAATTTGGCGATATTTCGCCAAAACTCGCCAAGAACGATGACAAATGGCGATACTTTGGGCATGGACCAAATGACTGACTATCGCCAAATTTGGCGATATTTCGCCAAAACTCGCCAAGGTCGAGGACAGACGGCGAGATTTTGGGCATGTACCAAACACTGACTGTCTACAGTTGTATTATATTGAAGATGTCCATAGACATTAAAGTACTGAAATTCTTTTCGGTGGTCCTGTAAATAAACTCTCCAGTAGATTGGAACCAAAAATCGAGATGCACAACTAGATGTTACAACAATCTTATATATGAAATTTCATAATAGTTTTTGAGATTTGATAGTTAAATATGCACACACGTACACCAAAAGTCGCCAAGCTTGGCGACTTTTGGCATAGTTCTTGAGGGAGGCACGTGACCGTGGTCGGACCATTACCTAACTTATGTGGTAGGACGGTATTGTGCTTGAAATGGATGAATGCCCCTAAAATTGCCATTGACCGTAATGTATTGGAAATCTTTTGAGTGTTCCTGTAGCAGAACTATAAATGATAAAGACACTTTTTTTAATGGAGAAATTCATTTTCTAAGCATATATCACTTTTGAGTCGTTTGAAATAGCCCAATACCTCTAAAAAACGCTTTGATGAATTTCGGCCCATAGAGCTTAATGTATTTCGAATCTTCTGGGCTGTTGTGTAGATAAACTATCCAGTCGAATGGAACCGAAAGGGGAGGTGCACAACTAGATGTTACAACTATCCGAAATATGAAGTTTCGACATTCTACGCCTAATAGTTTTTGAGATATGCGAGTTTAATGAATTTCGGCCCATTGAGCGTAATGTATTTCGAATGTTTTGGGCAGTCCTGTAGATAAACTATCCAGTCGAATGGAACCAAAAGGGGAGGTGCACTACTAGATGTTACAACTATCCAAAATATGAAGTTTCGACAATCTACGCCTAATAGCTTTTGAGTTAGGCGAGTTTAATGAATTTCGGCCCATAGAGCGTAATGTATTTCGAATCTTTTGGGCGGTCCTGTACATAAACTATCCATTCGATTGCCACCAAAAGGGGAGGTGCACAACTAGATCATAGAACAATCCTAAATATCAAATCTCAACATTCTACGGCCAATAGTTTTTGAGATATGCGAGTTACATACATACGTACGTACGTACGTACAGACGGCATGGAAAAACTGGCCACAGTAGACTCGCCGCTGGTCAAAATGAGTTGCAGACGCGTTAATATGATCGTGCATGCTAGCCTACGATGAGATGCATCGAAAAAATTTTTTTAATTAAATTTAGAGGTAGTCAAAATCGGTTTTTTTGTCGAAATTTGGCCCCCAAAATTTTTCGGGATCACATTACTTCCTTATACTACGTACAAGGAAGTAAAAATGTATGACCCATAGACATATATGACTGTATGACCCATAGTTTTCTAGAAAAATAGGAACATCCGCTGCAAGGAAAAAAGCAGACACATCAACAGCAGTATTTGCAAATTATAAAGGCAGATGTTCGAAGTGTCCGCCGTGCATATCGAGACAGGCTTGAGCGCTCCGTGGAATACTTCTGTTGGTGTGTCAAGTATTTTTCCTTACAGCAGATGTGACGTCATAATTTGTTTTTCCTATTTTTCTCGAAAACTATGGGTCGTACGGTACAAGTCTTGGGGCGTATTTATATGTAATCCCAACAAGGAATCTCCCTTTGCAGAGTTCGGGCGGTATTTATGGGACAGGCTGTATATATGTATACAGGCTTTCAATAAATGGAGATAGATGCAAACTTTATCAAATAGTATTTTAAGGTAACAAAAACGTTTTTACACACCGGTGAATAAACTTTAAAAAATACTGACATTAGTTAATTTTCCTTATTAAGTTTTATAACGAGTGCATTTATTTTTCGGAAATTGAATTATTCTGAATGGAATACCATTTGTAATTAATGATTTCACTTCAGTATTTTTTCTTGCGAAAAAATATTCCAGTTTTAGCAAATCATTGTAAGAAAATAGAGAAAATGTATCAGGGCATCTTTAATTTGTAAGCAAACATGGATTTCAAATTTTTCTGAAATTGACCAAGGTATTGATTTTTAGAAAATTTTCAAATGAATAGCCCAAAGAAGGTGATCACTGAGTGCGTTTCAAATGTTTTATTGAATTACAGCGTACTGCATAGTAATCATATCTGAAATTTTATCTGCAATAAAAATATTTTACGTTTTGAGATAAAACCACGGACAGATAAAAACTAATGATTCAATCAACTTTGAGTTGACATTATTACAAATAACTAATTTTTTTTTAATATATATATTTTACTACAGTAATATACTTCTATCATAAAAACTGCATCAAATTCATTATTTAGAATTAATGAATATGCGTCCCATACAGCCCTTCCCCGCTTAAAAAAAAAAAATAAAATAAAATAAAATTGTCTAGTTTCCGAAATTTAATTAGATTCTTAACGTAGCCAGGAAAAATGTTCAAAGTCGGTGGTAGGGATATGATTTAAGTCAAGAATATAAATAAACGGAATTTCTATAAGACTTAATAAAAGATATGCAGAAAAAAAATAATACATAGACACTTTATAAATATTTATAAATGACATTTTCATTGATACCGTATCCTGATTACATAGGGAATTTATTTATAAGCTCAACCCATCTGTGTTACGTCTCTTTACAGTATTGTGCCTGTAAAATACAAGCCTTACTGTAGCAATCATCAGTTTTTTATTTTTTTTAATAAGAAATAAAAACTGAATTCACTTCTTTCTACATTCTAAAAACTTGTACTTCGTTGCCTACATTGTATAATTGTCCAATATTTTCGTCAATGGTTACTTACAGATGGCAATTTTTTTCAAGCACTACACTGCTGTTACAAGCAAGCAGGTTTTTTAGCGTCGGCATAATTTGTGTACACGACTTGTCACTCCGAGGCATTTTCCAAATGTGTTACACAGATAACGTGGAGGGGCTATAAGATGTTGAAAGTCGGCAGGGTTTGTAATTTTTGATATTTGATCGCGAAGTGTGTTGCCAAAAATTAAGTCTTCAATACCGAACCAAGCTTGGGGATACCTTCCAAATTTGGCTAGAAACTGAAAAACGCAACAGTTTATTACAAAGGAGGAGTATAGTTAGAATAGGCCTGGCGAAGATTGCAAAATAGTTTTAGTAGGCGATTTTAATATAGATTTCAATTCCGAAGAATTGTTTTATGGGACAAGAAATACAAACACGGCGCACTCATAAGTTATGATGTCCAATCCAAACAGCATTTAAAATGGTGAAGAATAGTCGGAATATGCTAGGTGAAGATTGTAAAACAGTTTCAGTGGGTGATTTTAAGATATCGATTCCAAAGATGAGTTTTATGGAACAAGAAAGAGTTGATTAGTTTATTCCTATTTTAACGCTCCCACTCTCGCCAACCTAAAAAATCGCCGTGGTAACCGCATATGTTTAAATATCGCCACCTCGGCGGGAGTCGGGACGTTAAAGTAGAAATCAACTGAGAAAGTCAAACACGGCACACTCATGGATTATGATGCACATGAGAAATAGTATTTAAAACGGTGAAGTACAGTTGGAATATGCTTGGCGAAGATGTTAAAACAGTTTTAGTAGGTGATTTTAAAATAGATTTCGATTCCAGCAAAGATGTGTTTTATGGAACAAGGGGAAAAAATAAGGAATACTCATGAATAATGATACACTTTCCAATTAAGGGAAGGGATTCTTAAAAAGGGAAGGAAATAGGGAAGACGCGCATGTATTATGATACGCTTTTTATATATAGCACTTCAGTGCGCATTTAAAATCTGAAAGTATTTCAGATTTTATTGAAGTGAAAACTTCTTTAGGCACTTTTGGGATGGGGGAAAAGCTCTGAATTCGCGTGACCGTTACGCGGAATCGTGATACACTCAGATACATACGGGGGAAAAAGTGGATTGTGACGTCACCTGCTGAGATTTCTTCCTCCTTTCTTTGAACTTTAGTGCTGCCATCTGTTATCGTATGTAAAAACTTCAAGTTACTTTATAACTGCGTCCTTCTAGCTTCCGCGATTGGTATCGAACTGTGGACCAAAGGCGACAGGTGTTTAGAAAGCGAGCTTTCTAAACACCTGACAGGTTCGACTCGGGATGAAATGACTAAAGTTTGAAGTGATTGTTGAATTCGGAATGGGAACTTTTGTGTATCTAAATAAATAAAGTTAGACTTTGCATGTACACTACTTCGTATTAAAAAATTTTGTGATTTCTATTGTTTTTAAACATTTGGGACCACAGTGCGACCGTTAAGAAAAAGAAAAAAGAAAGTGTGTCTGTCAATGACGCTTTTTTTATTCGCACATCACTTAAAGCTGACTTAAGCGAAAGAAAGAAATTAGGTGACATGGTAGGTGATCACTCAACTTAACCTATAGGCGTCGGATTTAAAAAAAAAAAAAAAAGATTCGATTTTGAGATTTTCTGAAAAAATTGTTTCAAAATGCGTAAATTTTTGCTTTAGTATGCATAAAAACTGCATATAATTTGCACAACAAGTGTATACTTTCAAAATAGACAAAAATATCCACTTTTTATGTACAAATTGTGTACAATATATGTTTTTGCAAAAAAAAGCAGACTTTTTCTAGTTGGGTAGGTGCTATAATTTTCGAGTATTTATTTAAAAAACTGTACTTAATTTGGATAGCTATATAGTTATTGTGCAATAAAGTTAATTTGATAATGGGGAGAGTGTTAATAATTATATACTGTACATTATTTGAATTATAAATGTTATACTACGGTGCATTTGAATTTGAATTATAAATCCACTATTCATTACAAATAAATAGGATTACTGTTCATTACAATGCAAGTACATAATTATTCATAATTAATAAATTCACGCACATAATTATTCATTTAATCGAACAAAAACCCAACACGTGGAGAAAAATGTGTATCGCTGATGTATGCCGTACGCATATAACAGCTGTGTCACGTTGCGGCCAGTGTGCGCACTCCCCCTCTCTCTTTTTAAATTTTAAATGTGCACACAAATCGAGCGCGAAATTTGAAATGTAATTAAATTAAAAAATCAAACATTTCCAATGCTAACCCAGTGAAAATTGCGTTAAAATGTGTACAAACGTACAAAAATATGTGAAATTGTGAGAATATCATAAATAAATAGCCGATGCCCTTACAGCCTTAAAAAGACATTAAATTTTACAAAGAATTTAAAATGTATGCAAATGTGAATAAATGTCATAAATGTTTATTTTTTGTTAATAAAAATACAATAATGTATAAAAACCTGTTTAACTGCATAAATATAAATTTTAAAAAGCTTGACAAGAAGTTTTCACTTCTGACGTGCAGTGCTACGACTGACTGTTTATTTATTTATTCAATTAACTGACAGTTCTAGATTTGTTTTTAAAAGTTCTCTAAAATATTGAAAACAAATTATTAGAACGATTGCTCCGTTCTGTTCTGAGAGTAGATGTAATATTTCACATTAATAAAAGAAAATTTCCAAAAATAAGACATATTTTTAAACTACTCGAAGTCCTTTTCTTCTTTAAATGATTGCCGCATAAATGACCTACGTATAAATTAAAAGATTCATAAATGAAACATTAATAAGCAAATTATTATAGGTTTAACACTACTAATGCAAATTCACGCAAATATAACACTTTTAAGTACTTTTTAAGGTGGTGTAAAGTACTTCATAATAATTTTCACTCTGAAAACAATAACTAAATTTTAAAATAAACATTAATCAAAAATGTGAAACAAATCATACCTTTATTGTACTACATTTTAAGTATTACCACCTACATTTAGTGTTAATATAATAAACATTGCGTACCAATTATGACGTGATTTATGTTGGCACATACCCTGAATTAAAAAGTGTCATTCGCAGTCATCTGATGTGCTGATTATCATTTTATCATTTGCAGCTTTACTGATTGAATTAAATTTGCAAAGTATTTTTTCACTCTCATAACACAAACAAAATAAGTTTCACCCTTTTCAATAGTCGATTGCATCTGTAAAGGAAGATGGTTAAAGATTAAACCCTCACTGCATTTTGATTTGACCTTCTACTTAGGAAATGTTTCTCACTAAATAAGGAAATAATGATGAGACAGAAAAATTTCGAAGTTTATGAAGATAAAAAACGGCTTACAGCAGATATTGAGAGTCTTATAAACGAAGCATTTTTGTATTAAAATGAATAAGAATGAATCGTAACTAACACGAAAACGACGCATAAATGTAACAGTTGTTATAAGAGAGAAACGTGTAAGCAATTGCTTTACTATATTTTAAAATGCTTTCTTTCAGAAAGCTTCACAAATCATTTTCGTCTTCGTTTTTTTTTTTTTTTTTTTCCCTAAATATACGATTTTTTAATTCATTCATTTGACACTTGCTTTATTATTTGATGTATAATTTTGAGCTTGGTGTGATTTTTTTTTCTTTTGAATATGTTCATAGCTGCACTCATGAAGAAACTGAAGTCTCACTCTCTAAAGATCAAACAATAAAAAATTCTTTTAAATAGAAAATTTTGGTTCAGTTAATGATATTTTGTTATTGCCTTTAAATTACTTCTAAAGAAGCCTAGAGTGTGTATATTAAATATATAGTCACAGATTATAGTTTCAGCAGACAATCGAACTCGGTTAAAATATCATTAAAAGGGACTGGATTATTTATGATGCTGGAACGAAAAGATGGTCTAAGCTAGTTTCGCTTCTATGGGCGAATTATTGAACAGTACAGAATACGTGTAAGGGAGTAGTCACTAACGAAGAAGGTCATTTTAACAGTTTACTCTTTTTTATACTTATGTTTATGTGCTTATTTATTTATTTAAAAATCAGGTCCCCCCCCCTCTTTTTTTAACACGAAAAATGTTTAAATCAGTTTTTGCATATTTTAGGAGGCGGGAAAACAGTCTTGAGTACTAAGAGTGTCAAACAATGATGTGATAAATTTTATGTTGGAACCCTTCCCCCCTTCAATTCAGAAAATGACCGATCCAGAAACTGTCTTTACGGATGGACATTGTACAATTACATAAGGGTAATAGAGAGCGCTTGAACTCAGAAAAAGATGTTATGACGTCGGAAATCTGCAAACGCTTAAAGAAAGAAAAAAAAAAAGGAAAGAAATTCAAATTGAATGATTTAAGTTTCCCAAGGTTGGGTATATACTAGTGCAGCAAGGCAAGTAAGAGACTGCGCGGTGCTTCCTTGCACTGCCTTAACTCTAATGGCGATACACACTAGGAATGCAAATAGGAATTCATTATACCTCTCAGAAAGTAACTGCTCCGCCAGCGAACATCTCTCTCTGAATATCCCAGGCACAGATTTAAAATAAAAAAGTTAGAGAATCTGAAACACTTTCAGATTTTAAATACGCACTAAAGTGCTATGATTAAAAGAGCATTATAATTTATGCGTATTCCCCATTTTCTTCCCTTATTCCATTAAGTTGGAAAACGTGTCATTATTCATGACTGTGTGGTATTTTTCTCCCTTGCTTCATAAAACACATCTTAGGAATCGAAATCTATCTTAAAATTGTCTACTAATACTGTTTTACAATTTCCGCCAAGCATATTCCAACTGCACTTCTCTGTTTTAAATACCATTTGGAATGGGCATCATAATTCATGAGTGTGCCGTGTTTGTCTTTCTTGTTTCATAAAAAACATGTTTGGAATTGAAATCTATATTAAAATAGCCTACTAACACTATTTTACAATTACGCCAGGCATATTTTGACTATGTAGTTTCTAGCCAAAGTCGACGCGTATATATATTTTTTTATGTATGACCACGCATAACTTTTTACAGAGTAATCCGATTTTGATAATTCTTTTTTTATTGGAAAGGGTATAGCCCGAAGTTGGTACCATATAGATTTGGAAAAAAAATTCCAACCCTAAGGGTAGGAAAACAGGGGGATGATTGATTTTTCACTCACTGATTGAAATGTATGAACACGCATAAAATATTACTTTTAAATAGCTGTTTTAAATGCCAGCTCGTTTAGTGATCTTTTTCCTTTTCCTCGTGAAAATTCAATATTCCTTAAATTTTATAGTTTTCATAAAATAAAATAGGAGCTCTAACGAGGCATATAAGCTCTTGAATGGATATTTGTTAGATGCTATTACCAGAAGAGTTGATTTTTTTTAAATGGACGGTGTCCGTGTGACATCATTTTTCAGCCAACACGTAACCTCCAACCAATCAACTTAAAATGTAGTTTCAGTTGACACTCAATGTTTCAATCTGATTAGTTCAAATTTGTATTTTCCACCGACACGTGATTGAAATAGCATCGTATCGATATCGTCCATTGCAAGGGATATTGGCGGCGTTTTTACGCCACCGTTTAAAATTGCACATCAAACCACCTATACATCTTCCAGTGGCGTAGCTAGGGGGGGGGCAAGGGGGGACATCTATCCCCGGGCGCAGCACCAAAGGGGCGCCAAATCGATGTTACGAAATTTTAGAAGAAAAAAAAGGAGTTGTGTTTGTATTTTTATTTGTTGACAGAAAAAGAAAAAAAAATAGAACAATCACAAATGAATTTTTTTATAAAGTTATAATCAAACTTTTCACAATGACTTGTACAGGAAATGTTTGTAGCTATTTCAGAAGATTTTCTTTGGAAATCGAGTTGAGCTTCCCCATTCCTTTTTTCTTCTCTCTTGAGGGCTTCTGTGTCGTGTAACTGCGTTTTTTATATTTGGCCATTTCTGTCTCTGACTATATTCCTAGGATGTTCCAGAATTCTTGTTTACAGTATTTTATCAAGGTCAAAACATTACTCAAGTTTTCCCAAACTTTTAGAATGATCTTGGAGGATTTCGTTTTGGATATTTATGGTGTTACAAATCAAACTTTTATGCATTAGCCATGGTAAAAAAAAAAAAAAAAGCCTATATATATGATTAATCGGTAATAGAGAATGGCATTCTCAAACCCAAAATACTCTCTTAAATTCAGATCAAGTTTTTCTCAGTTTTGAGTTCAAAATAGCGCCTCTCCGAAGATGGCGCCCCTTGCTTATCTTGCTTACTGTGTCGGGGCGCTCCTGTGTACGATCCACCCGTTTGGTAATTAATAACGCAACTTTTAATATAACTCTTATTAGTATAATAAAATGCAGTATTATTTCTAATAAGAACGTATAAAAGATTCACCGATCACTATACTAGTGTAAAATTATTCTTTTTAAATTATTTAAACAATCTTGTATTTTAGATAAATTTAAACTTGATTTTTAACATTCATTAATAAAAATTTATTCTTTATACAATCATTATCAAAAATCAAAGCTGGAATCATTAAAGCTGTGGCCCACAGTTCAGTCTTCAAATTGAACATGAGGCAAAATATTTTTCAATAACCCGTGTATGTTTATCTAGAAAGTGCAAGAAATCAGTCGTAAATTTTTTGACTCCTCAGTTACCTTGTTGCCGGAAGACTATCGTCCAGAGGTTTCAGTGTATTCATTATGTCTACGCGTAGACCACCTATTATGTACTATCATCCGGTACTTGAGTCATAAATTACGTTCTGGATGCAGTGGCGGCTCATCCATTTGAGGAGATGAGTACGTGAAGCCCCAAAGTAAAATATCTATATAAATAAAATTAGACTTTTCTGTACACTTCTTGGAATTCAAAAATTTTAAAAAAAGTTTGTCTGTCTGTCATTCTGTCCGTGACGCTTTTTTGTTTAAGTATCACGTAAAAACGAGTGAAGCGAATGATATGAAATTTGGTGTCATGATAGATGGTCACTCAACTTAAAACATAAGCGTCGAATTTTTAAAAAATCTTCATTAGATTTCGAGATTTTGTGAAAATCCTTTCAAACTGCGTAAATTTGTGTTCCAGCATCACGTAAAAACGACCGAAGCGATTGAAATGAAATTTGGTATCATGATTGGTGGTCACTCAACTTAAAACATTGTCGTCGAATTTTTAAAAAATCTTGATTAGATTTTGAAATTTTGCGAAAATTGTTTCAAACTGCGTAAATTTGTGTTCGCACATCACGTAATAGCAAAGGTGAAAAAATGGTATTTGGTGAAATGATAGGTGGTCATGCACCTTAAACTATAAGCATCTTAAAAAAAAAAAAAAAAAAAAAATCAGATTTTGGGATTTTGCGAAAATCGTTTCAAACTGAGTGAACTTTTGTTCACGCATTACATAATAATGACTAAAGCGAATGATATGAAATTTTGTCACATGATGTTGCTCAACATAAAGTATAGGTGTCCAATTTTTTAAACATTTTGATTAGATTTTGAGATTTTGTGAAAATTCTCTCAAAATGCGGTTATATTTCTTCAAGCATCGCGTAATAACGACTAATACGAAATTTGGTGATATGATAGGTAGTTGCTAATCTTAATTTATAGGTGTTGAATTTAAAAAATATTTTGATTACATTTTGAGATTTTGTGAAAATCGTTTTAAAATGCTGAAATTTTTGTTCCAGCATCACGAAATAAAGACTGCAGAGAATGAAACGAAATTTGGTGACATGATAGGTTTCAACTCAACTTAAATTCTAGGGTTCCAATTTTACAAAAATGTTGATTAGATTTTGAGATTTTGCGAAAATTATTTCAATATGCGGAAATATTCGTCCGCTCATCACATAATTACGACTAAAGCGAATGAAATAATATTACTAAGTTACTCTCTAACCTGTAATATTTTAACAATGTACATAGGGCCGTGGTAGCCCAGTGGTTAAGGCGTTGGACTCGTAACCGGAAGGTTGAGGGTTCGATACCGGCATACCACTAAAGACCACAGTGTACATGCGGTGTACGTGCACGTTAAATCCTTGGTTCCGAAAGTCCTCTCAGCGGTCGCTAGCAGTTTCCGAGGGGTGCCAATATTCAGAAGCCCCCCCCCCACCTTCTGATGAGGTTCCAAATTGTGGCGGGAAATTCCGGGAAGGACGCATATGTAGCTCTAAGCGACACATTCAGTGACGCGAGCTGTCCTCTCCTGGCAAATAAACAATATACATAAAAATTATAACTTCGCTTTCTTTACTTTGGCAACATTCTACATCCATTCTGTGTACTCCTACAATGCTAACGAAAGTTCTTGCTTTTTGAAATTTGCATTCATTTTTTTTTAATACTAACCCGTCAACGGCGGGTACTTCAGCTAATATAAAATAAACACATTGACAAATTATTATTTTTTTAAAATATTAAGTACACTTCTAGATTTTTGTGAATTTAAAACGTCAGTTTTACTCTCTTCCCCCACTATTATTAAAATACTCTTATTATGGCTAACGCACTGTAGTGTAGGTTCTACAGTACAGCCTTTAATCGATCGCTCGTGCGAACGGAAAAATTCCCTTCTGATCCGCTCTCTGAGAACAGAAGCGGAGAGAATTGAGAAGCAGTACGGCTCTTCTGATATCATTCCGTTCGCACATTTTCGGTGTGGACAAGGGACATTTTTTGCGGTTATCTCTTCCGGATTTTCCCTTGGTTTGTTACGTTCGGTTAGTTAATCCATTTTTATTTCATTTTCTTATTATTTTCTTCATTTCTATCCTTTTTCCACTAAAATATTTTTTTTTAGAAACTAGTGTAAATAATTAAGATGGGAGCAAAAGAAGTGTTTCGGAGCTAAAGCAGGGACAATTTTCAATACTATCCTTTGACAAAAAATTGAAATAAAATGAATCAAGACTTGTACCTTTGCTAACACTTATCTTGGTGACGAAATGTAAGACAAAATATTACTTGTTTTCTTTCAGTTGCGTGCATTGTTTTCCTTTAACTGCTGGAAACGCAAATATATTTTAATTTGTAAGGTGCGTTGTATCTGCCTATTTAATTTTCGACATTTGTTTTGTGAACCTCCATTTAAATAACCCACGAGCCGCCACTGTCTGGATGCTCTCTCGTAATTCGGGGACATTTGAAGAGAACTGAATGTCAACGTGAGATATTTTTTTCTCATATGATTCTACTTAGTCTTTCATTCCTTATATAGTAATAATCTGCTGTACTCGTCTTTTTAAAAAGCTGCATATTTAAATAGAAACTGCTTTAAAGTCTGCGTTTCTGGTTCTCCTTCCCAAGAGAACCTTCAAGTTAAGGTAAGAAATATTGTACTTTTGCAGTTTTCTATATTGCTGAATGCTAATTATGATTTTTTGAAATAAAAATGCGTGTTTAAAATTTTTCAGTGCTTAAGGTTGTTCTTTTAATTATATTTTTACAAGTAATAATGCAAGAAATAATACAAGTTTTGAGCATCTTCTCGGAAAAAAAAAAAAAAAGTTGATATCAGTAACTGGAAAAGAATTCAAAATGTCTTATATTTCAAATGCCAGAAAAAAAAAGCCCGAAAAAAATTCATTTTGATCCGTTTGGTAATCGGGTCAGTAAAATATTCGAATTGTAGAAAATAAATGCCATCATACGTACATTCATTATTAGCTGGTGTGCATAATCTATCGAAGTGCAAATCACTATACGAGATACATGGTAAAGCAAGTATAAATTAGTTTTGACCTGACATAAATATTAAATATAGTTAATTCGACTGCTGAAGAAGGATAAAACATTTTTGTATCACTGACATATGCCCACCCCCCAATGGTAGGGACTAAAGCCCGCCTGAATGTGGAGAGTTAAAAGGGAATTTTTAAAAAAAAATAGAAAATTGTCAGTTAATGAATTAAAATGTTTTATTCTTAAAACTTGTCCTCAGATTATTTCTATCACTTTTTTCACATAACGAATTACGTTGATAATGGGCTTCTATGGGTAAATGGTATGGCGTTCTATGGACAAATGGTACAGAAGGTTTTGATGTTAAAAGAAAGTAGCTGTAATCGGCAAACAAGCCAAAATGCAATCAAGAAAGGAAGGGGGTGGGGGATTTAACGTATTTTAAATAATTGTATTTTTTAATCACTTTTTTTTATTTAAAATTTTTTTTTAATTTTCAGATATTACAGTTTTCTGAAGAACTTTTATGGGTTTGCCCTTTCCCTTTTTAGGGGGAGGTGGAGGGGGGGCGCAAAATCTTCAGTTGTCCCCGGGCGCTGATAACCCTAGCTACGCCTCTGACATCTTCGTTCACACTACACAGCACATATGTGTACATTTTGTTTTCGCTTGTTAAAACGATTCTTTTAAGATTTTTTGTAGTTCTGAATTTACGTACACCCTCCAAAAAAAGTATTCGAGCAAGAGAGAAATTTCCTATTTTAGATTTGCGAATAATAATTGAGTTTTTGAAAAACGCACAACTTGTTAGAAATATGGAAAGTCATATTTATACAAAGCCTAATTCATATTCTATGATAAATAATTTTTAATATACGAAACCAACGTAGGAAATTTCTCTCTTGCTCGAATACTTTTTTTGGAGGGTGTACATATGCGTCGATGCTTTAATTTTGAATAAATCATGTTAACGCATGCGAATGTGTAAATCCCACGCACTTTTTGTTTGCCGTTTCGCAAAAGAGTATTTGAATGTTATTAAAATTTCCGAAGTTCAATTTGTTAATTTTTTTTCGAAATTCATACAGCTAAAAAGAACTGGTCTATGTTCCGTAGCCGATGCTGTTTACATTTTGATGTTCATTTACTGTTGGTTCTGACGCCATCGTGGGCGATGTTCAGCGGGAGTGAAGTACCCTGCCGGTGGTAGTTTTGATTGGCAACCATAAAGAAATGTGTATCGTTTGGCGACGTTTTTTTTTTTTTTTTTTTTTTTTTTTTGGATGTATGATAATGCGTCAAATATTGCAAATTGGAAATTTCAGAACTGTTGAAAGATCCGACATTTCTTGAATTTTCGAGCATGCGTAATAGTTATTTTTTAATTCTAGCTACTGTGTGACGTACACAGATGAATGTATAGAATTCGCTTTTTCAATTTGACGTCACTAAGCTGTTAATTTGCGTTTATAGCCACAAAAAATTATAAAATAAAAACTTTTTAACAAAAAAATTAAACCGCCGAAAAGCTCAAAAGCAAAAAATAATAAACCTTTTCTATTAACCTTAATAACTAAGTTCTTAAACTAATGTAAGTATACCTAAGTAATTTTGAGTCGGTGCCAAACAATCAATGAACAAAGATCACTAAATTACCTTAAATTTAAAGAAATAACCAAATCAAACTGACATTGCAACGTGAAATCTCCAGCGATAAACATTAACTTTCCAAAAAATGCGCTCTCCTCACGTCTCTCACGATCAACGAGCTTTCGCAGAAATGCAGAAAGGTCTACTTTGTAATACACAACTCAAAATCTGTGTGTGAACAATAAAGTACTCCTATTAATAATAGAGATTTAGGCAATTTAGTGATCTTTGTTCATTGGTTGTTTGGCACCGACTCAAAATTACTTAGGTATACTTACATTAGTTTAAGAACTTAGTTATTATTAAGGTTAATTAAGAAAAGGTTTATTATTTTTTGCTTTTGAGTTTTTCGGCGGTTTAATTTTTTTGTTAAAAAGTTTTTATTTTGACAAATCCTTTCACATATTTGACAATATTTTGACAAACTTGGCGATCAATTATAAAAAATTTCAAGCCTTGTGCGACTTTCAAGATTTTAATCTCCCCCCTCCACCTCTGGGTTATCTGGCAAACACATTTGAAAAGATCTTCACCATGACAGTTCATGTGTACAAAACCTGTCTACAAATCATGTCTACAAAGTTGCGTAGACAAAAACCTGGGACTGAACGAAATAGCACCCTAGTGCTAACAAAGGAACTGGTGCTGTTGTTCTAAGGTCATTACTTGCCTTGTTCTTCCTAGTCTCGCGCTAGTGTCAGGCTAGGACTGGGAGGGAGGAGCCCGCCCGTCGCGAGATGGGGGGGGCGAGTTATTGTGCAACCGATAAGTAATAGGATATGTTAACTTTCGGGGTATGGGGGGTATGGTGTTATTATTAATTAATTATGATTGATAATTAATGCATTAATAAAATATTGATCTATTAATTAATATGCGTCATTCATATTAATTAATCCCTTATTCATTCGGGAACTCTCACTCAAAAAATTTTGAGAACTACATTTAAAATGAAGTGTTTTGAAGCCTTCTGGGGCGCAATTGCAAACATTTTTTCTGTGTCAAACTTCATTCAAGTGCTATCAGTATAGCACTTTTTTTTATTTTCTTTCTTTTTTCTGTTTGGGGGCCCGTCCTCAGCAGGGAGGGCCCGCCGAGGGCGGGGGCCCACTCGTCTGCAGACAGTCGGACACCCTGGCCAGTCCGGGCCTGGCTAGTGTTTACCCATTAAAACATGACACAATGACAGTCAAAATTCTGAGAGAGGAGAGGACTAGATGGAGGGGTTCGCCAAAGAGAAAATTCAAAGGCACGTCTAGGAGCGACCCTGTCAACAGAATTTGTGTCCTTTGAGAAGTCCAAAAGTTTTCTCACTTCCTCTTATGCTGATTGCAGTTTTCCGGATTGCTGGGAAGTGGTGATCGCTAATTGCAGGGATATATTGACTAGATACCTCGAAATTTTAAGATACAGACATATGATTTCATCTGTCAGATTTGTGAGGAAATTAATTGGAGTTCACATATGTATTGAAATTGGACACTAGATAACCCACTCGCACTCTTTTGAAGAAGTTGTTTTTACTGTGTTTATGGACGCAGTAAAAAACGTCGAAGAAAATTTACAATGTTTCAAGAGTTTTCTATGTGCAGACTAGTAAAACTTCATTTTTGACAGCAGAAAATGTTCATTTATATATATGTATATAAATACGCTATGGAAAACGTTTGTGTCCCTTTTGCAGCACATTGCGCAAACGCAAGAGCGCGATATTCTGCACAGATATAGTTCGTATGGAGGTGGTTGTGCGAATGTTAAAATTTTTACGTAATACGCTATTGCACCGCAAAAAATTAGAGAAGTATTTTGGCGCGCAGTACTTCTCTCCAAGTCGGGCGAGGGTTGCATTGTTGTGTCAATTTTGAAATAACAACACTAAGCTTCAGCAGTATTATAGGGTTATACAACAAAATTTGCAAAAAGTGAAATTATTCTCCAGTTTGGTGAAACGCTAATGACTAAAATGCGCTTTAGCCCTGTGCCTGGCGACATTTTTTAGACTGTCGATAAGCGAGCGAAGTGTTGTAAATTCCATGTTTTAAAGCTGTGGAAAAGCCAACCGAACCGGGCAGGTTGCAATCCAAGAGACGCTCCACACAAACGCTCGAATTCGATAATTTCTTCACAATATCCCGCCACGCAGTATTCTAAAGTTAATTTTCTCCGAAAATATTATTGAAGAAATACCTCTGCAATTAATACGGGAAATGAAAATATTATTAACTAAGTGTAAGGAAATATTTCTGAAAGCATACTCTCAGACATGGGCGCCGGCAGCATAGGGCAAGGGGGGGCAATGGCCCCCCTGGATTTTTGTATGCAGTGTTTTCCCTTGCATTTTTGCTCTTTCCAACATGGTAACCATATGTTGAAGTAGTCTTTGCCCCCCCCCCTTGGGAAATATTTTGCCGGCGCCCATGCTCTCAGATAACATATTGAAGTCAGTTATAACAGAACCTAAAAATGATAATTAAACTTTTATTAATGCTGACTTAATCAAATATCGGATGAATAGAGAACATATCAACATAGCTACGGTAAAATAATTTGCTATGATAACAATAAAGTCAATGACTGTCCAGTACAGTTTTTAAATTCCTAGACTTTGAATGGTTTGGGTTTTTTTCGATTACCCGGGAGCAAGCGAAAATTTGCCAAATAACTGTGATCTGTGCCAAATGCTTACAAACCTAAAGTGATTTCCAGTGCATAGTTGCTTATCCCTTTCCATATTTTGGAAGTTTAATTTAATTTCGTATTTTAATTTAATTCCACACGCTTTCACCAATTCCCCATTATGTAACCAATAAGCATACACATTTCTTTTTAGTGTATCGATATTTTTGTATGTATTGAATTATGTATTTAAATACTATTTTTTATACGGATTAAAATTTCCGGCATTTTTGGGGGGAACGACAGTGCAGTGTTTCAGAAGTAGTCCTTAAACTTTTCCTAGAAAAGACAGCTGGCGGGATTTGCACCTGACTAACCGAAAAATACCATACTTTGCCACCACATAAGTTAGTATTGAAAGTTAATTGCATCGTTATACTAATCAGAAACTTAAACACAAAGGAAGCATTAGTCAATGGAACAACAATGCACATCATGTTTATACATCGTAATGCTATTGATTGCGAAGTTTCAACTGAAACCGCAGGGAATACAAGAATTTTAATTCCACTTTTAAAATATTCTGGTGCTATTTTACCATATCCTTTAAAAAAACTCAATTTCCAAGTATACCTGCATTTGCGATGACAATAAATAAATCTTAACGACAATCATTCTAAAAAGGGCAAATTTATTGAGGCAGATAGTTTTTATACATGGTCAGTGGTACGCCTCAGCAAGTAGAGTTCAGTCATTCGAAGGGAGAGTTTGAGATTTTATAACTCCAAACATAATCAAACAGCCTTTAGCTGAGGATGACTCGAGGCTCTATTTTCGGAGAGGGCCACTAGACTTTTTAGATTAGCTTAAATTGTTCAAAACGCATACTGAATGCGTGAAATCCAAGCTCGGTAGAGGGAGATAACCCCATGACCCACTCGCTGGAACTGCCTTTGCATTTAACAAAATGTGATAGAGTTTTAACAAAAACACCATCTCACAGAAAAGAGGGATGGTAGTAAAATAAAATTGCACAAAAGTGGTCACTAGAGACAGATGGTCTTTTAGCCAAGATGGTGACTTACAATAGGTTCCACTGTACATGGAATGGTGAGACATACTCTTTGACAGAAGAACTTTATTCAAGCTCAAATTAAAAAAAATAATGCTTTATGGTCGAATTTCGACCACTGGCAGACAAGTAGCTGGGATGAATACTGTAAACATTTTTTTCCCCCGAAAGTGTTCCTTTTTTAGGTTTTCCCAAGAGCGGCTGAGCCGTCCATAGCGCCCCCAGCGCTACCGCCTTGCTATCAGTGCTGTAAAATTCTCAGTATGTGCTAAAAGATAACAGTGAAACTGCTTCATAGAATGCATATTTCAAACGATAAAATTTTATATGTTCTACGGAAAATTTTTATCCTAGAATTTTTGACAGTAAAGATAAGATAATGAACCTTCGCACCTCTCTGGTATCCCGAGTGAGTTCCGGTTGCTACATCTATTGATGTGAAGACCTGTATTGTAACTTATTTTATTGTTTTACAGTTTCCATACATTTTTTGTGATTCACATTCCGAGAAAAGGTTGTGGAAGAATATCATCATCATCTTATCTTGTATAAGCTGGTGGCCAAAAAAATCGGGCTTCATTTTCAGGAACGTAGCTAGGTGCTTTTGCGACCCTGGCAGAGCAGTCCAAATTGCGTCCCCCCCCCCCCCCCACCGCCTACACCTTGAACACAGTGGCGGCTCGTGGGTTATTTAAATGGAGGTTCACAAAATAAATTTCGAAAATTAAATATGCAGATACGACGCACCTTACAAGTTAAAATAGATTTGCATTTCCAGCAGTTAAAGAAAAACAATGCACGCAACTGAAAGAAAACAAGTCATCTTGGGTCTTACATTTCGTCGCCAAGATAAGTTTTAGCAAAAGTATTGTCTTGATTTTTTATTTCAATTTTTTTTTCAAAGGATAATATTGAAAAAATGTCATTGCTGCTGCACCGAAACACTTATTTGACTCCCATCTTAATTATTGACACTAGTTCGTAAAAAATACTGTAGTGAAAAATGATAAAAATAAAGAAAATAATAAGAAAATGAAAAAAAAAATGGATTAACGAACCATTAAAACACTAACACAACAAACCAAGAGACAGTGGCGGATCCACGGGGGGGGGGCTCTGGGGGCTCGAGCCCCCCCCCAGAGCTAGACATGCACTATGGATTAGGGAACTTAAAAAAATTTTAAATTTTCACATGAACTGAAATTTTAAAAAGTAGAAGTGTGTATTCTCAAAGGTATTTTAGAAGCAAAGAGAAAATTCTTGAAGCAGCACAAAAATTTAGTTCGGGATCCAAATCCAAACGGCCAAAAAGCCAATGTGGCCGATTGGAAGAGATTGCCAAGGCGCTTCTGCATGCAAATGGTTGCATGAAGCAAGAGCATCTAACATTCTAATTTCTGGGCCCCACCATGGCCGAGTGGATGAGACACTCGACATGACAGACGGCTGAAGAGTGAAGGTCCCGCGTTTGGGCCTACCGCGAGGCTGTCAATCTAACTATGTCCACCTGAAGAAAGAATGGCAGGTGCAGTGGGACTCCAGTAAGAAGGGCCGTCATACCTTTGAGCTTCTGCCAAAAGTCTCACAGCACCAACTGCCACTCAGATGGCTAATAACAAGCTTCCTTGCCGGTCATGGACCCTTTCCAGCATATCTGTACCGCTTCCATCGGCACACAACAGGGATTTGCGACTGCGGAACTGAGGGCTCCTTCTAGCACTACATCCTAGACTGCCCGCTAACATCGTCCAATCACCTAAAAAGACCCCCAACATTGCACACGGAGGCCTGGGTAAGGCAAGTCCTCAAATCCAAACCACTGAATCAGTGTTGTAGTCCTAAGATAAAAAGTGGGGGGACGTTCATTTTTAACGAAATTTAACCTAAACTTATCGGATTCATTAATTGTAATTATTCCTTAAACAACCAATAAAACTAATTTAACCATCATTAATTAAAATGAACTCATTGTTAAATTATTGATTACTTGTTAATAATCTAAGTCTTTTCGATCAATTGTGTAAGCTACTTAATTTGTTGTTGCGAACATGTAATCGGATTCGGATTTGTGTGCTTGGATCGAAGCCCTCTTAAAATCTTCGTCAGAAGAACAGCACAAGGGGGGGGGTGCCCTCCGTTGGGGTCTTTCTAAGGGATCCTAACCCGTATTCACGCTACGTTTAGGAGAAAATCACCGAAAACTCCGAACTGTTACGGACGCGCGATGGGAGCTACTTAATTTTTTCCATTTACATTTGTCAACAATCCAATGTTGTTGTTGTTATTGAAAACACGTATAGCGGATTTGTGTTCTTGGCCCGAATCCCGCTTATAAATCCTCGTCAGAAAGACAACACAAGAGGGGGTACCCTCTGTGGGGGTCCTTCTAAGGGGTCCTAACCCGTATTTAGGCAAAGTTTCGGAGAGAACCACGGAAAACTCCGAACGGTTGGATCAT
Organism: Cheiracanthium punctorium; assembly: GCA_038373885.1. Taxonomy (NCBI): domain Eukaryota; kingdom Metazoa; phylum Arthropoda; class Arachnida; order Araneae; family Cheiracanthiidae; genus Cheiracanthium; species Cheiracanthium punctorium. The sequence goes on along the minus strand of JAWZYV010010738.1, from coordinate 2,860,784 downwards.
CGGACGCGCAAGGGACCCGAACCTGGGACCTTCACACTTAGCCCGTCTACCATTTCCAGTTTCATAACCACTGTGCCATGGTGAGGCAACAATCCAATGTCAAAGTGACAGATTTTCTTTTGGATTGGTACGTGACTATTCGCTACCCCGATATTTGTCACTTTATCGGCCATTCGGAAAGACATTTTTTACCAAGAGTGCGTTAGGAAAGATTATAATCTGTTCTATTCTAATGGATATGTTTCCACTACTGAAGTGGTTAAGAAACCCTTGCAATCCCATTTGTAAAGTCGATTCAAACAGTCAAAAGTTTCCTTTTGATTTTTATACCGATGTACTTGCTCTCGCGCGAAGAAAACAAAAATTTTAATTTCTCCACAGAATTAAAAAAAAAAAAACCTTGTAAATGAGCGTCCCCCCTGAGAATAAAAAGTGGGGGGACGTATGGGCTGAAGTGAAAGAGTAGGGGGACGGCGTCCCCCTTCGACTACACCACTGCACTGAATAAAACAAACAGTTGCAACCTTAGTAGAACTATCCAAACACTTTTAAGTCTGTCACATGTAAACAACCAACTGAGACTGTCCACATTGTATGCAAGCAGGGACTACTATATACTGGCGCTCCTGCGAGGGATAAGCCCAGTCGCGTTGTTCGCGAAAATTGTCTTTTTTTTAATATGTTTATTTAATCTTAAATAAACTCCACAGCTGCCGCAAAAGGATTCAAGGTCGACTCTGCCGACCAAGTTGGCAGTCATGTGGCTTCAAAATCAAAATCTGGAGTTTTTCCAGATGGTTTTCTCCAGAGTTAACGTGAATACGCGTTAGAACCTCTGAAAAAATCCTCCGACCAAGGCAACCGCCCCAGAATGCAGATTCCTCTAGTATAGGCTTGCCACATAACATCACATAACACATAACACCAATTTCTGGAGGCCCGACGAGTGGCTGAGAGCATAGCGCTCGCAACTGGGAGAAGAAAAGTGCCTTGTTCAAACTCAGGTCGCGTCCTTCAATCCAGCCGTTCGGAGTCTTACGAAGTTTTCTCCGAAACTTCTCATAAATACGGATTAAGACCCCTTAGAAAAACCCCCACGTAGGGCACCCCGTACTCGGCCTAGATCCCTCATGTAGATAATTGTTTGTAATAATATCAAGCAATTAAATCAAGTAATAAAATCAAGCAATTACTGCAGTGCTGTTATTCTGGCAGAAAAATTTGGAAAGCAAAATTTTCAGGCTTCGGCTGGTTAGCTAGAAAAACTCATAAAATGGAAGCTGACGCATTTCACATTTGAGAAAATCTGGAAGAAAGAATAATGGGAAGGCGAAAAATGAAACAACTGACTCATTTTGATTTTCTTGAAACCTAATTTTATTGTATTGCTTGTTTTCACTACCTTTTTTTAAGGTAACTTAAAATAATATTTTGTGGATAATAAAATGATAATAAAAGTAACATCTTTAAACACGCCAATATATCAAGAAAAATATTCACAGTCCTAAGAATGTAAAGTGTAAAGGGTTGGTGTTGGTGCTGTAGGATTACGGCCAATTATCTGCACATGGAATCTAAGCCGATGGGTGGGGTGCACTTCGTGGGAGTCTTTCTAAGGGGTCCTAACCCTTATTCACTCTTAAGTTTCGGAGTCAAGCACGGAAAACTCTGAACAGTTAGGTCGGCGGACGCGAACTGGATTTGAACTAGGCACCTTCCAAAGTATAAAGGGAAATGTTATTCTTTTACAAATTCTGTTTATGGAAGATCTCTATTTAAGGACGATTTTTCATATTTTCACGGTTCCTTGAAAGTCGTTAAACAGAGAGCCAACTATATATATATATATATATATGCTTATACCAAGAATATTTACACCAATACTTATTGAATCCTTGTGGACTAAACATAATTTCTCTATTTACAAAAATCAGTGGCTGGAGCACAGTTCCCAGTTTTATTTGTACAGTGGAACCTGTCTAATGGACTACCCTTGGGAAGAACAAAACTGGTCGCCTTATAAAGACGGTCACCTTACAAAGGTGGTAAAGTGTGATGGTTGTAAAGTGAAATTGCATTAAAGTTGTCACTATAGACAGACGATCTCTTTACCAAGGTGGTCACTTTAGCAGGTTCCACCGTATTCGAATGGACGACGGCACACTGATACGGGGGGAAAAAATCTTCCGTTGCTCTCTCCATTTTATAGGGGACGGAATTTGCGGTTTAGTGCAGAAATCTTTGATCGGTAAACCCCGAATTGTCATTAAAAGGTCGTAAAATTCGCGACAAGAATGCCCTCTTACATACTGCAGTCACGTTAGACGCAGCGGCAATCAGCATCGGCCTTAAATGATGCTGAAGCATAGACGAACAATCCAACCCTCCACAATTTGTACAACTTTCATTCTTTCAGCTGCTCTCATAAGCTGTCCACATCACCCAGATGTATCGGTACAAATCCTCATTATAAAAGTAAAACATATTCTAAGATGTCAGACAAAGCGAGTACCTGGCAATGTATAGCTGGGGTTTTAAAAAGAAAGCTCAAATTGTAAATAGCAGGTAATTGTGATAATAGCTGTAAATAGCAATTGAAGTTGGTTTACTACAGTCCTCACAGAAAAAAGATGGAAATTACTTAATCTGGAAAACTTAATGCCATCCTAAAATGCGAAAATGCATGCTGTGAACACTGTATATTGTACGGTGGCTGTGAAATGGGTTCAATAATGCGTTCAGCAATTATACTCTGTTCACACTAAAATGTTAATGGGTAGGGCCCATGAACGTGCCAACAGGGGGTGCCGGGGGGTTTATCGCCCCCTCGGTAAATGAGTAGAAGGGGCGAACTATATAATTCGCCCCCTCTGTATTTTAGCCCCCTCAATAGTTTGTTTACAATAGTTTTCTTCTTCAGGTTGGGGGGAAAGAAAAGCCCTTCCCAGCCCTTCCCCTCAAGAAAACGGTTATTTAAACAAACTAATGAGGCATAAACGAAAATTTTATAAGCTGAAACGGAAGGGGGGGGGGCGAAATAGCTGCCACAACCCATCCCCTTCCACACGAAGAAAACTGTTATTTTAAACAAACTATTGATTGAGATACAAAAAAAAAAAAAAAAAAAAAAAAAAAATAAATAAATAAATCGGTAAATTAATTAGTTTACATGAAACTGATACAGGAAATTTGGCTTACACTCGAATACTTTTTTGAGAGGGTGTACAGACGAGGTTAAAAATGATTGAAGCCAATTATTTATGAAAATTGGCGGGGGGGGGCGGCAAAATAGCTGCCCCATCCCTGAAGAAAATGATTATTGTAATTGAGCTATAGAAGTACAAACAAAAATTTTCCTGGTACCAAGGTTGACACCTTTTATTTTAAAAACATTTTTTGGTGGAGGGGGGGTGTGAGAGGTTGGTGAAATGACACCCCCCACCTTCAAGATGTCGGAAAAAATCGTTCGCCTCCCCCCACTTTCCAAGACACGTCCCTCCGCGAACAACAACATGAATAAAGGTCTCGTTGCTGATTAGCCACGAGATTGTCGTCAATGCAGGGATTAAGGCGACATTTTTCTGGCGAAATTTACGACTTTTAATGACCAGCCGGTATCTACCAACAAAAGATTAATGTGCTAAACTGAAAACCCTGTCCCCCCACACAATGGAGAGAGCAACGGAAATTTTTTCCCGTATCAGTCCCGTCGTCCATTGAAGCGCATAAAACATGTGGCTTATGAGCATCGGCCTTAACTTGATCGGTATAGGGCGCACGATAGTTCTGACCCCCCCCCCTTCCGAGTTTTCTTTCGACGGTTCTTGCAGCAGACAAAATACTTATTAAGTTGTGATATACAATGTCTAATTATGCACTGGGAGAAAAAGTATTGGGAAATCAATGTATCATCCCAATGATAAACGGAGCCCCCCCCCCCCAGCTGGTTTCTCTGCATCCGCCCCTGCCAAGAGAGAATCCGGAGGAAATAACCCCAAAAAAATCTGCTGTGAGCACAATAAAACTGTGCGAACGGAGTGCCAACGGAAGCGCCTCGCTTCTCCTGCAATCTCTCGGCGTCTCTCCTCAGAGACCGGTTGAGAGGGCCAGTCGGTCGATCGCACATGCGAGCGACGAAAGACTATGCTGTTGTAACCTACGATACAGTGCGTTAGCTATAATTAGACTCAGATTTCTGAAATGTTCAACCGGGACACCGGAATGAACTCAGCGTCACGGGTACTCAAGGGTACATTTTCCCGAACAGTGACTGAATGCTTTCGTGCTCTCAAGGCCTGCCAGGAAGGTGCCTGGTTCAAAATCAGGTCGCATCCGCCGACCTAAGCGTTCGGAGTTTTCCGTTGTTTTCTCCGAAAATTCGCGTAAATACGGGTTAGGATCCCTTAGAAAGTCTCCCATGTAGGTCAATCCCCTCTCAAACTAGATCCCTGTAGCAGATAACTGGCCATAACACCACATTTACATGCCCCCCATAAGGGTACACTACACACCCTTGGCGGGTTTTTGGAGTGTTTTAGAGGGTAGTTTATTCTCAATGCTATGAATAAATGGTTACTGATTCGGAACACAAACCAGGGATATTAATAAATGGCACAAGCATACAAATTTAAACATTTTATTTCTTATATGTTAATATTCATAAGTTAATTAAGTAAGAAAATTCACATTGAATGAGGAATAAAAATTTGAACAATAATTCTTAGCAGACCATCACTCTTCTATAGTTTTTACTTTTTATACAGTACAGTGAAATAAATGACAAAGTACTAATTACCCTAAATAATCCTTCACAGTTAATTATTTTTTGTCATCTATAAATAAATTTAATTTTTACCGGGACGTGAAGTAAACCGGCCGGGACACCGGGATTTTGTCTGCAAACTGGGACGTCTGGCAAGCGTAGCTATAATAAGCGCATTTAATAATAGTGGGGTGGGGGAGTAAAACTCATGTTTTAAATTCACAAAAATCTAGAAGTGTACTTAATATCTCTTTTTAAATTTAATTTGCTAATGTGTTTATTCTTTAGTTTTTCCTCTGGGGGTTCGCGTGCTCATGTGCTCAATTGGAGGAGCCGCCATTGCTTGAACAACAATTTCATAATTCTTCAACCCTTCAGTCCTCCCCCAAATAATCACTGTACCTAATAAAATCCTACCTATCCTACCCTAGAGATGTGTTATTTAAAAAATCAAACAAACAAACAAAAAAACGTAAAATAATAAAACTCTGTTTAAACCTGTTGTGATCCAGCTGATTTTGCAGCACCTGTTCTGCTTGTGCTCCTGGCAGAGGCTAGCTCCGCCACCCGCTTGCTACGGCCCTGTTCATTTCAGCCGTAAATGTCACAACCGACATCTTGGGTGAAGCTGTAACTGCTGATATGCGATTTCGATGGCTACCTGTACGAAATTCTAAGCAAGAAAGACAAATAAGACCGACGCATGAATTATGATGCACTTTCCAACATAATGAATCAAGAAAAAGAAATATGGCTCATCAATGGGTTATGATAGCCTTTCCATCATACTAAAGCACGGAAAACAAAGAGAGCCGACACATGGATTATGATACATTTTCAAACATAATGGAACAGGAAAAAGAGATAGGCATGGTTCATGGATTAAGATACACCATCCAGTAATATGAAACAAGAAATGTAAACAGAGCCGATTCTATATTTCAACTGACGACAGTTCCTTCGAATATTAAACATTTCGATTAGGTCTAGAGAAACAATGACGTAGTTCTTCTGAAAATGAGGAAACACTTGTTGCTATCTGTGTTAAGCCTATGACCCAATAAAATGAATATTCCTAAAACATCTATGATTTTCGACCATCTATGATCTTTTAATTTCCGACAAGAATACGAATTCGAACCCATTTAAAAAGTAAAAGAAACTTAAGATTTCCTAAATGACTACCCTGCATGTCTGTTCATTTGCTTAAGATTACTTATGCCATAATTGTATAAGCTTACGTATTATACAAAATACACTTTTTTATGACTGGTTAGACAAATATTGTACTTTTTTTATTTATTTTTACTTGAACAACAATACTCTTGTCATGATCGTACATACTGTAAAAGATCGTTCTTCCTCTGATAGGGCTATCTCCATCTGTGTACTGTTCCTACACTATGCATTAAAACTTTTAACTCTAACTTCTCCGTGAATATTGGTGGTACCTATGGCGAACTTTTTGTGCTTGCAGTGTTTTTGTATCGGCAAAATTCCCTGAAATTTGAATGTAAGGACCGGGGGGCAATATACAACTTTAGATTACGTATATTTTCACTAACATTTTTTTCCCCTTTTCAGATTTTTAATATCTTCGCTCTGCATCTAATTTTGATCATTTTTGTAACTGGAAGCATAGATCTTGCTTCCAGCGGTTGCGGAAAAAATAATTTCTGTCAACTCATACTGGATACATTGTATAATTTGACAAAAATGATTATATTCAAGTTTTTTTCTTTTTATCTAACATAATCGCATTGAATATTTGATGAGAAGTAAAATCATTCACAAAGGGTCGTTTTTCTCATCTGACATTTTTATTGCACGAATAAGACACAAAAGACAAAAACTACTTGAATCTAGATACAGTGGCGGATTTAGCTCTTGAGAGGCCCGAGGCACAACTCAGTTTTGAGGCCCCACCTCCTCAAAAATTACTTGCAGTACTCCTACACTCTACTGTGCGCATTCTATAAATATGCACACACTTTTTACAGTAATTACTCACTTTAATTAGCCAATATAAAATTACAACTGCCTGGTGGCTGTATTTAAAAGGTTGCTAATGTTCAGATCGTGGAAAAGTGCTTAAGAAATAAGTTTTTTTTTTTTTTTTTTTTTGAATTTATGGAAATGCACTGATTGATATAAAGCGAACAAAGAAATCTGTGTTTTTGCTTCTGTAATGCTAAATTATATCTTGAATATAAACATTAATTTATGTTTAAAATAAAATTATTTTAAAATGTTTTCACTCCTTTTATATCTAATTTAGAATAAAAAGAATAGAAGAATAAAAAATAATTTAAAGTTTTATAGATTACTACATTAAAAAAATATTTTTACCTCATGAAACTTAATAATCTTTGCAGGAATAAGTTTCAGTTTTTATAGTTATAACTGAATAAATATCAACAAACCTTTAGTATAACCCAGCAGATGCAATTTTATGTTGGTTAATTTTTAGCATTATACCCTGGCGTCGAATCAGTTTTTGTGGATATGGTTTTTATTTCAATTATGAAATTTTTTTATTCTTTACAGGGACTTTTAGAGGATCAGAAAGGGGGAAACTTGAAACTTTGGCATTATTGAGTTTCGGAGAATTTTTTATTAGGACAAAAATAAACAGAAAATTATAACATTCCCGTCAAAATATATTTATAAATTTTTAATTATATTCATAATTTTCCCAAACTGCTAAACTGCAAATAGTTTTAGTAATGAGAAAAATGTAAACGTTCTTGTTTAGTCTAATTATTATGTTTATTCAAAAATTTCCAATAAGTTCATGAGTATTAGTATTGAGTAATTGGGTACAAAATTTTAAAAGACTGTAAAACTACGATAATTCTATATTTTAAATAGTATGAAAAGAAAAGAAAAAATCTAGAGGAGAGAGTAAAAAAATTATTATTATGAGTAATTAAAATACAAAAGATATTATTATTAATGAGTTGAAAAAAACTTTTTATATCCCTCTTTATACTGGACATTTCTATGCTGTACACTTCTGCCCTATGCTACTTATCAATGTTTTGCAATTTGAATTTCGACTATAAAATACATGCCGTATTTATAATACAGTTATCATGAGTACTATTTAATTAAAAACAAAAATTACCTTACCATTTAAAAACAAAACCTGAACCGTCATTTCTCGAATCAAAAATGTATTCCAAAGAAATTTAATAAAATCTACACCGTTGGTGCTATCGCCTTTGATATTCCCCGCTGATGCTATAGCTGGTTGGGGGGGGGGGGGCTACTAGTTTAATACAGTCATCATTCAATTTTTTATGTTCATTTTATTCATCATTCGTAACAAATGATTGTCACTATAAATTATTCGGGGGTAATTATTATTAAGACCTGTTAACTTTTCGAAGATATGGGTGAAATACATATAAGGGTGTTTATCCAAGGAAAACTGGCCAAAATTCATGTTAAATATCTAGAAAGAGATCAAAACTCTCGACTAATTTCAGGAATTCATTTATTAATGACTATGTCATTTTATCTCTCACCGCCTTTATTGAAAATTGTCCGAAAAATGAGTCCCAAAAAAGCAACATGAAAGTATGCGACATAATTTTACATATATTTAAATACTATTAGTTCACAACAGCTTTAATCTATTGTTACAATATTTCGTAAGCTGTAGAATATGCATCACATGTATTTTTTAGATATAGTTAAATTCTATTAGTTCACATTAGTTGCATTTTTAGACGCTAAGGGAAGTATTCAAATTAAAACGAATGAGAAACTAAAGCACTAATTATTGGTAAAAAGTATTAATTATTAAAGTTCTAATTTAAATTTTTATTCAACGCTGTGAAGAGGGAAAGGGCGCCAACGAAAACAATGCTCAAAGGAGCTGTCTATTCTAAGAGCAGCCCTTGACTATTAACAAAGTTCCTGCCTTTTGAAAATAAATTATTATTATTATTATTATTGTTGTTGTTGTTTATCTATTTATGTATTTTGAGAAAGGAATTTTGAGGCCCCCTTTAATTTGTGAGGTCCGAAGTGCTCGTCCCATTCGCCTTTGAGAACATCCGCCACTAGCTATGTAGGTTTTCTTCTAGGCTGCTTTTTAATGTTAAAAACACGATTTCTCATAGATGTAGCGTCGGGGGACATAAGGGTGGCACCCCCCCCCCAACTTTGTCTCAAAATCTTTTCATTTTCAACATTTGTTTGGAAATTCAAAAGGCACTTCCCTTTCTGTTCTTAATTTCTATAGGTCGTCCCCAACGCTACGCTTATGGCACGTCTTCCTTTTCAATAAACATGTTAAATAAAGTATGACATGAGAAACAAAGAGCTATCAAATGCGTACATCTCTCACAAGAAAATTATTGGAATAACAATGTAGCACACTGTCAAACATTCCCAGCAAGAACAACAACAAAGAGCTGAAATCTACCTATGCAGGCGGCCTTCTAATCTTTTATGGAACTACTGAAGATTTCGCATGTCTTGTCTTTTTTTTTTCAACGAGTATCATTGTATCATTTATAATCCAGCGGCCTGCATTCGAATTTTTCGAACTGTGACTGGCCAGTTAAGCACGCATTGTTCTTCGATGCAAGACAGCATACGCTTCCACCAAATGGTGTGTAAGCAGTTTTTACTTCTTTTCGCGAAGAATGAAAATTTGTGGGTGCTTTTATCTTTTCGGTTAGAGGAAACTTACGAACTTTCCAGGTACAAATGTCTTCCTTTTCAACTCTGCATATGGAAAAAGAGAGAATGCATTGTTATGAGACTGAATATGTGAGGAAATTGGCGACAGCAAATTCTGCGCTGTGAATGCTACAAATCCTATACGTTTACTGTGAAAGATTTCATTTTCGCAATCATTTGACAGTTTGTAGGAAGGAGGGGGCGGGAGCGGGGGAGGAGTCAGGAGTCCTGGTCCAGAAAGCTACTGTATTTTACTGTTGAACCACATCTACATAATACTAGTACGTAAATTATTACGGTAATATATATTTTTCCAATTTTAATAGTTACTCTGATCCCTGACTCATTGATTCACTCTCACAATTTCTGTTCAACCACTCCAAAACAAAACTTTTGCCGTCCTTAATCCAAACAGATTAAAATGTCATTGCCTAGAAACGTAAATAAAATTCACACTGTTGGTGCCATCGGTTTCAATTTTTTCTGGCTGGGGGGAGGTGTGGTCCCTCTTTGCCCAAAGGTATGGGCGTCCATGTTTACAACTTTTCGATCTTTTCAGTCCGGGTAGAGTTCTATGGCAAATAATGATAATTTCCAATTAATGATAAATTTCGCATGTGTACAACTTTCATGTGCGTGTGTGTGTTTTTAAAAATAAATTACTTCTTAAACAGAACCATATTAAGCCCTACATGTGGTCATTAGGCAATGAAATTTTCTGAGAGCTGTTCTAGAATAATTGTCTAGGCATGAGGCTGTTTGAATTTCTTCTCTTAGCCTTCTAAGTCCTCATACGACCAACGTAATGCAAGACTAAAGATAATTACATAATACTGTTAGACAGCGAACCTTAGCATTTTCGCCAAGACTCTATAGAAAACGCCATGACTGGAGGAATGTAACCATAATGTAAGTCACAAGATAATTTCTTCCTCGCTGTACTTTCCGTTCTTTGCGAATGGGCTCGTTCTTCTCAATATCGCAATATCGACAGTATTCAGCGAAGTCCTGGATTCTGATTTTCTGGGAATATCCTCATACAGAGACGACCTGTTCCTGTTATGAACAGAGAAGGCTTTGGGAAGAAATTCGTTTGGGGCCCTTAACCCTGAAATTTTTGTGGAAGGGCCCTCAAAAATTTTATAGCCTAGGGTTGATTGCATGGCCTAATCCAATCGCAACTCTTTCCCAATGGTGAAAAAAGATGCTGCTGTGCGCGGGCACAGCCAGCTGTCGTCAAAAAAGGGTCTCTAGATCTGTGGCACGCGATGAACGTTTCGATCGTCCGCCATCTTGCTGGTAGTTAAGTCGAGCGATGGCAACGGCTGCCCTTTTTTCAGCATTGGGCAATCTATCGAGCTATTCTCGCACTCTTCCACTTTTTAGCAGATGTCAGTGCTGTTAAAAATAAGCGTGACCATTTTTTTACGGGAAATGACGTGCTAAAAAGTAAAGGATTCTCGTGGAGCTATGTCACCCGCAACTATTTTTATAGAAATCAAATCTATTCTTCGTGACTGGCAACAGTCAAAACGTCAGAGTTTGGTGTTCCCAGAGCGGGACCACTGAGCGTTAAAGGGTTAACTTAGAAACCGATTAGATTAAACAATAAATAGCTCACCAGCATTGGAACGTAGTTAAGAGTCGTCATTATTATCTTTTTCAGGATACATACTTAATTGTGATTTCTTGGTTAGAGGCATGCAAACTCCTTCCCATTGATTTTAAGGAATAAATAAATTCTGAATCTGTCATTTTCTGTAGCTAATTTGAACTAACATTGTCGATAATGACTCACGCTGTTTTAAATCCTTAGGATGTTGGAATTTTTGAATGGTAGTAACTACTTTTTTTCCCCCCCGTGTGTATTAGTCGACCCATTTAAAATCCTTAGATGCAGTTTGTATGATACATGCATAACAAAAATTGAAAGCGTAAAACATTTTCAAAGGAGGGCTTTGTAAAAAAGAGGGAAAGAAATTTTAATTGTAATTGCAAATTTTCAGTATGCCCACTGCTGTCTACCTCTCTGTGTAACTACATGCAAAGAAAGCCAATATACCTCTTCTCCGTGTTGTCTTTGATTTTTTACAATGAATCTTCTTTGCAAATTTTATAGGTTTCCGACGTTCGTCTAAATCAGGTATGGGAAACCTTTGAAAAGTTACGGCCCAAACTTCAGGACGTTAGCGAAGTCGCGGGCCGTATAATTGGTATTTATATGGAATATTGAATGGCTTATAAGACTTTTGTAGAGAGTTTTGGTATGTTCCGCTGGCCGGATCAAAAGCCTTAGAGGTCCACATCCGGCCCGCGGGCCGTAGATTGCTCATATGTGGTCTAAATGTACCCCCTCCCAGCAGCGTTCATGGTTTTTAAATGCATTGAACAATTTAAGCAGGAAAAAAGTGAATGCTACCATTGGAAAATTCCGAGCTTTTTTCACTGTAACCGTTACCTTTTGAGATCTGTTGTTTTAAAAGATCAAAATGTCGAGGTTGAGAGGATAGGTCGCTAGGGGCTCCCATACCTGGGAAGTTTTTTATATTATAATCACGCCATACTAATATACTAATATCTTGCTCCAGAATGTAAAGTGCCACCCAAATGGTGTAAGGGCTAACGCATCATTCTTTCACACTCTGAGTTAGGGTTTCATTCCCGTCATGGATATTTGAGATGCCCTTGTTAGGGGTAATGATAGCCGCTCAATGGATAATGGTCTCGCAAATGGTCCCCAGCAAACACACACAGGTTCTCTGAACGTCTATTAACGTTCAGAAGACGTTTTCTGAACGTTAATAGACGTTCAGAGAACCTGCGTGTGTTTGCTGGGTCATCATGTTCGGCGATCACTCGTTCAAGGCTTGATGTACCGTGAGTGCGGCATTGTTCAGGGAAAAAAAAGAGGATAAGAGATGGTCATATAACAGGTTGTTGCACCCTCCACTTTTTTTTTTTAACACAAGAAGAAAGTCAAAGAAGACATTTGTATAGCGAAATAACTCATATCGAAAGTGATGTATTCAGCATCTGCAGTTCTTTTACAGGAGAACTGAAAATATTTCCATGCATGAGCAGGGCCTGATTATGGCCTAGGCACAGTAGGCCGGTGCCTAGGGCCCCATATTTTTTATGGGGCCTCCAAAACCAAACAGCAAGATATTTTTTACAAATTTAGAAAAAAAAAATTGCTAACAAAATAAGTTGAGGGTCTACGGCAACTATGGTGTCTTAAGGCGCGATAAAAATGATCTCACAATTCTTACTTTTGATTATGCGTACGTTCGTTATGTTATTTAACAATGAAAATACTGCCAAATCAGGATGTATAACTTGAAATATTCCATCATATTGTTGGAAATAAGGCACTTTATTGCTTACATGTAATTACAAAAAGTATTTTAATTACAGAAAAAAATTTAAAAGTATACACAGTCCCTTAAGAATTTGGATTTGAATTCATAATAATTCTTCAATTTGCATAAATTTTGTACATACTAAAAATTTAATAAAAGGGGGGGGGCAAAATAATGCTGTGCCTAGGGCCCCGAAGTACCTTAATCGGGCCTTGTGCATGAGCAGTTATTGTTTAAAGAGTGCGTCAGGGATATTCGCCACATTTAAGAAACAAAAGAAAACAAAATTGATATATGCCATTAAGGATTACAAAAAAAAAAAAAAAAAAAATGCTCTCCGTAGAAAACAGTATGTACATTTATTGTTCTTCTGCAGGAGCACTCAAAATAATTCCAATACATTACGGTCTAGGGCAGTTTAGATATATTAATTCATCTCAAGCAAAATACAATAAGACACGACAGCTCGTAAAAGCTCGCACCATTTAAGCCACTGAAACAACAGTTCAAGTTCTTCTATTACAGGGTCTCGCAAAATTCTATTAATAGTGATATGCAGCTTTCTTTGAGATTATCCCCAAAATCTCGCCAAATTTAAAGTGGATACTTCACCAAATTTGTCGCAAAAAATTTGGAGCAAAACTTTTAACTTTTATTTTGCCAAAACAATGACTAGAATTTTCGTAAAACAAAAACATTATACCCCCCTTTCTACACACTCACACACACCTTTCATGTTCTTTGATAAAAGAGAGAATGGCAGGATATAAGCATATTTTAGAGCGCGTGGAGAGACAAAATAGATGTTTTATTTGTTTAAGAATCTGATAAGAAAAACAAGTAAAGAGTTTTATGTGCTTTGAATATTCTGCATCTGCGCCGCAGAGCTAACGTAATCACCGAACATTGAAAAACAAATTTATTTTAGAAAGTTCCATTTTCTTTTTAAAATATACACTGGCTATCATTAATTAAGGAAAAATAACAAAGGTGCAGCTCCGGAAGAAACAACCCACTTCTTTATTCGGCCGTCGTTCATCGTACAGCAAAGTTACATTCACCAGTCGCTTACGGATAACGTACACTTTAAATTGCTGTACATAAAATTTGCACAAGGGACCACCAGAATGACAGAGCATGACAGAAATACTCACAAGACTGTGGAATCACTCAACTGACTTTCGTATGCGTGCCATTATATTTTCAAGAACTTAATTTGTCAAAAAAAACCTATAATTTTAGTGGAAAATACAGCCCGTTGTGGAGGATATTACAAAGTTAGCTTTAAAAAAAAAAAAAAAAAAGTCTACATTCAATATAGTAAATCTTCGTCCACTTAAAATAAATAACTTCATATTCAATTTTTATTATGTACCGAAATCGAATTTCATGCTGTTCTGGATCCTCATATATAAATGTTCCTCGCAGAGGAAATCATTTTATTAGTGAAAAATATATAAATAAATAAATAAAATGGGTCAGCTGGAAAAACTATTTTAAACGAATTAGAATCGCAATTTTCAATTGAAAACCTGATAACCGTGACTTCGATATGACGTCAATATCAATTGCGACATCTAATTTTGTCACGCAGATGATTAACTTTTTTTACTCTGAGAAATAAAATGGAGCTGAAAATAGTGAAAACTCGCTTAAAAATTAATGAAAGGGTGGATTTCCAGATTTTTAAAGTAGCGCAGATTGTTTTCCATAGATATACATATACAATTATGAAAAAATTCAAACCGATGGCACCAACATTGTGAGTTTTATTTCTTTGTTTCTAGGTAATGACATTTTAATCTGTTTGGATTAAGGACGGCAAAAGTTCTGTTTTGGAGGGGGTTGAACAGAAATTGTGAGAGTGAATCAATGAGTCAGGGATCATTGTAACTATATAGTAGGATATTTGGAATTGTGTCATTACATCCAGCAACTTGTATTTAATATATTGTTTTTAAGACTACATACTTAAAAGAACGCACTACTAGATTAGCCCTTGATACCGTACACTTTTTAATTTCTGAGGTATATACAAGTTGATAGAGGTTGTGCATAAAACAATTATTGTTATTCATGTGAATAACATATCTGTAAAGTTTTATTTTTGAAAACTTCTCTTTTCAATCTGTAAAGTAAGTCTGTATGTAATCAGTCAATTTTTCTATACTTCCAAAATCATCCACTTGGGACAAAAATATTTTATTTGCATACCAAAGCAATATTTTATTTACAGATTTATACTATCAACAACTTAGATACTTAGCAGTTGTTTATACTCTTTATATATAAAGTAGTCAAACTTATTCTAAAAATACCTGATATATTATTTTTTTAAAAATCTGACTTTATTTTTAAAAAGTCTGATTTAAATAAGAAATATCCGAATATTTTGAAATTATTTTTAAAAAGTCAGGATTTTTTTTACACCCTGATTTAGAGTAATACCACTGTCTTATTACTTAAAGATCAATCATACCGTAGTTAAAGTAAGCTATGTTAGAATGAAAAATCACAATGTACAAAATAAAATTCTAAAATATTCAATGGTTTATTAGAAGAGTGCAGCAAGAATGGTGCATAATGTAATATTATGCTAGCAATTTCAGTACTATTATAATACAGGAATCTTAAAGACCAGTTGATTAAAGCATCATCTGGTAAATTATAAGAAGAAAAGTTCTTATTGTAATAAATAAATAAATAAACAAAATTATAAGTAAGGTAATCTGTTACTTCAGTGAAATTGAAACCGTACTTTTAAATTAATATTTTCAATTTGTAAGGAAACCAAAAAGTAATGCAAGTTATCAAAATAGTTATTTTAAATGTAAAATTTCCCGTACAATTTGCGTTAAAAGTTATCAGTAAAGTTTATTTATTACACAATTATCTATACTACATTGTCTTAATCGTTTCGAATCGTTCTCTAAGTGGTTTCTATAAGTTTCTGACCGGGTACCTATATTTACAAGTCCAATTCCTTCTGATGAGGATCTAAAATTTGGCGAGAAACTCCAGAAAAGCTTATGCAGCTCTAAATGACACATACGGTGACGTGAGCTATCCTCACCAGCAAACAAATGACTCAATCTATTATCGCAACGAGTGAACTGACTTCTAAGCCCACTCCTTATAAAGGTGTTAAAAAAAACGCAAAAAGGAAGAAAAAACTGGTGCTATTGTCAAATAAAAATAAATAATTTAGAACAAGAACTATAATTAGAAAATTTCGAGAGATTCACCAGCCTTTTATAATTCAGTAGCAAAGCATTCACCAACTCAGGTGAATTAGAATATATGGATGATAGTTATTACAAGTATGTTCTAATGACGCTGTTCTGTTTCTCGATAAAATAAATTAACATACTTTCACTTTTTTTTTCAAGCAGCTGATATTTTTAATTTAATGCTACATATTTTTTAAATTACTAGTTTTTTTTTAATGTAATGCATCAGTTATGTAATAATTTGTTTTAAATAGTAAAAAAATATTTGTGTTATATAGAGTGCCTTTTTCTTCCTTCTTTTCTTTAATTAATTACTTAACTTTTGGGGGAATTAATTAGCTTTAAATTTTATTTACTGAAAAATCTAATATCTAGGGCTTATCAATATAGCCATGTATCAGGCATTTTTAAAAATGCATCTCGTAAAAGTGATGTTTGGAACTGCATGCCGTAAAAAGGCTTCAATAACACGATTTTCTTTCGATGATAGCACCAGACAAATCAAGAACTGCAAATATAAAACCTTTCCGAGAGGATGGAGATTGTGACGTCACATCTTCCTGCCAATCAAGGAGGACAAATTCTATCGCCTGGCAGTAGATAACTCTCATCTGGATCCATTCCCGCGAACAACGTGACAAAATGTTTTCTATCATGAAGTCCAAGAGCTATCACCCTTATACAGGTTGCTATTTTATATAGTGCTTCAGCTTATTTTTTCTTAAAGAGGGAGCCGGAATTTGAAAACTTTCTTTTAAAATGGTGTGCTGAATTTGGAATTTTATTTATTGTTATTTATTTAAAAAGTAAGTTTATAACTTTATTGTTATTAATAATAGTTAATTAATTAGTTTATTTATGTATAATGTAATCATTAACATTATTTGTTCTTTGCATTATTTATGATCAGGTCATTCAGTAGTTAGTAGATTAAGATACCGAAACATTTGGTTGAGAATTTGGAATTAGATTTTATTCCAAAAGTTATTTAAAAATATGTACTTGTCATTTTAAAGTGCAATAAGTTAAAAAATGTATGAGATTTTTCTTTAATTTGGCGTGTGAAATTTATGTCGGGTCTGAAGAGGTATCGACTCCAAACTGTGTACTTTGGTGTTGTTACTTTTCGTGAGCGCAAATTGAGTGTAACATAGAAAGTTAGCAAAATCGTTAATGAATTATTCATGAAAATGTTAGCCCAAATGGAATTTTTCTGACGACAAGAAAAAGTGAGTGCGCGCAGGTGTTTATACAAGTCGAAATTTGAAATTTTGTCTGGGGGAAAAAAAAAATCCTTATCAGTACCTATACACTGCATTTCATTTTTTTCATTTTTTTTCTTTTTTTTCAATTTTGTTTGATTTAATTTGAAATATGTGCATCCCCCATGTGTGCCCCTCTCAAAAAAGTATTTGATCATAAGTTAAATTTTCCTTTGTCAGTTTCGAATATAAAATAACGTTCTCCAAAGTAATTATTAACATCTAATCATTTACGACCCCACATTGCTGTGTGATTCTTATTCCTTATTATGTCCCCTAACTCCCCTTAAATTTGTACCAATAGTTATGGGACACCCTATATATAAACATATGTATGCATTTATGCCAGTGTAAACAATATAAATAATGACAATAGAAAATATCCGTAGGAGAAAAACATTTTTGTACTGTTTAAAATGTTAAAAAAACTTTTTTTAACAGTTTAAAAATTTTGTATTTCATCTTTAAATCGTCGGCCCTGACTCCAATTCTGCATTACGATTGTCGACCTCCGTTCTAAATAATAATGAGAAGGAAACGGAATCTTTGTTTCTACTCCGGACATGTCCATTTTTTCATATTTGGTCGCCTATGTGCAATTAGTATTTAGCTCCTCTGTCTAATCAGAAAAAAAATAAATCCATAAATATAGTACGAAAATAACTTATTATTATGTAATAAAAATCTAAAACAAATATAAAGAAAAAAATGGGATTTTACTAGGGTCATTCCACGTCAAATCAAACAGAAAGTAGGAAAAAGTTCACCACGCCATTTCAGATTTTCCTCAAATCTTGTGTAAACGATTTTATGCTAAGATAACCACAAATCTGGATTTTGCAGGTTCTACGATACTTAATTACAGAGAAATTAACCATGCAAATTTTTTTCTGCAAGATACGCCATTTTTTTCTCTGAATTTCTTAAATAATTCCTTAACTGTGTGAGTTGCTGAAGTGAAAATTTCTTTCTAGGAGAACTTTTTAAGCTGCTTCCAAAAATTTTACCAAAATTTGCGTACCTTCAATAGTTCATGCATGAGTATTGCATTTGCTAAAAAACATCATGAACTTTTTTAGGCATGTTTGATCAGTAGCACATGTTTAAAATTTTTATATGTTGTTAAGATGGTATGCCACTACATACCCCCAAAAATTATTGCATATTTATTTCTTTGGCACGCTCTTTAAAACTTATTACTAGACCCAATATATGAAAAGTCACATAAAATTTTAATTTTTTTTTTTTTTTTTTTTTTTGCTCAGCTTCTGAGCAGAAAGCCAAGATGAAATTTTTGGGGATGTAGTGACATACCATCTTAACAACATATAAAAATTTAAAAGATGTGCTTCTGATCAAACATGCCGAAATAAATTCATGATGTTTTTCAGCAAATGCAATGATCATGCATAAACTATAGAGGATAAGCAAATTTTGATAAAATGTTTGGAATCAGCTTAAAAAGTTGCCCCTGGAAACAAATTTTCACTTCAGTAACTTCTACAGTTAAGGAGTTATTTAAGAAATTCAGAGAAAAGACGGCGTATCTTGCAGAAAACTTAAAAAAATTTCATAATTAATTTCTTCGTAATTAATTATCGTAGAACCTGCAAAATTGAAATTTGTGGTTATCTTAGCCTATAAATCATCTATACACCATTTGAGAAAAATCGGCAATATGACTGTTTCTACGGAGGAGGGGGGGGGTCAGGCGCCCTACCTAAAAAGGTACTATATTTTAGTGTTGCACCACTTATTTTTGCTATACGAGTAAGTAAAATATTACTGTAATATATATTTTTTCTGGGAGCTAGGGTACGGGGCATGTCCCATGTCGTCAGGTAGTAAATACTGTTGAAGGACTTAAATCATTGTTTTTTTCTAATTCATGTTGAATGTAATTAAAGTCTCATTTGGATATTAATCAACAAAACATATTAATTAATTTAGATTCTAAAATCATAACTTGCCTCTAAATATTTTCTCCGTTCAAATCTGTATCAGTTTAATTCATTTGAAGGTAACACAAAATTTGTGTTACTGTTATTTTTCTTTTATTTGATAAACACTTCATTAAAAAACTTAATTAGATTAGAACTTAAGACGTCTGCTATTTTTAGAAAAAGCATAGATTATTTCATCCTCAGAAATAGTGCTTTCTCTATAGACAGACAATAGTGCAAGTCCATTTAATCACTGCTGGTTTGTAGTTAGGAATGTTTTCATAAAACCAACCAGCGGTCAAAGCATCATGTCTAGATACTGAAGATTTTTGGTTTTATCTATGACTAGGATCTAGCCCATTAGATGAAAAAAAAAAGAGCAAATTTTCAGATTTTTTAGACAATTTATTTCCGAGTTATGAATTTTTGAAATTTTGAATGGTATAGTAATTTTTTATGAGGTTTTAACCAGGGTTCAATGCAGACGAAAATGGGCCCGTTTTGGGGACCCTTCACAAAAATACAATCGATTACTACACCATACAAAATTTCTAACTTTTTTAAAATTTCAAAAGTAAATTTTTATTGAATTGCCAAAAAAAATTCTTACAACGTTTAGCCTCTTGATTGATTGGCTAATTATTAATTAACAATAGTTTTCCTGTAGAAACAAATAAAAACGGTTACATAAAATTAAAATAGAAATGAAACATTTTCCGATTGATAGTAAATGATAAAAATCAATTGAAAAGATAGTTCGAATGCATATTCGTTTCATTTTGATGAAATGCCATAGCAATATCTATAAAACTATGTAAGTAATCTTAAAAAGTAGATAAGTTGATACCATAGATTGAACGTGATGTATACGACACTATGATAACGCTTTTATATCTGAATTATTGAAGTTGTTTATAATAGCAGTTTCATATTGTATCAAAATTGTAGATTAAGGAAGAATTGAAAGTTTAAAAGTCTCTCTGTCATTCGAAACTTAGGATTTAATTCTAGAAAAATAAATCACAACAATTTAAAATTAAGTTGAAAATATTTAATAAAATAAAATCTCCCCACCCTTCCCCTATACAAGCAAGAAACTATAACCGTGTGTTAAATTTAATAAATAAATACAAATCAGGTAATCTTTTTTGTTGAAACTACCGTTGAATTTATTAGCATAGGATTACTTATCGTTGATTATCTCTTTATATGTATACAAGGTGTCCATAGTTAAACTTGAAATGTGCGAGAAGTCTGTAGCAAAAACTATGCAGCGGAATAGCTTGAAAATGGGGGTAATGGCATACTGAAATGATGGGAATTTTATCGAGGGAAAAAAAAAAAAAAAAAAAAACACTAAAGGTCCAAAACCACCCCTAGGTGGCGTATCATAGCTTTATTGAGAACATATAAATAATCGACAAAGGTTCACAAAACATTCTCGATATGATGTTCAGCATTGCGTGCTACTATCTGGAAGCGTAAAATCGCATGTTCGACTGTTGAAAGCAGCATGTACTGGGGAATATTACGTACATGGCGTAGTATGCTTTCTTTAAGGTAGGAGAGAGATGTGATGGCATGGCCGTACTCAGAAAAAAATTTCGGGGAGGGTTAAAAAATTTCGGAGGGGGACCAAACAATAAAAAAGGCTGATTTTTTTCACAAAAATACTTCATCATTATTATTTTGTTAATAAAATTTAAAATTTCGTAGGGAAGACCGGAGCCCCTTGGTTCAGTAGCGTAGCCAGGATTTTATTTCGGAGGGGGGGGGGGGCTGAGTATCAAATAGTAAGCTAAAGTTCAATTGTAAGCTAAACATCAAATTGTAAGCTAAATAAGGTGTTCCATTTCGGGTGGGGGGCGCTGCAGCCTCCTCAGCCCCCCCCCCTCTGGCTACGCCCCTGCCTGGGCACGGTCCTGTGTGGTGGGATCACGGTAGAGCAAGGCCTATAGGTTTTCCCACAGCCAAAAGTCGCAGGGATCTAGGAGACCAAGCCGTAGGAAATTGACGGCTCATGATTCTGTCGTCACCGAAATGGCGGCAGAGCTCTTATTTCACACAACGGGCAATGTGTGGAGGAGAGGACCACAGTCGAACATGCGATTTTACGCTTCTAGATGGTAGCAGACAACGGTTGAAATCATATTGAGCATGTTTTGTAAACTTTTGTAGATTATTTATATGTTCCCAGTAAAACTATGATACGCCACCTAGAGGTGGTTTTTGAAACTCATTGTTTTTTATTTATTTTTTTTTCTCGATAAAATTTCGATCATTTCATTCGGCCATTACCCCTTTTTCATGCTATTCCGCTGCATAGTTTTTGCTACAGACTGCTCGCAAATATCAAGTTTAATTATGGACACCCCGTATTTTTTTTCACAACAACCTCTAAATTTTTCTTCTCAAAATTGCTAAACTTGGCAAAACAGCCATTTCCTTCTTTCATAAAACTATAAATTAGGTATATTTTGTTCTAATAAATTTTTATTCTTTTACCTGGAACGATTCATTTCCCGCCCTGTTTTCGCACACAGGCGATATTTTGATTAAAAATGACGATTCAATATCATTAAATTATTTTTTCAAATAGCATTTCTGTCCATTGCTCAGATTCAAGAACGGCAAATCATTGGCCGAAAATCGCCAAACAAACAAACTAACAAACAAGATGCTTTTTTTTTCAGTTTTTAGTTAATACAGGTATCTTCTAAAATAATTCGAATTTCGCAATTTTAAATAAGCTGGCCTACACCCTATAATTTTTTTTCACAGTGTTTTAATTCCTATCAAGTGCTTACATGTGATCTGGTTAGATATTGCAATCCGGCACCAATCTCAATCTAGTCGGATCCAGCCCGAAATCGCATCAATCCGGCCGGATTGGCCACATCAAAACAATTTTTCTTTCGTTCCAAAATTAGCTGCATAAAAGATGTTTAAGTGAGTGTATCATACAGTTTATAAAAACAGTTTATTTCTTAGGAAATCGAGTTATTATCAACTCTATAGTTAAGCAACAATTACGAATAAAATGAACGATGAAAATCCATTATCTAGAATAACTAGTTAAAATTTAATCTTTATATTATATTATACTATCCGCCTCCAGCGACCAGTTGGTTCGCCATCTTAATAAATGTTGTTCTGAGAGAATCCTGTTCCTCACCGGCTTCCTTGGCACTGAAATCTCTCAGATTCTGAATAGAATTTAAAATTAAGACGGTTACAAACAGGAGCGACCCTACGGTAAGTGTCGCCCCCTGCTAATATAAAAAAAACGCCCCCTTTTATGCTCGAATTAGTTTTTGTGTTCGAAATGATGCCCCTTCGAAGCCGGCGCCCAGATGCGATGCTTACTGTGTCGGGCCGCCCCTGGTTACAAAAATAAGATGGTTAAATGATAAAAACCTACAAAAAAGAACTAACTATTTTTGTCCTATATTAATTCTGAAGAGCTTCTGGATATATTGGCCTTTATCAAAAAACGGAAGGGAAAAAAAAAGTAAGAAAATCTGAAACACTTTCAGATTTTAAAAAAGCACTAAAGCGCTATATATTAAAAGTGTATTATAATAATCCATGGGTCTTCCCTATTTTCTTTCCTTATTCCATTAAGTTGGAAAGTATATCATTATTCATGAGTGTGATTAAGCACAATTAAAATTGATATTTCTAACATCCTTTTTCTGGATGTAATACATTAGAAATAGAGAGAAAAGCTGCGCAGAAAAATACACAATTCCAACTGAATTAAAATTTCAAAAGCTTATTCTTAGGTGTATTCATAATCCAAGTAGCAGACGATAAAATTACAATAAATTGCGCCAAGCGTTAGAATCATCTCCTCAAAATAGCACATCAACCATTTTATTTTTCGCCAAATTAAAAAGTTGCACATTTTAGTCTCTGAAAATTTCCAAATCCTATTTTTCTTTTCAGTATAAAACATTTCATTCCTGCTCTGATTTCACATGCACACGATATTTTAATTAAAGAACAACCTTACAAATAATCTAAACAAACAAACAAAAATCGTTATTCTTTTACTTTTGCTTCAAGAGTCTGAATAATTTAATAAACTTGCCAAATATAGCAACCTAGATATGCTATATTCTCTCCTTTTCCACTGGGGGGTTACAATTGCGAAATGGCGGAGAAAAATAAGCCTTTTGCGACACGTTTTTTTTTATCGATATCTCCTAAAACAATTCGAATTTCAAAAAAATCGCTTCGAGGTATGTCGGGATCCGTCCTAGAGAATTTCCATACAAAATTTGGTAAGTCTACGATCACACGTTTTGGAGCTACGCGAGACGCAGACGAACTAACTAACCAACCAACTGACATTTTACAGTTTCTTTTATTTATATAGATTAGACTATATATTTAGGTTATTATACATTATATCATATACAGTGCACTCCCGATTATCCGGGCTAATCACCGGGAGGGTTCTCACGGATAATAGAAAAACACGGATAATCTGAAAACTTCTTTTCATTAAAGATAAAATGTACATAAGTGCAAAAGTATAAAAATTAGACTTGCATGCTGTATATCATCAAACTAGGAATTTTCCTTTTAACATTTACTGCTTTAAAATATCTGTAATGAGTCTTTGCTTCTGTTTGTTCATCTCTCTGTTGTGTATCGACACATATTTTACGAACCGCAGTAATATCACTGTGATCAAATCCTTTCTGTCCCATATAATCTAACAAAGTTCCCACAGTCTGTGGAGCAGCAGAATGAGAAATCGCGTTTCTCTTATTTAGTACCTCTTCTGCATCAGTAGGTACTATCATCACTATTAGATTAACAACAAAGTCAGTAATGGTGGGTTCATCTGTCAAATACTGGAAGCCAGGCTCACATGCATCACCTTGAAACTAATCTTCTAAATTTTCTTCATCCAGATTTTCGAAACCTTCGAATCCTTTAGCATGTTCTAGAATGCTGTTATCATTTTCATCTTGAATATTCGATCTTTTCATGTTCTACGGAGGTAAGAGGTGGGGTTTCCACAATGCGGGAACTGTTTTACCGCAGATACTCCCAAATGACTCACTTTGACTTGACTTGAATACTATTAGTTAAACCAGACAAGATTCTAATTCAGATCAACATCGATTTTTAAATGGATGATAGGCGTGAAAATGTTTCTCTTTAATTTTTTATCTGTGAGACCGGAAGGAGCACGGATAATCCGCAAACCGGATAATCCGCGCACGGATAATCGAGATTATTATTGTCAGATATAATATGATAGCAAAAACTTATTTATAGTCAAAACAAAGCAATGGATTTCAATGAAATAGAATCAGCGTTATTATTTACTATATAATAATATACTTATAATTATATTGAATTATAAATATTATATTTATAATTATAATAATTAATATAATAGTTTAAGTTCAGTCTTTGTAGTTAGTTTTGAGTTTACAAATGACATCAATGAAAATTATCTTCTTAACTTAGGTTACATTATATAAGGTTCTTATATTACCTAAACCTGACTTAATCAACTGATTTCAGAATAATTATGTAATTTCGTCACGCTAATCAGTCTCATATAATGATGACAGTTATCATAGATATGTTTAATGAATGGCTCAATTATCACAGTATCGAGGATTTTTGAATAAACTTTCTTTAAATAATAATTTTGGGTATATCGATTATAAAAAAATCATGTTTGGTTTTTAAATGATGTCTGTTTTATTGTCATCAAATGTCGGTTTTATTGTCAGCAAATAGTCATGAATATAAGACAACTCCTTCATCTTGTAGTCTTTTCCTTTTTTAGTACTTTCCGGATTAACTAAACGTCTAATGATGCCGGATCCGCCGGATTATCGGATCCGGTTTTCTGGATTGCAATTCCTAGGTCTGGTTCCTCAGTAATTTGATTTTTGATAAAGTAAACGCCTAATTGTCCTTGAAAGTAAATTTTGGAGTAGTCCTATAACTTGCGACGCCGCTGATTTCTTTTTCCGCTTTTACATAGGGCCGTTATCGATAAACGTAATCCTATATTAAAAAGAAAAAAAAAAGCAATGCTATAGTTTGATACCATTGCTTTCATTACATAAAAACAAAAATAAACGACAAACACAAGCCTAAACACGATTCTCAAGGTCATGTCGGAATTTCCCTTTCCCACTTATTTTAACACATGTGTCAAAGTTCCGTAAGTTACTTGCATTTTATCACATGCTTAGAAATCAGCACCTGTTATTCAGAACTTCACCTTGACGACAATGTAGTATGGCGAGATACGGAAAGGTAAAGGGGATGAGTCAACAAATCGCGATATCCACATTGAAATATTTATCAATTCTTCCTGTTCAAACTCTTGCTGTATTTTTTCTTTCTTTTTAATTTATTCCGTAAGCTATCGTAAATAATATTTCCGGTAAATTCTGATAATTGACGTATTCCATTAACCCTTTGAGGCGCATGCCTTTCCCAATGCTGAAAAAAGGACAGCCGTTGCCATCGCTCGACTTAACCAGCAAGATGGCGGACGATCTTACCAGCAAGATGGCGGACGATCGAAACGTTCATCGCGTGCCATCTTGCTGGTAGTTAAGTCGAGCGATGGCAACGGCTGCCCTTTTATTCAGCATTGGGCAATCTATCCAGCTGTTCTCGCCTTCTTCCATTTTTCAGCAGATGTCAGTGCTGTTAAAAATAATCGTGACAATTTTTTACGGGAAATGACGTGCTAAAAAGTAAAGGATTCTCGTGGAGCTATGTTACCCGCAACTATTTTTATAGAAATCAAATCTATTCTTCGTGACTGGCAACAGTCAAAACGTCAGAGTTTGGTGTTCCCAGAGCGGGAACGCTGCGGGTTAAGGGAATGGTGGACACCAAAATCATCAAAATTGGCCCCAAAAAATGTGTTTTTTCTTTTTTATATACTAATATTCTACAGTTAAAGCTGAACCATGGAGAAAAAACCGCGTATGTCTATGGCAATTTTTTAAAAAGATATTAGGGTTTGAAAAAATTAAAAGGGACAGTTAAATGTCCATAAAAATGCAAACAAACGCGTAAATAAACATGTCGCAATTTTTATTGAACGTTTTACAAAATAAGCTAATATTCGAATGAAATTGTTTTAAAAATATGTTTTGTCAAGGTAAAATCATAAATAAAATTATTCAGAAGAGACGATATTAAAGGTAAATGGAAAATTACACTTTAAACTGTATTTTCTCCAAATCAAGTTTTTTGTGATTTTCTTGCCTCCAAAATGCTCCATGCGACTTAATTTTGGTCGGAATTGTACAAAATTTACTACAAACATTCTTCTCATATATTACAATAAATCTGTGTATCCTTTTTAAATGGGGTCAAAATTTCGATTATGAAATTTCACTTTTATTTATGAAAACTGAAAAATTTCGGGAAAGTTTGGTATATATCCATGAAAATATTTCTAAAAAATTAACTACTCTGTCGAATCAAAAACCGATACACAGACTTTTTTTTAAATATATTTTTATGCTATTATAAAACAAAATTACTAAAAAAAAAGTTAAAATTAAAACGCATGGAGCATTTTTTCGAAACTAAAAAATTAATTAATTTTTAATTACTTATATTTTTGAAATTTATTTTACATTTTTTTTCAGTTCTTTATAATGCTTTTGGTTTAATGTATTAAAATACAAAATTTCATAATCCTATCTTATTAAATTAAAAAATAAATTTAATGTCCACCATCCCCTTAAAGGGTTCAGACATTTTTTCTAGAGCGAAAGCAATCTCATTCGGATTTAGTTAAATTTATATTGCTAAAAATAGTTTCCTGTGGAAAATGAACGCAGACGATATTTTAAAATTTAATTGATGGGGGAAAAATAATCCTTGACTTAAATTTTAATGTTTAGACAACTTCGCTGTTTAGACTTATATTTTAATGTTTTCTATCTTTAGGGGCAGCACACAAATGATACCACATAGGAGGGGGTGTTGTGAAATTGTGACAAGGGGGGAGGGGAGAGGGGTATAACAAGAAGTGTGACATCTCACGTTTTGGTTAATAGAAAAACATTTAAAATCACTATATTAAATTTTGAAATTACCAGAATTTAAAGGTATTTTTAAAATAAAGTTTAAAAAAAATGGTGTTTATTTATTAATTTATTTATTCATATTCCTTTCTTCTCGAAAAAGACATTCAGGTTGGTTTTGAGATTATGGTAGTAGCTAAATTTCTCCACTTAAAGGAAATTTTAAAATAAAATATGAAATAAAAAGTTTAAAAATAGAATATGATCTATAACGTAGTATTCTGTTCCTGAATTTTAAGGATACGTTTAAGTAATATAGCGTGCGTGATGTGACAAGAAGCGCGAAAGGGGGCACACCTTTTATGGACGTGCCCTTGTAACAATATACTTCTTTGGGGATCATCTACATATGTATTTTTTACTTTGAAATTTCATTTATATCTATCATTAATTTTTTCATTCGATTTCATGAGCCTTATTTACTACAAATAAGTAATTTCATTTCTTTGCTATGAAAACTGAGTAAATTATGAGAAAAAAAAGACAAAATAATTCGTGCCTCCTCCAGATATTTTTTTTCTGGATCCGCCATTGAAAAGGTCCACCATGACCAGTTTTGGAGGTCGCCAGCACACTGCACGGAGGGTTTTAATGAGGATTTCATCTTGAAAAAATAAAACTGATAACATTTTGTACGTTAAAGTAATCGATACTCGTTATAGTGGCCATCGAAATTCCGATTCAACTGCTAAACAAACGAGAAATAATTGCCAAGGTAGTGCCAGTGGAATCTACCGAAAACATTTGCATTTTCTGATTTCCTGGGAACAGCCGTAAAGGATTATAATGTATGAAGGATTTCGGGGTAATATTTTTTAAGTATTTGCGACAGACATCATTTTCACGTCATGTATTAAAAATTTCATAGTTGAATGTCGAAAAGCTTTGACGATAAACTTACATAACAGTAAATTCGCTTAGAAAACGTGGATTAAGGCTGGAGAAGTTGCACGTATCTGCTTCGCTAGTTTTCAAGATGTCTTACCACTTATGCAAAGGAAATAAAATGTTTAATAGCAACGATAAAATTGAAATCCGAGTGTTTTAGAGTTCCAGAAGTTAATGTTCCATTTTGATTGTATTTTAATTTATGAAATTTTATTTTATGAATGGTAAATTTTCTGTTTACCGCAAATTATTCAGTCCCAAACCACTGGATATTACAATGTTTTATTGTCGAATTTACATTAAACAGCAACAAACATCTTATTACTATGGTAACTGTCATGTAAAAAAAGAATTTCGATGGATTTTAAGTGCAGATATATATATATATATATATATATTTCTAACGGGCGGGTACTTTGTCGATTAGGCATGGTCCCTGACAACGGCCCGAAGGTGTTGGCCACTTTATTATGGGGGCATCTAGTAGGTGGGCCAACGTCGCCCCCCATAAAGGGACGGACATGACAACCACGCCCAGTCGGGGATCGAACCCCGGCCGCCGGGAGTTGAACCCAAAACACGGTGCTTTACCTACCACGCAACTCGGTCGGCGTGCAGATATTTTGTAAACTTTTAAAAAATGAGAGAAAAGGTATGTGTAAATCAAACGTTTCGGGTGGGAGACATCCCACGGTCATACTACGTGCAATGGGATAAAAATATGGTTTAAGTAAACTTTAGAGTTTGACCTGAATGAAATTCTACCAGTATATTTATTAAACAGGGTATGTATCTCAGAAACCAAGTTACAGACTGAGATGTTTGTCTTCCTCTTTACTTCGAGTAGTAAAACCCTTGTTGTACAAAGTTCTTACCACAGACTTTAAGTTCATCTGAAAAGGTTCAATGTAGTTTTTATTGTTCTCCAAAAAAGAGTGTCTTATCAAAACAATGCATATCAAGAAAAAGAGAAAAGAAGCTCTATATTATATGTCTATATATATTTGTTCGTATCATGAGTATCACCAAAAACACTCACGAAAAATTCACGTGTTCCCCCCCCCCCCCTTCTTAAAGGAAAGGTAAAAAAATATATATTTATAAGCACCGATAAAAGGCCATATTGACAGAAGACATAATCTCTATTGTATCTTCAGTAATAAGTGCGTTTGCTGTTGCTTTTTTGGGAACATGAATTGAAACTGGAGATGTTTTATTTGAGGTTAGATAAGAGTTACGGTAATATTATACCACAAAGCTAAAAGTTTATGCCTTTATACTTCGAGAGTATTTTGCTAGTAAGTGTTTTTAATACGTAACGCAGATTATATGAATATAGTTTTTTTTGTTCTTTTTTTTTTCACGGTATTCTGATTGTATATTATACCTTACGCATTAAAATGTCAACTTCCATTCAGATTCTGGACTTACTGACACTTACAAATGACTAGCTAGAGTACCTATCTTCGCAAGGTGATAATTAACCCTTTGACGACAGCTGGCTGTGCCCGCGCACAGCCAGCTGTCGTCAAAAAAGGGTCTCTAGATCTGTGGCACGCGATGAACGTTTCGATCGTCCGCCATCTTGCTGGTAGTTAAGTCGAGCGATGGCAACGGCTGCCCTTTTTTCAGCATTGGGCAATCTATCCAGCTGTTCTCGCATTTTTCCATTTTTCAGCAGATGTTAGTGCTGTTAAGAGTAACCGTGACCCTTTTTTTACGGGAAATGACGTGCTGAAAAGTAAAGGATTCTCGTGGAGCTATGTCACCCGCAATTATTTTTATAGAAATCCAATCCATTCTTCGTGACTGGCCGCAACAGTCAAAACGTCAGAGTTGGGTGTTCCCAGAGCGGGATCACTGCGCGTTAAACGGTTAAACCAGCAAATAAAACTGGAAAATAAATAAATATTGAATATATTTTGGTTACATACTGGGTGTCCTAAACAGGTGGTAACGGACTTTAATTCTTTATCTATTAGAGATAAGTAGGCAGTGTAAATTGAAAAAAATGTTCAAAATAAGGTCGGAAATAAGACTCTGTTAAGAAAAAAATCCTCTTGTTAATTTTTAAAAAGTTACACTTTTTAAGTTTGTATACGATCTCCGTACAAAAGCAATCCCAATTAGTAAAATGTGCCCCATACACTAATGAAGTGATGTACCAAATTTGAGCCTTTCATCATACAACTTCTCAAGAGATATCTTTAAAGAAAGATGATCGGGGACTATACATGATTGTGAATATAAACGTTTATTGCTAGAGCGGAAAAAAAGATTTTCTTTCGTAATTTCTGTACCACCCCTGAAATGCGATCATTCTACGTGATTTTTTTCCCTTCGAGAGCCATTGAGAAGTGGTTTATGCCAGCGTTATATTTACCTTCAAATCTCTGATACCTTTTAAGGTACAGTTCTAAAATTTTGCATGTCACTTCATGAGTGTATGGGGCACATTTTACTAACTGGTAGTTGTTTTGTACGGGGGTCGTATACAAATTTAAAAAGTGTAACATTTTGTAAATGAACGAGAGGAATTTTTTCTTAACAGAGTCTTATTTCCGACCCATTTTTTGAACATTTTTACAATTTACACTGCCCACTTATTTCTAATAGATAATGAATTAAAGCCACATTTTTGGGAGACCCTTTATATTTATCTGCTAGCCTCAGAAAAATTTTAGACTTGTAAATTTATTTATATCTTCCTACATGGATCCATGTTTTATGCTCAAACAATCTTAATCTTGGTGCATTTTATTATGTCAAAGCTTGTTAGCATTTAACTTACTAATGCATTTTCAAACGGGTGATATAAAAATTACGTCAAAGCGTATCAAATCTCATTTCCTGTTTTTAACATTGCCATTGAGTTACTTACTAAAGTAATTGTGCAGTTTTGTCACTTAAGTTATTAAATGTTACAATCAAATAAACACTGATAAAATTTCGGGAAAAACACTCAAAATACTGGTGTTAAACGATAAGTAAATAAAAACTTTGTAAAAAACACACATAAGAAGTTACAGGTAAGAATCTTCTTACCTGTAACTTCTTATGTGTGTTTTTTACAAAATTTTTTATTTACTTTACTGATAAAATTTCTTAAGTTCTTAAACCTCGAGAAATAAAAATACATGAATGTGCTACGCATTAAACACCTGCTTCTAAAAACACACGGATTTTGATACTATTGCATCTGTTTTGCATTTTGTTTCCTTCTGGGAAAGAAACAGACTTGATTTTAGCATTTGGTGTGCAGCTGCAGAAAAAAAGGCCCACTTTATTCAGCCGTCGTTCAGGTAGAGCAAAGTTACATATAGCAATCGTTTACGATTTACATACACTTAAATTTGCTATACATAAAAATTGCATAAGGGGCCGTCTACATATTAAAATTCACATCAACTTTTATTTTTCTTCCAATAGCAACCCCTAGATTTCACTTCCTAACTTCCTAACTACTTCACTATAACACTATAACCTCCTAACTCCAATTATTGTAGAAAATTGGTGAAAATTTAAATTAGCGTAATCTGAAGGTTTTCTTTCGTTTAATAAAGTCAAAATATCATGTTGCCATTGAAAAATACGAAGTTGATGCAGAATTAAATATGAAGACAGCCCCTTATGCAAATTAAATTACAAGAAAATTAAAGTATACGTTATTTGCAAATGAATGGTATATATAACTTTGCAGTCCGACGAATAA
This sequence comes from Cheiracanthium punctorium, assembly GCA_038373885.1. Taxonomy (NCBI): domain Eukaryota; kingdom Metazoa; phylum Arthropoda; class Arachnida; order Araneae; family Cheiracanthiidae; genus Cheiracanthium; species Cheiracanthium punctorium. The sequence goes on along the minus strand of JAWZYV010010738.1, from coordinate 2,828,837 downwards.
TGGCCAAATAAAGAGTAAGTGGGCCTTTTTTCCTCAGCTGTACATTACAATTCACGGGCCTTGAGACGCGGTGCTAAAAATCATGAAGTGCTAAAAATAAAACAGTCTACCCTAATTATTTCCGTTGAGGTTACAGTTTAGAGTCCAAAGTTTCTTTTGGAATAAAGTGGTAGGAGTAAACGGAAATAAAACAATTTCCGAAAGGAATAAGAAAAACATGCATTTGATTACTGTGTTTTATTCGGCATCCTAAACTGTAAGGTTATGAGACAAAATATGTAAATAAACCTTGAGGTGTTATTTAATTATGCTTTGGAAAAGGAAAAATGCAAAAGGGGGAACATCATGCACATCTTCTAAATAATTTATAAGAAAAATGACGGCTTATATTTTTATGCATGGACAAAAAACTATACAGTGAAATAACTCGATGCAGGCAAATAACTCGAATTGCTCTATTGAGTCTATAGACCACAAAAATAATGATTCACTTTCTGAAAGCAAATTATATGTACACTTACGGCAGATGTCTGTGAATAATGACTATACGATTTTAAAATGTTTCATCGATTTTCATGTAATAGGGATTCAGCAGAATTTTTTACAACTTCTTTTTATATTTTAAAATCTATTTCAAAAGTGCTTACAAACGTTTTCAAAATACCTGAAAGGTGTTTGTCTTCCGTTCTATTTATCTGTGTACACGTCATCAATTTTCCTATTTAAATTGTATGCGTGGTCTTATTTATAGCTCTTTTAAAAATCCGTACTAAAGAATACTCATGCATTTCTGTCGCTGGCAATTGTTTGAAATGAGTCTTAACTCCTTAAATCCAATAAAAATAAATTAATTTATGTTATTTAAATTTACAATAACTTGTAATTCGTGAAAAATGGCCATCGCATACTTAACAGTTCCTTTGCAGAATCCCAAATGAAATCGGAAACATGATAGTCAAACAGTGTGTTACTGTAATTTTTGCTTTTCTATGATGTCAAACGATATGACTATGGCAATTTCTCCATGTAAAGAAATGTGCGTAGGATTTAGGGACTAGCAAAATAATTTCTTCAAGTCAGGTCCTATGGATGCTAATTGAGCGAAATGGTTTAGTGACATTGTTTTTAGCGTAATCTTAAGTTTTGCTTTTGCAATTTTTTTTCTGTAACTTAAAGTATATAAGTGACTCATGTTTACAAAATCTATTGTCATTTTAGCTGGCACGACTTATTTCTCTTGTCTTGCAGATATACATCTCAATGTCTTCCCGTCCGGATCGGAAAATGAAGGCGATGGCCGACGCTCTGGCATCACAGAGTGTCACCAACTACCAGTCCACGTCAACGGTGGTCAAGACAGATCCCACAGAAGTACAGGAGCCTCCTGACAGGTATCGAAAAACCATCCGCACTTCTGCCACAGCTTGTACTATCGAAGATATTCTCAGAAATAAAGTGTATGCCACCACCAGCAGTGCAGATTTCTGAGAAGAGCAGTGCTTATTTCTGAGAACGCCGAATAACACTTGGCGAAGAGCAGATCACATCGGTCTTTAAATGTCCCTTCATAGGCGAAAGCGAAAAAGCGCAAGAGGAATTTTAGTTTTTGTGTGTCTTGACACTGAAGAGAGAGAAGATTCCAAACGTCTTTGACCTAAGGTCCTACCTAGATTATTTTATTTTGTATTCCTTTAAATACCAGATTTAAAATTTTGTTCAATACTTTTCAGATAGTAATTTGATTAATTAATCTAAATTTATATTAGATTAGTTCATCTCATCTAAACGTTCTCTAAAAAAATGAAATTATCAACTGATAAAAAAACAAACATAGTATGAAGTTAGTTTTCTAAAAAGCGACATAAAACCAATTATGAACAATAATTTTTTGAGTAATTTTCTATTTTATTAATGATTACAGTCATTAATTAATTTAATCAAAAATTTTGAGATGTATCATTAACTTAGTTAAAAACTTTGTATCATAATATAATTAAAATTTTAACTTAGAGATAGCTTTAAACTGAAAGCAAACATTGCATTAATAGATTACATTGCATTAAAATAATAGAACGAGTAACTAGATTATCATTAATTAAGAACGAGATTATTAAATTAATAATTTTAACGAAACTTAACTTACGGTTATCGTTAAACTGCATGCAAATTAATCAATCACAATGCATTAAAACAATAGAACCAATAGTTATATATTGTTGTTGTTGTTCTAGAATTACGGCCGATTAGCTACACGTAGGCTCTAAGCCGAGAGATGGGGTGCCCTCCGTAGGGGTCTTTCTAAGGGGTCCTAATCCGCATTTACGCTAAGTTTTGGAGGAAACCACGGAAAACTCCTAACGATTAGGACGGCGAACGCAACCTGGTTTCGAACCAGGCACCTTCCGTCTCCCAGTTCAGAGTGCTATGCGCTCGGCCACTGATGGGGCCCAATAGTTATATAATTATAGTAAAAAGTTAACTTACGTTTAGCATTAAACTGAATGCAAATTTATGAAATAAAATCAAAGATGACGGCAGGGATACTAATCTGTACTCGACCCAAATTATAAATAGAAAATTACTCAAAAAATTATTGATTATAATCAGTATTATGCCTCTTATTATAAAATTCTAACAAAAACATGTCAATTTTCTGTTACATGTTACAAAAGAACTTGCTGTGACCTTTTTAATCAACTACTCTGATACTGCTTGAAAACAGGTTTGTATATTTATTTACATAACTTAGTGTCAAGCAAACTTCTGAAATTCGCCCGTGAAACTAATTTATTATCTTCTGACCATACCCCTAAAAAGTAATGATATATCCATGCAAAAACTCTTAACTGGTTAAAAATTTGCAGCATTTTACTTTATAGCTCTATGAATTTTAAATATGGGTCTTAAAAATAATGATATCAAATTTTGAGTGACTCCCTACTGGGATTTTTAAAGATTTGTTTTTAAATTCCATTACAGTTACTTTCGGTTTATTTTCTAAAGAAGATTTACGCATTTAAGCAATGCTTTTAATTATGAAATACGCTGTCAAATATATCACACTTTCACTGAGTCTATATAATGTATTAAAATGAATTTATTTCAATAATTTAATTTATCTTTTGCGTCACGCTATCCAAAAGAGCAAGTAAAATTTACGTAAATATTTAGTTAGTGTCATAGTAACCAAACTAAGTGAAATGATAGTAGAGGGTCTACTCACTATGTATTATTTATATAAATCAGTACACGTGAATAAATTTGATGTGTTTATTTATAAAAATCTGTATGTGTTTGTTTATAGGACTTTCTATAAAATTCTTAAAATGGAATTTTAATTTAATTCTAAATTTAAGTTTGTAAAATTGTATATTTTTCACAAATTCATGAAAACAGGGGCCTGTTTAGAAAAACCTGATTGAACGCTAATTTCAGATTCACAAAATTATGAGTAAATTTTTCACAATTTCATCGAAACAGGGCCCTCTTTGAAAAGTCTGGACAGACCCCTGACTAGTTCTTTCCGTTAGCTCGCTGTGTGAGATATTGCCTCATATTTCATTCTGCAACGTCTTATATAATCCGCCACAATAAACTGCAGCTCCAATATGACACTAATGATGACAATCAACTGGCTTGCAATAACCTGCTGTCTCGTAATAAAATCCTTAATATTGAGCAATTCTTTCTTTCGTTTTTGGTAGATGCATGGGCTGTGTCTATGGTAACATCTGGTTTTTCTTCAGTCTTATTTTTATGTTCATAAAAGATGCAAATAAATTACGCGGCCGAAAAAGAAAAAGTGAACACAAGAATGATAAATTTATGGATTAAAAATATAAATTAGTATTTTAATATAGAAAAATTAATGTAGCGTGTATAATTATTAGTAATATATTTATTTTTCAGGTACCATATAGTAAAAATAACCATGTACCTTTTCGGTATAACTTCACTTCTTCCGTGGAACTTCTTTATACAAGCGAATGATGTAAGTATAAAGTTTTCAATATAGAGCGGGATTCAAATTAACTTCACGATAATTCTCTCCTTTTTGTACTCTAAATAATAATATTTGAAGGCACTATAATATTTTTACAGAATTATAAAACATGGAGATGCTGCAACACGAGTAAAGTATAACCGCACTAAGAGAGGTGGAAATTCAATTTAATACATTTTTGAAACAGTAAATTTAAATGAATTGTATTCTGTATAACAATTTAGAAACATGCCATATTAGTGGAGGTGCCTATATATTTAACGGGAGAATTAAAAAAAATAATATCCTTTCATGAATTTATTCGCATTTCGAGATTTATGACCAGACAGTTCTCTGTCAAATATCTAAAAAAATTAAAAAATCATTTCGAATACTTCTACAATCTTCAAAATTTTTTATCGCAAATGAATCTTCTGACGTTAACTGAAGTACAAAAAGTTCACAGAAATTTTTATGTTCACTCATTTTATTTCTCAGCGCTCTCAAGTTCGAGAGATGCGGGACATTGTGCGATTCCCGGGAAGTGTTAATAAACGCAAATAACAAAACCACTCATTTTTTTTAGGGATTTTTTTTATGCATTATATTTTTTTCCATAAAGTTTTGTGGAGGATAATCATGAAGGACGCGCATGCAAAAGAACACACGCACACATGCACAAAGATTCTTTATAATATTGTATGATACTGTTTTACTTTTTATTTAAATTAAAATTACTTTTAGTATTGGATGTTCAAGTTCCGCAACGTCAGTTTGCCATTTGATCCGGCAGCTGAAGACAAAACTAATCTGCAAGCCATATTTAGCAGCTACTTGGCCATAGCCAGCAAAGTGCCCTATGTTTGTTTTCTACTAGTCAATGCTTACGTCAGCGTCAGGTAAGTTATCAAGATTTGCCTATACGCTTTGATTTGCAGCATTACTCGCTTGTGCTTAATACTCGTTTAAGCTAAATTATAAAATTTTAAGTTGTGTGGAATATTTGTCATACATTGTTTCATTGACGGATCCAGTGGTGTGGCACAGGGGCACGTGCACTCGCCAGACGAACTAAATTGAGGCTATGTGCTATTAATTTATTTTGTTAATTAAAGAGCATTTTAAAAAAAGATACAAAAAAAAATGTTCTCCCCCTAGAATTTTTTTTTCTGGATACACCTCTACGTTGTTATATAACAAACACTTTTAAATAGTTTTTCCTTCTATATATTCTAAGTAAATCAGACACGTTACCATAAAAAACTTTTTGATCTTTTTAGCTATTAAAAATGCGAATTTGAATTAGTACTTATAGTACCAGAGAAATATTTCTTTTCTTGCATGATATTTTTTTTCTTTTTCCACCCAGTACAATTTAATAAAATTAGAATTTTACACCTCTTGGTTATCATTACAGACTACTACCAGCTGATGAAAGCAATGTATAAAAATGTAACTTTTATAAGTTTTTGTAGTAATGTCCATAATACTACCCATTTATTTTATAGAATATGTTCTTATATACTAAAACTACTTAAATAAAAAAGTAATAATTTTATTATTTATTCTAAATCTATGCTGATATTCGAGAAAATAAGTACTACATGCTGCATAACTAAATTTATTAGTATATAACGTTTCATTGTATAAGAGTTGATCGACCTTTATTTTCTCAATCGTTTATCTTATGTATACACTACCAAACAAAGATGGTCAAAATTAGATGCAAAATGAACATATCAAAAGCGTAAGGAGAGAAAAAAAGTAAAAAATAAATGAATAAATTTGTATACAGCCTCCAGGTCCCTACATCCAAATTAAGGGGAAACTTGACCATACAAAAGCACGGCAAACACAAAAAGTTCCACATTCGTAAGACCAATATTCAAGGAGAGATTCGAGTTCATAGCTTTAATACAGAGTGTGGGGACCGTACACTAATGAAGATGAGAGTTTATCGAGTCATCCGAAGAAAAACCAAATTTAGAGATCTTGATAAATGTTGTTCAAGTAAAAAAAAAAGAAAGTATAGTTACCTAATTACTACTTTGGGGGGGGGGGTGGAGAGGTAGGTTAATTCCGGGAGCTATGCCGCATATTTTTTTTGAATTCGTGTAAAGAACCTCATGGTGTACATACAATAAAATAAATCATGCTATGCCATTTAAAGCAAAATATAACACGTATGTACTGTTACAACAACAACAATAATAATAATAATTAATGTATATATTTTTCTAAAACGAACTGAGATGCTCTTGGGCGGGAGTTATGCTCCGCCTATCATAAGAACAGAATGAAATAATAAATAAAAAATATTCAAATAAATATCGAATTATGCGGTATTTCCTTTCCTTTACTATCAATCCAATTTACTATCAATACATATATAGATTGATTGATTAATTAATACATTGATGGATTTAATTTGGATTTGTTGTCAAAATTGCTAAAAATTAAAGAATTGAAAACCACATTATGAAAAATTAAATTTATAACAATTATATTTTGAAATTATTATAAAAAATTATATATTTATAAATTATATATTTAAATTTCGTGCATAGTTCTATACACCTTTTCTTTCCTCAGATTACAACCATCTAAAAGAATACAATGGCCTCTGATGGCTATGATTCTACTTTTTGCAACTACTACAGCAATTGTTTTTGTAAATACAGACAAACGTAAGTTAACATTTACATTAATGTATAATATAATTATAATTTAATTTAAAATATTTTATGTCATGAACATTTAATACATTTATCACGTTTTTATTAACTCGCTTTTGTGCTTTATCTTTGGGATGAAATTTTCTGGAATTTTCAAATACGTTTAAATCTGCAAAATCTTCGAGATTAGTTTCGAGGGGAGGGGGTAGGCGACTGGCCAGAGTGAATTCTACTGTATATTTTTGCGATTATAATAAAAATTTAACGCATAGAATTTCTCGACGAAATCGTCTTGTTAAGAACATGTGATACTACTATTTCTTTTTTCTTTTTTTTACTGTACGCGAAAATTTAAATTTTTCTTTAAATCTATCAGATTCATTCTTATTATTTGTTTGTTTATAAAATCACTGACAAAATCCAATTTACAAAATGTATTTTTCCAATGTTTTTTTTTTTAATATAAAGTTTATTTTTTGATTATTTCACTTTACAAAGAATGCAAGATTATGCTTGATAAAAGATTTTGCTTCATCAAAAGAGATTGTAAAATTACAAACACGTAAGACTAAAAAGCAGAAAATAATTATTTAAACAAAAAGAATGTTTTTAATGTACCACGCCTTTAAAACAGACTAAAAAGTATAACTCCACATAGATTGTCCAAAAAATTTGTGATCGTGAATTTTTAATAATTGCGAAAATAATTGTAAGATTTAAAATGAGAAACGTGGGGCTCATGCAGTAGGGGATAATAAAGAGTTTAGAGGGTGTGGATGTCCTACGGAAAACTCTACAGTTCATATTATTTGCAGTGCAAAAAAACTGTACGTGACTTAGGTTAAGTAATCAAGCATCCATTATCTATTGCATGCACCTCAGGTTTTTAGTTTTAAATCTTACAAGTATTTGATTAGCTATTAAAAATGCACGATCACAAATGTTTAGGACAATCCGTGTGGAGTTAAATATCTGTATGGAGCATGGAGAAATTAATTTATACTTTTTAGTCCGTTTTAAATCGTGGAATATTAAACATATATATTTTTTTAATTTAAACAATTATTTTAAAATAAAATTGAAATTTAGAGCTCAATGACTTAATGTTTAAATAGTCTGAAATTGTAAAGTGAATCGTATTAGAATTTTTTTTAAAACTATTTTTCTCAGTATCAGCGCAGATAAGGTCTTTATTCATCAACTAATATTGATATGAATATAATATGCATTTTGCATTCAATGCCTGTTATAATTTTTCATATAATATGCATAATATAAAATTGCGTGCCTATTCAGTTTTTCTGTAATAATGATACTTACAAGTATGTGATCCACTGGAAGTCTTCTATGCTAGGGGAATAACTGTAAAAATATCTTTAAATATATTTTTAGAAATGAGTTTGACTCCAAGTCAATGAAAAATCGGGGCTTGATCAAGAAATTAATCTTGGTTTAGTTTTTCACAAACGGCTATATACATTTTGATTGTAATTGCAGGAAAATGTATATGATTTTGTGAGATTAAGAGGAAAGTAACTTGCTGCCTGCATAAGAGTCTGAGACTAGCTAAAATAATGTGCAGTTCTTCTTGTACATATATGTACTATATATCACGCCAGTTCACGAGGCGATGCGGTCTTTTTGGGGGTAGTGACACAGGGCGAGGATGCACGGCAGATACAATCTTCTGGAGTGTGCGGAAAAGAAAATCATTCTATCAAATAGAAATTTTGCTACGGCCCAAAGGTTCTCAAGTATGGGGCTGATCTGATACGGGCTGTGGAAGTCACTTTTAGGAGTTATATTTTTTAATGTGGAAATTTTCATTTACTTAGGATTTCCTACAACGAAAGGCAATAAGTTTCATTGTGAAATACAGAGCTTTCAATTATAACATCAAGTGTTTTTACCACTGTGCAAACTAACATTCACACAGTGTTTTAACAGTGCCAGGGGCGTAGCCAGAAAATTTTCATGGGGGGTTAGGACTACTACAACTCATATATATGTATACGTGGGTGTGACAATGTAGTGAAGAATATACATCTTGTATGGCAAAAAATTCCTCATGGAGGGGTTATGACCCCCTAACCCCCCCTTGGCTACGCCCCTGAACAGTGCTAATTTTAAAATAAAGTATTATTTCTTTACTTTATATCGAGTTATTGCAGAAGGGTGTAATAATACAAATCCAACTAGTCATCAGACTATTTTGCTTAAAGTTGCTATGTTTTGATAGGTAAAGCAAAACAAATTAGAAAATATAATAATTTATTATTAATTTCTTAAAAATATTGCATTTTTTATTGTATGAACCATTTTATTAATATTTTAAAAGTTAAATTCTGAATAATATTTTCAAGTTCATTAAAGCTGTGATTTAATGCAATTCTCAAAAATTTTTTATGATTATCTTTTTTATTTCAGATCAAACAGCTTTTTTCTCAGTGACGATAGCAATAGTTGTTGCCATAAATTGTAAGTTACCTAACCAATTTGTACTTTTCCATATTAGTTGAACCACATAAAAAGCGGTTGGGTTTGGGAAGCTAGCGTGCCTTGATATCTATGATAACAAGCTAGTACGGGCAAACTGTAATTTTAACTCTAAATCTATTGACAGACATACTTAAAATTTAATGGAAATGCTCACATGTAATGCACGGTGGGTTTCATTGGCTGCTTTGCTGGTTGTCAGCAAATATGTGTTTCACCCTACCACCCCTATTAACAGGGCCCTATTAATACTTCTGAAGTTCCAGGAAGCTTGAGTCTCGCTTTAAACCCTCCTTTTTGAAGCAGTGTCTATTTTCTATTGCTTTGACAACCTTAAAGGGAAAAAAATTAAAAACAAAAACTAGAATTTTTAGTTCAAGTTTTTCGGTAATTTTCAGGACTCTTTAATTATCCTGAATATTTTGAAGAAAAACTTGATATTTCTAACCCTTTTTAGTAATCAGAATCTGCCACCAAAGATGGCGCAATTTAAAGGCAAAGAAACGTTTTGTGTTTAAAAATGACCATTGGAATAAAACTTCTACATGTCCATAATATTGCAAAGGCTTAGATGAGCGTCTTGTTAGCATGTATGCAAATTATTAATAGATTGAATTTTTCAGTAATTCCATTTACATCGCTAAATCGGAAATAATAATGACATTTTTCAATAGTGATAGTGCGTGATCTTTTCAAGTGCCCAAAAAGTTCTGTTATATTATGATTTTGGTGCTGATAATGGTAATAATAATATAATACGAGTATAAAGCGTTTAAAATTATCATTTTACTACAGTGTTACTTTAGTTAAAAAGCAGATCTTTAAAGCTCGACTGCGGATGTTATAAGCTACTGCGCTGAATGCTATAAATAATGGCGACATAAAATTAAGATTTTTTTTTCTGCCCTGAAAAGAGAAACTCCTGAAAAGGAGACTTTCAACAATTTTTTTTTCTTTTGAAAGTTCATTCTGTTAGAGTGCCAAAATTTATTTTGACTTTTTTTGTGTGTGTTCGTCTCTTAAGTCTGAGAAACTATTGTATTGCAGCCATGTGTGGTTTTGTACAAGGAGGCGGTACTGGTATAGCAGGGAGTCTCCCTAAAAGATTTATGCAGTACAATGTAAACGGAATGGTGAGTCACTCTCGATTTTCATAAACATTCTGTGTCTGTGTGTATGGCACTTACATTGGGTTGTTTGGAAAGTAATGTCGTTTTCTTACATAGAACTCAAATAAATTTTCAACAAGTATTGATTTACAAACAAGCTGTGCCTAGGCATGGGAACCGTATTTGTTAAATTTTAAAGGGTTGATTTTATAAATACTTTTTTTCTTAAAAAAAATGGACACCCTCCTCCTTTTTTCACGTCTACCCTCATAATCGAAATGTTCTGAAATCGATTTTTAGGCATTCGCGAAGGCTGTTACTCCCAATTTTATCAAAAACCTTGAAAATTTTCTTTTACCTCTTTAACCAATAATGTGTGCAAAAATAAATAAATAAAAAATCAAGGACGTAAATTGAAAATTTTTCCATTACAAGCTTTGTAGAGAGGCGTTATAGAGATAGTAAAAGCCATCTCCCTTACGATGGCGAATAAGCCATCGTAATTGCGATTGCGAACAAGCAACCGTAGGAAATTTACCAAGTAGCTTTTAACAATTCTTTACATAATAAAATACTGTAAACACAAAAATTAACCAACGACCAAAAATGCACCAGTATGTACTTTACCGCTAAAGTGCAGGAATCAGTTATTCTACAGATTAGAATTCAAAGCCCATTGTGGAGGCAATTACAACGGGCGCTAGAAAGCACATTTGACGAAAATATGTTTATACTCAATATATTTAATCTTTGTCCATCTAAAAAAAATAGTTCATAATCGAGTTTTATTATATACCCAAATCGAATTTCTTGCTCTTCTGGAAACGCGCGGAAACATCTGGCATTCGAAAGACTTCGTTTTGTGTACACAGCCATCCATGCAGAAGGTCTATTTGTGAAAAAAATTAAACTATGTAATCTTCAAAAACAATTTTAAAAGAATTAGAATCACACTTTCCTTTCAAAGCCTGATGACCGTGATGAATATGACGTCATATCGATTGCAACAGTTCATTTTGTCACGCAAATGATTCACATTTTGAACTACCGGAAATGAAAGAGAGCTGAAATTAGCAAAAAATCACTTAAAAATTAAGAAACCGGTGGATTTTCAGATTTGGAAAGTAGCACTGATTGTTTTTTACATTTTTACACATAATTATGAAACATTTCAAGCAGATCGTATAAACGGTGTAGATGTTACGACGCTATCTTTGCTCTTTAATCTTTTTGAACTTTTTAATCTTCTTGGAATAATGGTGGTAAAATATTTGTATTGAAGTGGTTGTCCGGAATTGTTACAGAGTGAGTTAGGGATCAGCGAAACTATATAGTAGGATTATCTAGGTAATGTGCAGGTTAACTAAGGTTGTGATCCGTTAAAGTAATCGTTTCAGTTCTCAATATACCTAGACAATCTGCAATTTACCTACTAGGCACTCGTTAAAGTGAAAATAAGATCTTTACCGTTTAAAATATTATTACTCAAAAAATTGCGTATAAGATATTATAAGAAATTTTAACATGATGTTATTTATTTATCGGCATAAAAGAATACAGCTAACGCCATCAAACAGTCAAGAAAATAGTTGATAAAATCAATCAGCAATCAATTAAAAAACTATAATACAAAGAATTACAAAGTTAATGCAATCAAACAATCAAGAAATTAGTTGATAAAGTCAATCAGCAATCAATTAAAAAACTATATATAATACAAAGAATCAAACATATTAAAATATTATTACAATTAAGGAAATGAATTTGCAAAACTAGTGATAAAATTATGCTTAATTATGACACTATTATCACTTAAGAGAAACAAATTTTTGAACTTTAGCGTTGCGGCCTCCCGGATTTTGTATGCCAAAATAACCATTCTACCACATTCCGGGCTCTATTCCAGACATGGGGCATTTTCTCTGTCTACATAGAAAGCAACGTTGGTCCCCGTATTAGGGACCTCCATAGTGAAGTGACCACTTATTCCGGCCTTAGTATGGGAAAACGCCTATAAACGCCAAGTGTCCGCTATTAGAGGAGGGGCGCACATTACCTAGGTAAAATACGGAAAACTTTTAATGCCACACGTTAACGCTCCAAATCAGTTAGTCTGCAGATTAACTAGGTAATGTGCGCATTAACGGCTTTCGAGCTTTAGCCGTAGCATGTTTATTAAAATGAAAGTAAACATCTGTGTTGAGTCTGCGGATCTTCAAAGAGGATGGGCGATGGGACGATTGCCCTTCCGTTGAGCGCACTTAAACCCACTACTAAACCCATGTTTAACCTGTTCGCTCCCATCATTAGAAAGCCGCATCGGAGAAGACTCTCCTTATTTGATGTACGTTGCTTCCCAGACTGATTCTTTTAACGATGTAGTTCGAAAAGAATCATGTGATTTTGTTACATAAGTAAAAATAAACTAATTATGTCAGGCGCGTCAAAATTTTGAAACTGTCTTTTTACCAATTGTACTACATACTGAAATAAACGATAAACCTGCATCAGTTTCAAAACTTTTAGAAAATTCTTAAAAATTAGAAATTTTCGCGAAACGTGTAGCTCTTCAAAAACTCTTGCAGCTCAGATCCATGTTTAAGAATGTTTTCAGAAAATTTCACAAACGGCACAGCTTTTTCGCTTATTACAGTGTGTAAAGCAGCTTATGAAGAACCACCTGGAATTTTTTTGAGACCATGGTGCGATTAGTTTATTTCAATTTGTGTACCAAGACTAAAAACAAGATTTTCCCCCCCCCCTTCGAACTACAGCCTTAACGCTCCACAGGAACGTAATGATTGCGCAATCATAACGCTGGGTGCCGGGGGAGCGTTTAAAGAATCATTCTGGGAAGCGACATCGATCGAAGGAGAGCCTTCTCCGTTGTGTTAAACATGGGTTTGTGTTAAACAGGTTAAACATGGGTTTGTGTTAAACAGGTTAAACATGGGTTTGTGATTAAAAATGAACGTGTTAAGAGAGAGAGAGAGAGAGAGAGAGAGAGAGAGAGAGAGAGAGAGACTTATCTCTGACAACAGTATACTTCGTTCTACTTACCGCCCCTCCTTTTCTGTAGATCAGATACTGATGTGCTCGACCTCTCCTAAAAGTCTGTCTCTATGTTTTTATACCTTGTGTATATATATTGTTTTCTTTCTTTTTTGGTGACTTGCTTTCAATAGTGTATGTATGTGTGTTTTTTCATTCGATGCATGCAGGCGGTGGGAGGCCTCCTGGCGTCCGCGGCTCAAATCATCTCCCTAGTCAGCATCACGGACCCCGGAGACAGCGCCTTCTTCTACTTTGCCACTGCCACACTCTTCCTCTGCATCACTTTCGGCATGTTCAGGCTGACACTCAAGAGCGTGAGTTTTTTTTTTTTTACTTTTTTTTGCCTATATGAACACTTCTATTCAGGAAAATGTCGAAGATTGATTAAAATATCCGATGGAAGATTGATAACTAGACTACATTAGTAACTGGAAACAAATTTCAATCATTAGAGATCAATGTTAATGCAAACTTTACTAACTAGTTATCCGTCGTGTGTAACAGGGGCGTAGCCAAGGGAATGGATAGCGGGATATATCCCCCCACCCCCGAAATTTTCTGATTAGTTAGCACAACCTTTATATCATACAGAAATTCCGTGAATTTAGATTTATATAATATTCCCCACCCCCCTCCCGGAGAAATTTACATGTCTACGCCCCTGGGTATATCATCTAAACTTTTCCTGATTTTATAAAAACTTTAAGATCAAAATACAAAAATTAAAGCACATTTTCTGAAACTAAGAATGAATACATATTCTTTTACTTCGATAACTAAACAGGCATTTTATTTTTCAGGCTCTCTACAATTTCTACATGTCAAAGCAAACATGTGAGTACCACATAGTTCATTTTGAATTAAGATTTCAAATATCTTTTCAACCTCATACTTCATTTCCTACTTTAAAAACAGCAAACCTATATTTCTATCTTTAAATAAATAGAACTAAATCTGAAATGCTGAAATTTAATAGATTCAGCAATATCTTTGCGATATTAAAATATATAGTATGACCTCAGTTTAAGGAAAAACTAGGGAATGGGGAAAATAGTTATTAAATCGAAGGTTCTTCAGTAGAAAAATATATATACAAATTTAAAACTAAATAAAGACTATTGTTCTTTTGGTTTTTAATTATATTTAATCTTTTTTTACTAATAAATATAACTAATGAAGTATAATACAATACGTAAACCGCATTATATAATAAAATACTGCATTGTGTAATAAAATACAGCAAAATAACTAAAATATTTTTGACTTATTTAAAATTAAAATTTTTATGCATAGGAAGAAATTTTTAATAGGAGACTTTTTTTACTTTTCTTAAAAGTTGGAAATATTTTACGAGTAATTAAACATGTGCACCTCAAGTTTTTTTTTAAGATGTTTTTCAAATTTTTATCCCAATTTTATATTTTGAGATTAAATCATTCGAGGAAATAAAAGTAACCTTTCTACAGCAAAAACCAATATAATTAGGTCGAGGAATATTTAAAATTTAATTTTATCAAAGGAACACTGTTCCGTATTTTTCTATGCAAAATCATAAAATACTTTTAAAATAAAAAATGATTTGTTTTGCTTTCCCACCAAGTAAGTGCACGTACTGGAAAACCACATTGCCGTCAAACAAAAGATGCGACGAACTGCGATCATTCGGAAGTTAAGTTTATCAGGAATAGGACACACACACAGAGAATGTTATTGCTATAAATAACTGGAGAACATTCTAAGAATTAAATGCCATTTCTTACTATTAACTATACAAAGTCAAAGGCGCTCACTTCAATACCTATAAAAACTAATATCTAGCACAAATGTGCACTTAAAGGCCACGTTGAACAGTTTCTGAGTCTTACATCTATAGCATATCATAAAGAATTGATAAACATACTAATTATTAACACATAAATTTTTAGTCTACATAAATAAAATTATGTTAGGTTCAGTTGCGATTATTTATATTAAATATAAAACCCAGTTATGTTCGATGTATGAAAAAATAATTTTTACAAAAATTAAATTTGAATAACTTTTCTGGGTTATATAATTTTCAAAATGTGAGTGAACTCATTTTTTTCTACAATTTTATAAATTTCTGTTGAGTTTTTGGCAACAGCAATGGTTTATTTGCAAAATGAGATGAGAGATTTTTACTTAATGTTTTACTCTCAACAGACTAAATACTATCTCACAAAGATATTTTTAGCTAAAAAAAAACCTTCTTTTCCCCCCCTTTAGCATAAGATGCAAATATTAGAATACAATCAACAACCCAATTTCAAAAGCCGTTTCATGGGCATCGTTACTTCTTATCCTACCTCACAAACGTATTAATTATCTAATCAATTTGAGTATACACATTTGAGATTTGAGACCTCGAGAATAGCCTACTGGCATTTAAGAATGTGAAACTTAATATTAAAACTATATTTGCCTCACCGTGGCGCAGTGGTTATGTCACTGAAAATAGAGATGGTCCCGGGAACCATCGCGAGGTTGTCTATCATAACTGTCTGGAGTTTTGGTAGGTTTTCTCCAGATATAACGTGAATGCGTGTTAGAATCTCTTAGAAAGTCCTCCTACCAAAGCATCCCCCATGCTTGGCAGATCACCCTAGCGTAGCGTTGCCATTAATAACATAAAACTGTATCACTCAACTCTGGTCGCAATTAATATTGTTATAACGTTAATTTTTATGCTGTTCCTTCACTGAAAAAAAAAAGTAAAGATTCTTTTATACTCTATTTGAAGGAAGCGTTTTATATAGAAAAGCAGTTTAATCGGAAACTTATCAGGGACTTATCAAACTTATCGGAAACAATCCAGGGTGTGCATTTTAAGTAATGAGGACATTTTTGTCCTGACGCGACTGTCCGCCAGAGTGAGCTCGGACTGGTTGAATTCCGCGCTCGAAAACGCTCCACTCGCCCGTCTCTTGCAATTTTCGGTGGAGGCAAGATCACGCGTACCGTGGACGTCTGAGAAATAGTGTGCGCAAGCTCAAAATGCAGCACAGCATTGAACAGGGATGCACAATCCAATTTTGTGCTCGCCTTGGACGCAGAAGTGTTAAAGATTGAAGAAACAGGTCAACCGAGTGCGACTAGAAATTGCTCCCGAATGGAAGCTCCATCATGACAACACACCTGCTTCTCGGTTACCGAGAACCTGGCAAAAAATGACATCCCAATGATTCCCCAGCCTCCCTACAGCTCCAGCAGACTATTTTCTTTTCTCCCAAAGTAAAAACCGTCCACAAAGAATACCACCACGGGACCTTGGATGCTGTCAAAGCGGCTTGCACGCATGCTCTGAAGGATGTTTCGGCTGCTGACTTCCAGGGAGCATACGAAGCTTGGTAAACTCGCCTGCAGAAGTGTGTTGATGCTGAAGGAGCAAGAGTTTTGTGACGAGATCACTAATAATTTTTTTCTTATGAATTTATTCTCATTACTCAAAATATAGACCCTGTGTATCAGATTTAACCATCTTGCTATAGTTTCATAAAACTTTCTTCAAAAATTGTAATTAAAAATTTTTAATTACAATTTCGTAATTAAAAAAATATTTGATGCAATACAAATTTGGTTTACTAACTATTTGAAATATAGTCGAACCCGTTTAATGGAATATCGGTTAAAGGAATATCTCGCTTATTGTAATAAATTTTCAAAGTACACCCTTCCAAAAAAGTATTCGAGTATATAAGAAAAATTTGCTATTTTTTTGCTTTGCTAATTATTTGTTTTTGAAAAACGCGAACTTAACAGAAATATGAAAAATTGTAATAATGCACACTCAATTCATAGTTTATGAAAAATAATATTTAAATATACGAAACCAGGGTAGGAAATTTAGCTTTTACTTGAATACTTTTTGAGAGGGCGCACCAAACAGTAACAATTAGCCAACTGATACAGGATAATGGAATATCCATACTTAGTAGAATAAATTTTTGTAGAAAATTGTCTATTCCATTGAGCGGGGTCAACTTCACTAATAATGTTTTTAAATATTTTATCAGTTATGTAATAACTAATATCATAATTAAATAATAAACATGTGATCGACTCTTTACACAGCTATGATCAAGAACAGACACATACCCAAAGACGAAGTTCCTGAGAGAATATCTAATTTAGAAATTTTCAAACAGGTATTTAATGTACTCTTACTTCTTAATTAAATTTCATGTTAAAATTTATTAATGTCGAAGACAATCGAGTTACTGTTTCTAATATTGAGAAGCTTCAAATTTCGGAGGTTTGAATGATTTTTATTACGGGCCAAAACTGATCTAGTTTCTCTTTCACCGGATCTATCAAGGTAACATCAAGGTGCCGGGCACAGCCAGCTGTCGTCAAAAAAGGGGCTCTAGATCTGTGGCATGTGATGAACGTTTCGGTCGTCCGCCATCTTGCTGGTAGTTAAGTCGAGCGATGGCAACGACTGCCCTTTTTCCAGCATTGGGCAATCTATCCAGCTGTTCTCGCATTCATCCATTTTTCAGCAGATGTCAGTGCTGCTAAAAATAATCGCGACAATTTTTTGACGGGAAATTACGTGCTAAAAAGTAAAGGATCCTTGTAGAGCTATGTCACCCGCAACTATTTTTATAGAAATCAAATGAATTCTTCGTGACTGGCAACAGTCAAAAGGTCAGAGTTTGGTGTTCCCAGAGTGGGAACACTGCGCGTTAAAAGGTTAAAGCGGCAGGACGACAGATTTCCATATCAATCACTACAGGCATGAAAGACACGCGGAAACGTGGAAATCTGCTTCTTTTTTAAGTAAAATTGTATTATTAAATTGCACAGAAAATTATGCTCTAGCGTTCCACTTTCAATCTTTTTCCGTCTTTCTTGGGAATGACAATTTTTTTCTTTGGCTCTCCTGTGCTTAAATCTCCAATGCAGTAGAGTAATGAATATAAATAGACCCCAATTTCATATTTATATTTTTAATTTCTTACAAATTTATGCAATTAAATACATTTATGATCTTTGCAAATTAAAGCTGATTTTTAAGATCGAATCTACCAAAAAGCTCTGCATGTGTTTGGGAAACATTTATTCACAAACACAATCATTCACTTTTCATTAACTATTATAGTTAATGGAAATTATAAAATGATATTTCTCTTATTTAAAATAGATATAGACCAAGAGAGAGGGAGAGAGTGCGTGCAATATATAATATATAACAAAATTGAAATTAAGAACAATTCAAATAACACACATAGATATTTATTTGTGCATGTTATTTTCATATTAAAGTTCTAATCAATTTTAACGTTTAAACACCGTACTGGGTTTTTGTGAGAATATTGATTTAGTCTTATTGATTAAAATTAATAAGAATTGCTCAAAATGCATATATGACGTTGACAAATCTTTTAATGACAGTTAAACTATACAGATTAAAGTTGTCCCCTCCAATCCTAAGATTTAATGCCACGTAAAGTTAAGCTTTTTTAAAACATTAGGGCACTTCCATGCTTCATAATCTTTTAAATAAAAGACGTTAGTTCTTTAAGAACCAAAGGCTAGTAATAGAAAACTATAAACATAAATAATAATCTACTTATACGCTAAGTATGCGTTACTAAAATTGACGGTATTTCTATGATTAGCAGGTCAATGACGTCAAGTGAAGCAAGCATATTCGTTACTGATTACGTAAGTCACGCAGTAGCTAGATTACAAAATAACAATGCAGACGCGAAAAAACAAAATCTTTCGGATCTTTTCACGGATCTTTTTTTTTAATTTGCGTTTATCGCAAATTTAAAAAAATCTCGGCTGCTCGAACCTCGTCAGGGGGAGACCCCCCTAATTTTTTAGTTTCATTATTGCCATTTTAAAACGATATTAATTGACTATGTCTATCGCTCATCTTTCGCGTATTTCGCCTGGTAACCCTATGTTGAAATTTTTATGAGTGTAACCTATTTATAGAAAAATACATGTGAAGCATATTCTACAGCTTACGAAATATTGTAACAATAGATTAAAGCAGTTGTGAACTAATAGTATTTAAATACATGTAAAATTATGTCGCTTTTTTATGTTGCAGTTTTGGGACACATTTTTCAATAAAGGGTGTTGAGAGATAAAATAACATAGTCATTAAAAAAAAAATCGCCTTGTATTGAGCTGAATCATATTTTAGGAATTTCCTGTTTGTCTTATATTTTTGTAACCAAGGATGCGTATTAAATAATGCAACCGTACTATAAAACACTAGATTGCTATAAACTTTGGCACATTAACCCCGCAGCTGCTGCAATTAAGAAGCATTTCTGTAGGAATTTGTACAACACGTTATCACCCAATACAATCTTTTTATAACGATTTTATGAATGGAAATGTCACCAATTATATCTTTTCATGCATCTTGCAATGTTAGTACTCGGCTTTGTCCCCAATGGCCACCATCAGCCTTTGTCATGACACCCAAAATTTTTAGCAACCCTAACCTAAATAAATTTCATGACAAATACTGCTGAAACAAAGAAACACGATTTTCGTTGAAAGGACTCCGATAATTAGGCCAAAACTGCACTCAGTATATAGAACAGTAGGGTATGGCGCTGCGAAGCTAGCCGGGTATGTAATAATAATATTTTGCTGATTCTCGTACATGCTGTAGAATTCAAATACAAATTTCTTCTATGGAAAGAATCTGCAATGACATCTAGGCGGGAAGGCATCGACAATACGTATGTTTTTAAACTATGAAAAGTTATAATGATCTAACATTGTAAATCAAAAATTTAAATACAGCGCTTACTGGACGACTAACTTGTTTTTCTTTCTCCAGATTTGGGTGTATGCATTGTCCATCGTTTTCGTCTTCTGGGTCACTCTTGCTGTTCTACCAGCAGTAGTCGTACTAGTATTACCTGCCAATCCGGACGGCACTATATGGACAGGTAAGTCAGTTTCGGATTGTGTTGTAAATAAAAGTCTACGAGACGCATAACGATACCGGGTTAACGATGCCAGTAGCGGATTCAGAAACATTTTCTGGAGGGGACACATATTTTTTATCGCATTTTTTTTAAATAAAATCACTTGAATTTACAAAATGATTCAACCTTCTATAGTGTAAACTTAGTTCGTCTGGGAGGAATACACTTGGCCTCACCTTGGAACAGTGGTTATGACACTGGAAATGGTAGACGGGCGAAGTGTGAAGGTCCCGTGTTCGGGTCCCATCGCGCGCCCGTCGACCTAACGGTTAGGTTGCCAGCTGCGTCAAAAAGGGGTCTCTAGATCTGTGGCACGCGATGAACGTTTCGATCGTCCGCCATCTTGCTGGTAGTTACGTCGAGTGATGGCAACGGCTGTCGTTTTTTCAGCATTGGGAAAGGGTTGCGCCTCCAAGGGTTAAAAGTGGTAATTTAATGATTAAGGATTTTAAGAGAGAAAATTTTCCCAGCCTGCGTCTGCTCACTTCCTGCTTCTGACCATGCTTTCTTTGTATATCTGCACCAAGGGGATGAGAAACAAAAGTAATGAAAATCGAAAAAAGTGCTTTCGTGCATTTGATCCCGTATTTACATAAATAATTTTACTAGTAATGGAAGTGTAAATACCATCGAGAGAGCGCATATTTCGTGACCTTGATTGCTTTTTTTTTTTTTTTTTTTTTTTTTTTTTTTTTTTTTGTAAATTATTTTTTTGTTGGGGTCAATACATAACTGTCTTGGGCACATGCCATTCGAATTTGGTGTTTCTACATTCCTTCATTTGCAAATTAGGTGCAAAAAAGCGGTTGCTACTTAAGTTTTGAAGACCAGTGTATATTGAATGTAGACACATTTTTATCGAAAGTTTTTCTTATCGCCCGTTGTAATTGTCTGCAGAACGGGTTTTATCTTCTAGTATTATTAGATTTAGGGCGCATTAGATTTCTTTCCTTAAATTTGAAATTTAAATCAGATATTAAAGTCCGATGCAATTAAAAATTAATAAGTGTATACAATACTCGTT
Organism: Cheiracanthium punctorium; assembly: GCA_038373885.1. Lineage (NCBI taxonomy): Eukaryota > Metazoa > Arthropoda > Arachnida > Araneae > Cheiracanthiidae > Cheiracanthium > Cheiracanthium punctorium. Next base: position 2,807,514 of record JAWZYV010010738.1, on the reverse strand, counting down.
ATAGATACAGTTAAAATCATGATTCAATAATAATTAGACAAACATTTTTCATAGTGATAAATGGGAATTGGAATTTTAAATTTCCTCATTTTTTTCTTTTGTAATATCATGTCAGCTGCTCTTTGAGTGCAGTGCTCTGAACACATGCGTGTGCATTGACGCACACGCATATGTTCAGATGAAAGTGACTGTTCAAAATTTCATTAAATATTTACTTTAATTACTTCAGTTTGGTTGCTGATAAACTTATTACTTGCAGGTCGTCTATTTTTACCACTGTCATGTTTCCTGTTATTTAACGCTGCTGACCTAGCGAGTCGACTTGTGGCACAGAGGATAGCAATTGTAAGTACTTTTTGACCATCTTTTAAAGTAAGGCAGTAGCTGCTATCGAGCTGGAATTTATCTGCACACTAGTCTTGCCCTCGTCAAAATGTACACGATTTATTATGGCTATGTGAGACTAGTCCACCCCCCCCCCCTCACCTCATTGCATTCAAGACCATTTTCATGGATTTTCAGAATAGCTCCTGCCGCTTTCGAAAACCTCAGGAGTTATTGTGTCAGATACAGAATACTTATACGTAAGAGGTGATAGGCTATGGTAGCCCGGTTGGGAGATGCGTCGATCTCGTAGCCGATAGGTTGTGGGTTCGATCCTTGAACCAAAGGCCGCTGTGCTCGTTATTTCGACTAGGCCACATTAAAACATCTCGTGGTCGCAATGTCCTCCAAGTTCCCATACAAAACGATATCTCTAAGGGTGACAAAACTGAATCTTAGGGTGTTCTGCTTGGTATTTGCTTCAAAATTAAGAAGCCCCCACCCGCACCCCCGCTAACAGTTGGTAGTGCTGCCATCTATCGACTCTCGAATGATGTAGAAATGAATTCTTCGGGAGTTTGTGGTAGAAAATAACAACCCCCTTTGGCAGGTACTGCAGCTATCGATCCAATCTTGATTTAGAGTTGGTACAAAATGCTGTAAGAGCAGGAGTGCCTTAGCCCCCATAATCCATGGAAATAAGACAGAGGGCCAATAAGTATGACGAAGCATATTATCAGAGATCTGTCCCTTTTTTTTTTTCTCCGTTTAATTTTAATCTGGAAGTCACGTTTAACATGTTCACTCTCATCATTAAACACGACGGAGGAAGATTCTCCTTTTTTGAACAATGTTGTTCCTCAAACTGGTTCTTTGCACTCGCAATCGCTAAGTTCCGGTGGAGGGTTCAAAGAACCATTCGGAAGCAACATTGATCAAAAGAAGGAGAGTCTTTTTTCACAATGACAGCGAGCAGGTTAAATATGGGTTCAACATTGGGTTATAAGTGCGCTGGATACACCATTAAGGAGTAAGGACTAACCGAGTGATTTGTAGACATTTATCCAAAACTGAATAAATCCTTCATTCCGTACTATGTTACTCTGGTTAAACTGCAAATCTAACATTATCAAGGACGTATTTAAGGGGAGAGAGGTTCAGGCCAGGCGCGTAGCCAAGAAAATTTTTCGGCGGGGGGATATGAACTTATATGTGTATAAATAGACGGAATTTCATCACTAATCCAAAAATTTCGGGGGGATATATCCCGATATCCCCCCCCCCATGGCTACGCCCCTGGTTCAGGCCCACCCGAAATTTTGATTTTTGTTAGCAAAATTTTATAGGTAAAGTTTCTTTTCTTTTTTTCTTTGAAAAGTTCTGCTTTTTCCACCGTTTGGACTCCTCTGGAATTTTTTTCTAGATACGTCCCTGAATATTAGGTCCAATTATTGATGTCTATTGTGGGAAAATTTATTTTATGCATCAGTAAAGTGATTCTTCCCGCCCCCCCCCTCACGATGTTGGGCAGTTTTCTAGTTTCACGAGACATAAGTACCGTCTTAAAATGCGGCCATGTATAACATTTTTCTCATTGTGCGTCATGAATGACATATTCGAGTTGAATCATCAAAGGAGCTTCTTGCGAGTAAAGTCGTGATTGGTATCTTTCGCACCGGTAGTATGGCGATTACTCTCATGCTTGTACTGCAAAAGGATTGGGTTTACAAACTTGTAAAAGCGCTAATGCCACATCTCAAAACAAAATTATTGCAAAACACTTTGCACACACAATTAATTGTATTACAGTCGTGCTTATTATTGCTATTGTATTGATAACAATTATTGCTTATTAATAATAACGCCTTTACTTATCATATTTAAGTTTGTAAAAATTTGCAATAGTTCAAATTTTCAAACAGCAATGCGTAGCAGAAATTAAGTTTGAATTTTTATTTTGCTTATCACAAGTTGCGTCCATAAATCTTTTCTAAGCTTTGAATTTTTAATACACATACCACTGCAGAGAACTGACATTGACAGCCGTAAATATCAAAAGCATCCGATGAGAACTTGAATAACTCATCTGAATCGCCGATCTTGAATGAGAGAACAAAACTTGAAACTAATAAGTGAACTGAAAATATTTTATTTTTCAAATTCTTTATACTGCCAAAGATTTCCTCCCCCTTTTCTACTTTTTTAACGAAATTTAATTGCTTTTAAAGATTTTTTTTAAATAATTTTTTCCATTTCTACCGTCGACCTCGTCAAATGTTTCTAATTCTCTCAGAAGCGCCAGGAAAAGCAACACGCTCCATCGTCTTGTCCAGAACTGCGTGCGATTATACGGGAGTTGGTAGTACATTCTATTAAAATAATGATCATTCAAAGATTTTTTTCGTGCAGTAGTATTGGACACAGTTCCATTATTTCACAGAGCAGTGGAAATGAAATGAAATAGTCTGAAATTAGCATGAAGAAATCGAAACAATGCACAGCAGAAGACCCAAAATCTGTTGGCCTCAGGAATATCAGATCAGTTTCAGGCGAAAGGAGTCCTGATTGGTCTGTCCGCTTAAATCGGTTTGTGTGTGAAAAGGGGAAAATTTCGAGTTAATGTACTGGTGGGCTCCGGTGCGCAGTATTCATGAGCTCCGCTGGGTTTTGCGTAATATGTAAAAATTCACTCTGATAAAAGAAGTACAGGTGAGGTGCTGAGATCCGGTGACCTCCTTTGCAAATGAAGCCCTGATCGAGACCGACGACGATCAAAAGAATACGCGAGTGAAGTTCGCAGTTACGCACTAAGTCGGTTGATTTCGCTCTTCACACGCGTCTTCTTTTCGTTGTCGTCTTTTGATAACGTCCTGCAGGGAACATAGGATATGATCCTTCAATAGCTTATCTGAAACGCCAGATTTCTCAAATTCTTAATTCCGTCAAAGATTTCCTCCTCCTTTCTTTACTTTTTTAATTACGTACTAGCCAGGACAGCTTCAGTAAATCTGATTGAACTGACACCGGCTCCGCGAAAGGCAGCATTACTACAGCTACTGTTTCTGATCTCTTTCATCTTCGATTCCACAGCCTGCCCGCTTCAAGTACATCACCTTATCTCTGACCATGCTGCGATTCGTGTTCATACCTCTGATGATGCTGTGCAATGCTTATCCGCGCACCCTTCCTGTCGTGTTCGACAGCGACGCCGACTTCATTGTCATCACGGTCTTCTTCGGGTTCACAGGAGGATATCTCTGCACCATAGTTCTTACCCAGGGACCAAAGTAAGTGCTGCAGATACAGTATTCAGTGCCGTGTTTAACCCTTTCCCAATGCTGAAAAAAGGGCAACCGTTGCCATCGCTCGACTTAACTACCAGCAAGATGGCGGACGATCGAAACGTTCATCGCGTGCCACATATCTAGAGACCCTTTTTTGACGCAGCTGGCTGTGCCGCACAGCCAGCTGCGTCAAAAAAGGGGTTTCTAGATCTGTGGCACGCGATGAACGTTTCGATCGTCCGCCATCTTGCTGGTAGTTAAGTCGGGCGATGGCAACAGCTGCCCTTTTTTTGGCATTGGGCAATCAATTCAACTGTTCTCGCCTTCTTCCATTTTTCAGCAGATGTCAGTGCCAGAGCGGGATCACTGCGCGTTAAAGGGTTAAGTAAAGCAAGACAAACTGAGTAGTTTTATTATAGAGAAGCTAAAAGCTGTCTAACTGACGGGTACCAAATAGTTAAATCATGTCTCATCAGAGCATATTTTAACATACAAACTAAGTGGCACTAGTGCCACCCAGTGAAAAGATAGTAAGCCCGTAGCGATAGTAAGTGCTAGCTAATGCCCCCTAGTCCCAGTCATTGCTTCCACACTGTGGCAGTCTTGAGCAAAACTTAATTTTATTAGGTTTTAAGTTTTAAATCGCATTCATAATGGAAAGTTTCATTTTCTTTTATCTTCTTCACATTAGTGAACTTATTTTTAAAAATATTACTGCAGTATAGACCTTGTTGCATCATGTTGAATCACTGTCAACTTTTCTCAACCTTTAAACTTCAAAACTAAACTTTTATACATCCCCTGCATAAATTCTCATATATAAGAATATTTTTAACGAATCATCATTGCAAAACTTAAAACTTTGGTTTATAATGCAACAATAACTCAGCAAAAACTTTTATACATCTACGGAATACTTTTCCCTTGAGAAAGAAAATATTCTCCGGGTACTAAAATTTTCCAGATCAGTTCTAACTCAAAAAAAAAAAAAAAAGTATCAATACAAGAAAAGTGAAATTTTGCTTTTTTTTAAATCCTATATTTTAAAATTTATGAATATGACATAAATGCATGACAGGGAATTTAGCAGAGTATCTTTGTCAACTAGCTTTCTTAATGTGTTATCTAATATATTACATATACATATACCAGGTGATTTGAAATAGATGTTAAAGATGACCTTTTAAATCGCAAGTGACAAAAATATACTTTCAATTAGAAAAGTTCATCAAATAAAGAGTACTTTTCAGATATGGCAATTTTTACTAGGGGCTGTATACATATTAAAATATGAAATTAAATTTTTATACAGCCCTTCATTTCCTATCATTTATATTTAGAAAAATGCTGTCCTGTTTCTAAGAAAATTGATTCTAAAAAATTTCATGTTACTAAGTAAGGTAGAGAGATATTTAATGTTAAAAATGATGGCTTATACCATTTTACCTGCTGTGTTGGCATCAGGAGCAAAAAGAATTCTTCACTTATTGGACCAACTATGAGTTAATAAAAGTTAAATAATGATCCCTTTGTTGGAAACTGCCTATTAAATGCATTCAAATGCATGAAATTAACAGATAAAATTTTACCTGAAGTTATAGATACTGCGCTATGAAATTATCTATAAATAAGTCTGTTAGGGAGTCATCCACTAATTACGTCACACTTCTACAGAAGGAATTTCAAAGTGTAATAGAGAATGACAGAGTAATGATGAGGTTTAACTTTCACCAGAAACTGCCAAACATGCATTATAGGAAAATCCTAACTAAAATAGGATTTCCAGAAGTAAAATGCAGCTGTCAAATGACTACTAATATAAATTATAATGTCAGTTGAAAAGCAATTTTTCATTTTTCTTCCTTTTGAGACATCCCTTATAGTTTGGCGACAAATGCTAAAATTTTTTACTTACGATATCTTGGTAACTATTTCACTCAGAAGCATGTGATTTTTTAAAATTTACCTTCTTAGACACAGGGCAACATTTTTCTAAGTAGAAAGGATAGGAAAGGAGGGACCATATAAAAATTAAATTTCGTATTTCAATTTGTATATAGGCCCTGGTAAAAAAAAAATCGTCATACCTGAAAACTACTCTTTATTTGAAGAACTTTTCTAATTAAAAATATGTTACTGTCATTTACCATTTAAAAGATAGTAGCTTTACGATCAATTTTCAATAATATATTCATTGAACATAAAATCTTATCCAAACAGGCATAAGTAGATATAGCCATTAAATAGAATATCTGAACAGTAGTAAAAATGAAAAGGAATTGTAAGGAGAGTATGAAGTATCGGCTATACACGTCAGGCCCCAGAAACCGAATACTTACTGCCAAAATAAAAACAAAATAACAGGATTTCAATATAGTAACTTAGCACAAAGCTAAATATGTAAGTACAGGGGCTATCCTGTTATCAAAAAGAAAAATAGAGGCAATATGGCCAAAAGCATGAATCATGGAGGCATGGCTTGAAGACAGAGCAAAGAATGTTCCTATGGTTGTCAAAAGAAGAGGAAAAATTACCAGTTGCCACAGTTCAAAAGTTAAAAAATGACAAAAATTAAATAATTAAAAAATAAAAATAGTAGTAATTGCATGATATATTAGCAGGGACGTAGCCAAGGGGGGGGGGGTTAGGGGGGTCATAACCCCCCCATGAGAAATTTTTGCCATACAAAATGTATATTCTTCACTACATTACCACACACACGTATACATATATATATGAGTTGTAGAGCCGTAACCCCTCCCATGAAAAATTTCTGGCTACGCCCCTGTATATTAGGTATATAATATTTAAATAGGTATACATCTAACTAGCCTTTACATCACTATTATAGTAAAAGTAACTAAGAGTACGTATGATATTGCTATAAAGGAAAAAAGAGATAATTTAAAAAATACCAGTGATCACATCCATTTTTTTTTTTAAAGAAATTTTTTATGTAAGGCAGCGACTAAACCCAACCTCTCCAACCAAGAATTCCAAAGAGGGCATATGTTTATAGTATCTCTAATTGCAATTAGGAAATAAAATAGATTTTAGAAATCTGCAAGGGTAATTATATCTTAATGCAGTATTATGCAAAGATATATTATCTGACTTATAATTACTGGTACAAAGAGACATTACTCTATATTCATGATTAGCTATAATATTTCGAAATACAGATATATGCATACATGATGTAAAATCAGTGAAACTAATTACACTAAAAGTAAATTCATCTCTCTTATTGTATATATTAAAGTTAATATTTCTGTAATGTTTGTAAATAATTGGAATTAGTACTGAGTATGGATAATTAAGATTATCATGTTTCAGGTTAAGTAGTTATTGGTATGCTAGTATCTTTTTATTAAATATAAACTCTGTAGTATTTGTAAGAGTAAAATTAGAATTGTTGTTAATAGAAGGAGATAACAAACTATGATATAACTTTTTATCTATAATTGCATAATTATTACAGGATTTATTGACATAAGTTATTACAAAGTTTTATTGCAAATAGTTAATCTGATAAGATAAATAAAGTTTTTTAGAGGAAGTAAAAGATTTAACTAATATATTATTCAATGAAGACAGTACACTAATATTCCATTTACTGAAAAAGGCAGTAGGAACACTGAATTTTAATGAAGTATTATATAGCATATAATAGTCTATGTCATAAGTAAATTGTGCTAAAATATCCTTTATATTATATTTAGAAGGTAGCCTATACTTAGTTCCTTGTTCATAATCAGTCTTAATTTTAAATCCTTTATTATACTAGGTTACCTGTAATTATGTGTCCATAATGGGAATTAACATACAAATGGAAATGATCACTGGTACATAAACAAGTAAAAGAGTCACCCGGTGAAAAATTCTTTATATATATAAGCTATTTTTAAAAATGTGGTTTCATGTTTATGCGAAATTTGACAAGTATGTATACGCATGTGTATAGTAGCTCATAGCCTTAGCGCCACCTAGTGAAAATCTCTTAAAATATGCTCTGTCTCATTGTATAAATTAAAATAAATAAAAGCTTGTCATTCTGAAAAATACTTCAAAAATTTTATGGTCCATTCAAAGCAAGCAGAGAAGATATTTAAAATCTCAGTGTAAAATGCAATCCAAACGTCTGGGATACTAAAAATGTATGTTTTACATAATAAAAGCATATTATATTATTATTGTTTTTTGTTTGTCTTGCTAGGAGAAGACAGCTCACATCCCTGAATTTGTCGTTTACAGCTATATACATCTATTCTGGAGTTTCCCACTACAATTTGTATCCTATCAGAAGGTGGATGACTCTCCCCCAACTTTCCCTGAAACTGCTAGAAAATACCAAGAGGACTTTTGGGACCTTCAGAGTCAAACCCGATTCTGATGTACCACTAAAGATCACAGTGAACATGCAGTGCAAGTCAACATTAAATCTTTGGTTCCAAAAGTCCTCTTGGCGGTCGCTAGCAGTTTATGAGGAATGTCAATAGTCAGGACTTCCCCACCTTCTGATGAGGATCCAAATTAAGGGGGGAAACTCCAGGAATGATGTATGTGCTCTAAACAATACATTCATTGACGTAAATTGTCCTCTCTTGGCAAAAAAAAAAAAAAAAAAAAAAAATAACAAACAATTAGAATACATTTTTATCAACATTTTAGCACCAGACATTTGGAGCACATTTTACATTACTAGTTAAAATATCTTCACTGTTGGATTTAAATGGACTATAAAATTTGCCAAGTATTAATTCAGAATGACATACTTTAATTTTTTTCAGCATACATTAAGACATGATTTAATTATTTGGTATCCACAAATTAAACAGTTTCTTAGTGGCCCTGGGCAGTAGTGTTATCAGCAGAAACGGTATTTTTTAAGATCAACTATTCATTAAGAAGAAAAATAAAAAAAGGCCATAAATTATGCTAAAACCTTAAGTAGGCCCCTTGTGTTATTTTAAATGGAGTAAACTAAACTAAATTCATTTTTAACATGCAAAAATATTTATTTTCAATTGATGGACAATATTGGTTGCTTTCAGGGTTGTAAGAGAAGAGCACTTTGAACAAGCAGGATCACAACTGGCTCTCTTCTTGGGAGTTGGACTGATGCTTGGATCAGTTTCTTCTTATGGTATTGTGAAACTCCTCTGAATTATTGAACAGAATGTTGAATGTCTGCAACAGAATGCCGTGGACTTTATGGCACTTCAGAAGCAGACAAGAATTGTAAAGCAGCAACCAATACTTCTGAACAAATATGTACATTGTATCTGTAAAAGCGTGAAAACTGTGTTATTTTATATAAAATTATCTCAATGAATAAAACATTTTATGCATTGGATTAAAAAAATCAGATATTAAGAATGGAAAAATAATCAAACATATGTAGCAAAGCAATACTGTTACTACTGCACCAACATTTTATTATCTGAAATTTTTCTTCAAAAAAGCATAGGTTATCAAAAAGATTAAACACTATTAAGCCTTAATAAACTTCCAAGAAGTATAATTCAAAATGAAATAGACAATTTTAAATTACAGTCACTGATGGACTAATATTGTTTTTGTTACTAGCAAAAACATTTCTACTTTCTACTATTATACACAATGGCATATTACTTAATGATATTATTTTGGCTGATTACTTTAAATGTCAGAAGAGGTCTTAGGAAGAATTTTTGAAAGTGAAATTTAAGAAAAATCTTATCTCCAGACATGATTATCTTAAAACTCAGCTAAATTAGACTAACATACAAATGGCACTTACAGAAAACTTTCAGTTTGCAGACAGCTTTGATAATAAATCCTGTTTATTATGTTTGATTTTACAAAATGATCAATCAATATCAATATAAACTTTAATTTAAAAGCAGTAGTTATGGATAAAAATATATTGTAATACTTTAAGCTTATGTTACATTAAAATAGTATGGTTTGTTATTGGCAACAATATAGGACTCAAAAGGCACACAGTGTTTTTTTTTTCTTCTTTCAGAAAATTTTAAGTGAATCAAAAGCATAGAAAAATGTCATTGACATTTTTTTTACGCTTTTATAAAAAATGTTATCATACCCACCCCCCTCTTAAAAAAAGGGGGAGGGGGAAATCTTCATTTCACATTCATGCTGCAATGTGAAATTTATTTTTTCTAGAAGAAGATAAGAACTTTTTTTTTTTTTTTTTTTTTTTTTTTAAGGAGGGCTTATTTCTTCATCATTCCCATTCAGTTATGACAATCGTTAATGGTCTGCAAAAATAAAACTTTCAAAGTGTTTGAATTGAAAATGATGTATAAGTAAGAGCATACTTATTTTATTCTTACAACTTCAAAATCTTTATTTAAACAAATTTCGGGCATAAGTTAAAAATTTGAAAAATTTTCTGAAGGGGGAGGGGGGGGGGGGGAAAGAGCATATTTTTCAAATTGCCTTTAAAATTTCAAGTGGTGCTGTTGCTTCATTTTCAGTTGTTTAAGAACAGAATTAAATTCAAATAAACTTTAATCTGATTTAATTGAAGCTTGCATTTTGTGGAAGAAAATAGTGCATCATAAAAATTCCATTGCTCAATTTAAAAACAAAACAAAACAAAACAAAAGCTTGTAACACATATAAAATAGATACACATAACATACAATATGTAGATTTGAAAATACTAGAAGTCCAATTTTTTTCCAAGACTGCTACAACCAAATTGAGTTTGTTGCTCAGGAGAAGGGTCCCCTAATTCAGGAGGGAGATGCAAACGCTAGAAAAGAGAATAAGAACTACATTACAACTACTAGCAAAACATTGATAATACAAACAATTTTTCTGATTTAAAAACAAGTAGTAGATCAATCCAGTTTATTGTCATACATATAATAACTACAAGAAGAATTTCATAAATCTCCCTCTCTCTCTTGTACGTGCATGCACAAGCACACAATATATGTATACAGTGAAACTTATTGGGAGCAACCACAGTCCATTCTGCGAAAAATCCGTTGTTAAGAGAGGTAGTCACTCAAAGAAGTATACACATTTGGCAGCCAAGAAACAAAAAATGCTAAAAAATATTGTTTGTTTTGTTATTTATGAAATTGCATACTAATACATAAGTAATTATACAAACATATTTTTAAAATTTAAATTTTAATAAAATATTTAGAAATTTCAGATTGTTTCATTCTCTTTTTTCTCTCTGAGAGTACTTCTCTCTCGCTACATCTGACCAAAGAGCATTGATCCTGATATTCTTCGTGCATTCTGAATTTGCCATAATAAAATATGTTTGCTTTAAAATTTTCTTTTTGGGTTTTCCTGCAATCAAAAGTAACAGCCAACTTCCTTTTTGGTGAAACTCAATCACATCAATGCACTGCTTGAAGAATAAAAATCACTTGTTTCTTAGACAGGTCACTTCTCTAGCCTACAAGATTTGTACGTAATGCGTACCTGTACTTCCCCCTGCTATCGATTTACATTAGAGCAACTAGTTCGGTTTCTTTTGGTTTTTGTGGTTAAGGCAATGCTACATTTGGGTGATCTGCCTAGAATGGGTCAGCTTGTTTAGAATGTGATTTTTGCTTACTTTACTTTGGGAAAAATTCAAGAAAATTTTCAGAAAAGGAACCGGTGCCGGTGGCTTATAGAGGCTTGTGTGGTCTCTTCTAGAGGATCTTTTAACATGAAATAGATAGGGTAAAAAATCAGTCAATGGGGGATGGGGTCGCTTAATAGAGGTGGTCACTCACAGAAGTTTCAGTGTGTTTATATATATATATAAATGACATCCAAAAAAGGTGGTAACGAGCTTTAATTATTTACCTATTAGAGATAAGTGGGCAGTGAAAATTGGAAAAATGTTCAAAATAAGGTGAGAAAAAGATTACATTAACAGGGTTGCCACTGTTCAGGGAGAACAGGGAAAACCTGGAAAAGTCAGGGAATTTCATTTTGGCAAAAAAAAGTCAGGGAGAAGTAAGAGAAAATTGCAAATTTTGGCCCCAAACCTGGAAATTCATAACATTTGGTCTGGAAAATCAGTGTTTGTAAACAAACAACGTTTAATCCTACTTTGAGAAGCTAAAAATATTGAAGAACATATGCAAAGTTGACGTCATAAACATAAAAAATAGCCTGGATTTTTATCACATGATGATCTGGAAAAGCTGGAAAAGTCAGGGAATTTTTTTTCAGAAATTGAGTGGCAATCCTGATTAAGGAAATATTCCTCTCATTAATTTTAAAAAAGCTACACTTTTTAAATTTATATATATGAAACCCTGTACAAAAACATTCCCAATTAGTAAAATTTGTCCCATATTTTAATGAGGTGATGTACCAAATTTGAGCTTTTCATCATACAACGTCGCAGAGATATCTTTAAAGAAAGATGATAGGGGACTAGGCAAGATTTTGAACATAAATGTCATTGCTAGAGTAAAAAAAAGATTTTCTTTCATTATTTCTGTATGACCCCTGAAATGCGATCATTCGATGTGCTTTTTTCCCTTCGAGAATGATTGAAAAGGGGTTTAAGTCAGCGTTATAGTTATCTTCATATCTGACACCTTTTAAGTTATAGTTCTCAAATTTTGTATGTCACCTCATTAGTGCATGGGGCACATTTTGCTAACTGGAACTTGTTTTGTATGGGGGTCGTATACAAATCTAAAAGGTGTAAATTTTTTAAAATTAATGAGAGGAATTTTTTTCTTAATCTTATTTCTGACCTTATTTTGAACATTTTTAAAATTTACACTGCCCACTTATCTCTAATAGATAAAGAATTAAAGCCCATTATCACCTTTTTGGGATGCTCTGTATATATATATATATATAATCATATGCATTGAACTTCCACTTTGTAAATACTTCAGTAGATCCAGAGAATTTACCAATTTTCCCATTTGAATTAGTTACAAAAATTACAGATTAAAAATATTATTTAAAATGTATTAAATTGAATAATTATATGGATCTACAACACCATCAAACATTTGTCTGGAGTTTTGAAATACATCATAATAAAGAAATTTACTATCATTGAATATAACATAATTTAACTTCTTAGCTATACAATTTTAAACAGTTTAAACAAAGAGAACTGCGTCACATTGAACTTTAACAAAAGGTTTTTTTAATCAACAACATTTCAATTAGATTGCTCTATTCAATTGTCTTCAACAATACTGTAAGACAGTAGAAAATAAATTAAACTTTTAAAGATTAATCTGAAAGCAAACACTAATTAAGGGAAATTATTTTCTTTTTAACACGATCTTATTACTTTCACCTATATCTAATATGTACCAAAGTAATGGAATCCTTTAACAAAGAAAATAAATTAATAGTAAAAATAATACCGAGATTTTATATTACATAGTAATTCATAAAAATGTTAGTATTATACAAGCTAAAATTTGAGGCAGAAAAAATTTTCCATTCTGGTAGATCACAGTCAGTGTAGCATGTAATATAATTTTACAGAAACAACATATTTACTTCTATTAATAGTCCTTTTCTTTTAAGTTTGAAGGCCAAATCTTCTGTGAGATTTGGGTACATAAAAGTGTTTAGCACAGGCAACTTTCTCAAATGCAGTAAACCTGAAATTAAAAGCATGAATATTACTAGGAGAACATGAAATACGCTTAAACTGTGACGTTACTGAGAAGCAATCATTCATAGAAATATAATTTCCTTTATTTGTTTACGAAATTAAAAAAGCAATCCAACATAGTATAAATTCGACTTTTAATTAATAAATATTGCATATCTGATTTATTAGCTAGTTAAATGCACACAGTGAAGATGAAATATTAAAGAAATATAACAGTTTTATCAGCTGAATGTATTGTAAAAAACTTCTACAAACCATCAAACTCTTTGAAAACAGGATTAGAATTTTTATTGGACCCCACAAATGATTCTAAACCAAGTACAGTGTCACATGTTTGCCTTATACGATTCATTAAGACATCATTCTGAAAATGAAAATAAGAAAATTTAAACAAATCTTACACACACTTTTAATGCACCATAAAAAGAATAAGATAATATAAATATTAATTTGATAAGTTAGACCAATTTTTAAGTTCTTAAACTTTTGCAAAAAATGTGTTAGGAATTTCATATTCAAATTAAAACAATTTTTTTTTAGTAAAAACAGTTCTTCATCATAATTATACCATGTTAAAATTATACTTTTTAGAAATAATTTTCTTTATTTTTCCAATACTCAATTTATTACACATATTGCTTAAACATTATTTAAAATAATTATGAGGCACTTACTGAAAAGAGAAAGGATGGTACTGTAATGACAGCCACAGCAAATGATGTCCTCAGCAATGACTTTAATACATAAAGAAACCTAACTAGATTAAGGTCATGAGATTCATCAGAACCAGTTTTCCAAAGAGGGGATGCAATGGAGTGAATTCCGATCCTTAGAATATTTTCAGCTTTCTTAGTTGTTTTAAACCCCTTAGATTCTATTGTACTCTTAATATTTTTGTACAAATCAGAATAAGGCATTTGCAAAAAGTTGACAGATTTTTCATCACAGTCGATATTTGTAGGATCCCAGGTGGATACAGAACATTTCTCAAGTACTTTATCTGGCATTGTTTTTGAAAGATCAAAGCCAACATTATGGGACTCTGCTTTTGTCTAAAATAACAAAAAAGAAAACAATGAAACAGGAGAGAATGTAATCCAGTAATATATACCATTCTAAATGTTTTTTTAAAAAAAGAAATAAACTTAATACAATAAACTAGATGTTTTGCCGGGTTGTGTAGTGATTACAGAGCCATTCTACCACAGCACATGTCCAGGTTCAATTCCCAGTATGGGACTGGGTGTAATTTTGTCCATCCCTTCATAGTAGGCAATGCTGGTCCACTTATTAAGTGCCTCCATAATAAAAAGACAAGTGATTCCGGCCTTGGTAGAGGCCAGTGCCTATAAACGGCAAATGCTCGCCATTAGAAAAAGAAAAAATGGTTTGAACTGTTTGATCAGAAATGGGACGTAGCTAGGAAAAGGCTAGGTAGAGGACATGAAATTGCGAATAAGTAGATGGAATATCTGCATGGCATTAGTGTTATATAAGGTTAAATAATCCAAAAATTTGGGTGAGTAAATGCAGATATATCCTGATTTCCCCCCCCCCCCCCCGAGCTATGTCTCTCTATCACAAAAACACCATTTTAAATATGAATCTTTATTTTTCATGTTACAAAATTTCCCTATGACATGCAATTTTTTCTTACGCAACACACATCACTAGTTGCACATAAAAAAAAAAAAAAAAAAAAGACATTTAGGGTGACTCTGTAAACAAAAACTTCCAATAGAAAAAATTAAGTCCCAGTTCCATGTTCAAAATGTAATTTCAAAAAAAGCACAAGGATAAAAAATTTATTACTGATAGAGCTGCATTAAAAAGTTATTTAATGTGATCATCCCTCAGTTTGGAATTTCCTGCCAAATAGTGAGATGAAATATTTGGAAGCATTAATTATGCCATTATAGCAATTGTTTTAACAAGGCTGGCCTCATAAGAAAAAGTGTTTCATTTTTATACAAATTCATACAGATCATTTAACTTTCTATAAATGATACTTGCTCAATTGTTTGTAAACCTGTGTAGTCTACTGGTTAGTGTTCCTGTCATTCATAATGCAAGCCCATATTGGAGTCTTATTCCATTTTTTTTTTAATTTAAAAAAGCTATTAAAGTTAGTTCAAAATTGTAGAGTTTTTTTTTCTTGCCCTTATCTGTATTAATATGCATTACATATATTGAACACTATATACAATAGCAATATGTAAATATTAGTAAAATATTGTGTTGAAGCAGAATAAATCAAAATGTACAAATAATTACATATAGTGAAATAATTAACATGAAAATGCTTGACCTAAAAAATCTGTTAACATGAAATAATACTGTAGTTTCGACAGTGTACTATGTAATATGTATGTTATCGATTGACAAGGAAAATTTTTTAACATGAAAAAATATTTTACTCCACTCCAAATCATGTTAAACAATTTTCACTATACCTTGAACAATGTAAATTTCAATAAAAATATTAGTGAAGATAAACTTACATCTTCTAAGTTTTTATTTTTGTAACGCCAAGCTATCTTTAAGTCATCATCTGATTCTCCTTTTGGTCTTGTACTAGGTGTAAATTCAACACTTTTCGCAGCTGGCAATTCCTGTTCAAAATAGGTAGAAAAGTCAAGTTAAATGTTTATATCTTTGCAGAAAAAAAAAGTAATTGGTAAAAGGATTTCTCCAGATGTAACTGTGATGCAGTTCATCACATATTTATAATTACTTTTGATTTTCCTTTTTTTGAACTTTAGGGAGATGTGTGTGATGCAGTTCATTACATATTTTGATTTTCCTTTCCATATTCTATATTTAATACTCTTTGCCATTTTCAAAGTTCCATCTCTATCTGTCATGCTATTTTAATTCTGTTTCTTAAATTACTTTTACTTTAACTTCTGCAATGTATTTAGCAGGCATCTTCTGTCTATCCGATTCACTTATTTTCATCGTGTTCTCATGGGGTTTCAATAATATTTCTTAGGTTGCAGGTTCTCCTTACCCTTCTCCTCTTGGCCACACACATTTAAATTTTGCTAAACTTGCATTAATGCTTAACGGGTCTTTTCATTTTTTTTCAATCTGGCAGTTTATTTGGTTACTGCTCCTTCTAGCTCTAAGTACTATCGCCAGGTTGGCTTTCTGTGTTCTGACACCTTTTTAATTCACTCAATGCTTTTGTTTTGCCCTAAAGAGGTTTCATGCTCTTTTTGCTATGCTACCAGCCACCGTAAAATAATTATTTATTATGTTTTAATAAAACTACTTTGAGGTATACAATGATTTCTCCTTCATTTTAAAGTGAGATGAGCCAAAGTTTTTGCATACGTAGTGTTCACTAAGAATATGATCTTTCATGTTCTACAAAAAGCTTTATCTTCACCGTCTAACTGCACCACAGTAACATGAATATGCAGTAGAGCTCCTTGAAAAGTCCTCAACCCAAGGCACCTCCCTCTAGGCATGTAACTTTGCCTTAACCAACAAAACTAAACAAACTGATATTATTTGTTTAATTTTCCCTGGTCATAAAATCCTCTATACTATTAAAATCTGTGCGCTTCTGTCTGTAACATCATCTCCTCCGAAACGGCTCGGAGTTGAATTTCTATCGAGGTGTCCCCGGATTCGAAAAATTCCGAGGAAGGTCTTAAGCTGAATTAAATTTCGAAATTCGAATTAGTTTAGGAGATATTGATTTATAAAAAAACCCGTCAAAATCGCCAATTTTTGCTCTCTGCAATTCCGCGATTGTAACTCCTGTAGTCAAAAAAAGGAGAAATAAGCATCGAGGTTGCCATGTTTGGCGAATTTAGTACATGATTTAAACTTGAATTAAAAATAAAAGAATAATCATTTATTTCCTGTATAGAATATTTGCTAGGTTATTTTTTAATTAAAACATCGTCTGCGTGGGAAATCAGAGCAGGAATTCAAAGTTTTTATATTAAAAGAATAAGGATTTGGTGATTTCCGAAACTAAACAGTATATTTTATAGTTTGGCGAAAAATAAAATGGATGATATGGCATATTTTGAGAAAGTAGTAGGTTCTACCAATGGCTCACTGGGATAAGTATAGGCTGTCCGAAAACCAGTTTCTCCTATGGGATTTTGCGTACAAGAAAAGTGTCACTTCTTCGCCGATTTGTCACTGTTACCTAACTGTATATCACTGTTGCCAACTCTGCCGGAGAAAAAGATCTTGGTAAACTGGCAATACTGAAGTATTTCGTAAATCGGAAATGAATGTCCAAATGTCTCAAAGAGCATTAGCAGATAAGCATATTTCAGCAGAACAAGCACGTAAACGCCAAAAAATTTTACTTTTTTTCTCAGCTTGAAAATATTGTTAGCCATTTGCGGATTCTTTAAATTTTGATTTTAGGCATATTTTCTCCGGAAGAGTTGGCAACAGTGATACAGTTGGGTAACAGCGACAAATCGGCGAAGAAGCAAAAATTTATTCGTACGCAAAAGCGGAGCTTTTCGGACAGCCTGTATTTATCTCAGTGAGCCATGGTTCTACCGATTTGCACAAGTTTGGGCTTGGCGCAATTTACTGCGAGCGAACAGAAATAGGTTTAGGTTTGTGTGTGTAGGTTTTATGAGAATACGGCGTTAAACTTTAATTTTCCATGCAGAAATAGTGCAATTATTAAGGCGATTTTAAGCGATCGATCTTTGGAATTTTCCCCAAATTAAGTAAATTGAATTAACTTGGGTGAATGCCACCAAATTTGAAAAGAAATGAAATTCTTGCATTTGGTAAATTAGAATAAACACGTTATGGTTGATAATTTAAAATACTCCTATGCTACTTTTCAATTAAATGTCTGAATTAATTTTTGGCGATCGAGCCATACACAAATAGCTATTTCCCATTTTGATTGCTGTTAAATCAGTGCTTAGAATGATTCTCTGAAAAAAAGAAAGAAAAAATCTCGCAAAATGGCTTACGCGGATTCCTTCTTTAGTACCTTTCTTAGAAAAATTGGCCATAAATATTCAAATGTAGTGTAACTCCGTGTTTAATAGTGTGTGTTTTTTGCATTTGTATTGCTAATTCTATGGCACGATTGAGATGAGCCAATGTTATGAGCAGATGGACAGATAATTTTTTTAAATCCCGGCAAACAGGGTATAGTATCCGTAAAATAGGAATTCTGTATAAATACGAAAATTTTTGGAGATGAAAGAGAATGTTTTTAAGCCTGGTAAATATACCTGGTATTGCTTATAAATTAGTGCATTTACTGTGAAGTTTAATTTACGATTCATTTTGGCTATTTGCCATCGACTATCAGCGTTAATTATGCCAATATGGCAGTTCTAGCAAGCATAAATAAATTTCATTTCATGTTCTATTTTTAATATTGCTACAGTTTCCGTAGTTACGGAATCCGTTGTTGCCACTCCTGTTAAATTTAACAATTAAGTGAAAAACAATCATTTCTACTGCTCTTGACTCGAAAAATGAAAACGCATTGGATATGACACAATTAGAACATTACCACAATCACCACGTCAATAACGCGAAATTCATTTTCAAGGTCTTTAAGAAATCCTGTATACTATGTCAAAGCCTCAAAGCTTAAGTCCTATGTCAAATCTTAATTCCGATTAGTTCGCAAGAAAATCGATTAATCAGTATAAACTGAAGCAATGAAACTTTGTAAGCGTTTTTCTTGAAACAAGGAAAATGCAAATTGACGCCTTTGGTGTAGAAGTGCCGATAGGGAGAGCTACATAAACAGTAACGGAAATGGGGAATGATAATTGAATATGCGCATGCACAAAGACCCAAAAATCAAGAGAGTATGAAAAGTCGGGAATATGAAATGAAAATAAAAAATAAATCAAATGATACGAGATATAAGTAATAATAATACGAGAATGACATTATTACAATCATGTGTACAACAAAGGTCCCAATTGCTTATAATATTTCCCTAGCAATGACTTAGCCCAACCAGTGGCCGAGCGCTTAGCGCTCTGAACTGGGAGACGGAAGGTTTCTGGTTCAAAACAGATCGCGTCCGCCGACCTAACAGTTCGGAGTTTTCCTGTATTCCGTTCGGAAAATAAAACAGTACTCGCAACATGCATATGTTAGGAAACATATGGCTGGTTTCCTCCAAAACGTAGCATAAATACCGGTTAAGACCCCTTAGAAAGACACCCTCGGAGGACACACCCACCCCTTGACCTAGATCCCATGCGTTGAGACTAGAAGCAGGATAGTCTCCAGATTTGTAGAGAGTTCAATTGAACGCCCAGCGTTGTGTGCAACTTAATAGAAGCAGTTCTACGATACTGGATCCACCGAGAAAAAGCATGGGCAAGGTCATCCGATAGAAGCTGCTTCTTTTTTGATCGCCAGTGACACTGACGTAGTTTTTGTGCAATCCTGTTGCAGTCATCTCCGATTTGCACTCATGGCGTCAATGTTTCATCACGATTTAAATAATTTTTTATTTTTATAGATTCCGCATCAATGGGTTTAATTCTAATTATATGTGTCAGGAAAATGTTCTTTTCCCACCGTGTGGAGAACGGGTACCCCGCTAGTTGATGTTATAAAATCTGAAATAAGACTACAGATTATAAAACATTAATATGAAGGAAAACATGTGGTGAGATCTGGCTTTTAACATAAGAACTGCAGTGTGGTAGATGAAGGTATTATCCGACTGGGCAAAAGCTACCAGCTGGGTAGTTCTTCAATAGCCAAAATGTAGATCTAGTACTGCCACACTATTCTCTCCCCTCCAGAGAGCCAGCCAGAGGCTGATTAACAATACTCCAAGTATTATGGAATTTGTTACATGTTTTTGAACTTTTGTGTTATGTTGTGAACTTTTGTGTTATGTACTAGATCAAGCGATGTGGACTGTGTTGCCATTCATTGGGGACATTGAATGAGCAAGAGATGAATGGGGTCGGTGCTGGCACCATCTGTCACTGAAGAAGGAAAATGCATGTTTGCTTCTCAGGTCATCAATAAAGAGAAGTGTGTGGTGAGTGCTAGTCGATCTTGAGAACTGCAGGCATTGTGTGACTGGGTAAAAGGGACCTAATTGTCCAGCCTTCAATTGGCGAGGTGTAACATGTGTGGTGTTGATCTAGTGCAACCACAGACATTTCACTTGAGACATAAAATAACAATTAAATGTATTTTCCTTAATAAAATGTAACTGAAGTATTAAGACTTTATTTCCTTTTCATTTTATCAGACATTTATGGCAATTGGAGTGGTAACTATAAAGTTTATGTCAAATAATCAGGACTCTACTGCATTTTTATTTATATAACTTGATAATTTATGACAATTAAATGTTTTTTAAACTTCATAATAACAAAATAAAATGATAAAAAGTCTATTTATGATATAGTGGAAATAATTTACTGAATGACATAACTTACAAAAGCATTTCAAAATAGTATGAAGCTTGTATTTTAAAGTACTTGACATGAAAAATAAATAAATAAGCAAATAATTTATACATTACGTGACATAATCATTCTCAATACCTTTAAAACTGTTTTAGGATCTTTATCTCCACTGGCAAGAAACAGAGAATGATTCCTAATTACACCTTCAGCTAGAAAGTACTTCATTAACAAACTTGAGTAAGAATTGTAGCGATCTTCTTCTATAAAAAAAATAAGCTCGTTAATAAGTATATAAATATTACAAAAGACATCTCTTTAAACAATTACCAGTAAAAAAAGAGCTATAACTATTAATTTAAAGAATACTCAAGGAGATTGGTGTTGACTCCGCATAGGGAGTTGTGGGATTTATTTTTCCCGGGCACCCCCGAGGTGACACATACTTATCAGATTGGTGTTGAGTACAAGATAGGGTATGTATCATTGAGCTGAGAGGAATCAGACTGTATATTGAAAATTTTGTGAGGGTATGTCTCATAATTGAATCACCTCTCCCATAAAGCTTGGAGGATGGACACTCAGGCATCAGCCTGAAATGTATTAAACAGATGATTTTGCAATTTCTGATGTTAACTAGTAAGTTGACAGAAATAGTCTAGCAGCAAACTAGTTTACAAATAGAGAGTAAAATCAAGTTAAAGGAGGAAGCTTTCAGAACTTGCCAATTTCAAAAAATGACTGCTATGCAATATTCCTGAAATACTAAATTTCTTAATAAAGTAGGGAAGAGTGGGGGTAATAGGACAGTGATCAAATTGAAATGAAAGTATTACTTTCAAGAAAACATTATGTTATACAATAGAACACTAAAGCTGTTATCTTTAAGAACAAAAAAATCAGCCATTTACTATGTGAAAGATTGCAAGAAGAATGTTTATTTTCAACTATAAAAAAGTAATTTGAATCTTTAATACTTAAATGAAATTTACAAAACATTATTGCTTAAAATTATTTTAAAGGTTATTAATTAGTATAATAAAACTATTCTATTTTATACTAGGCTTTGTTAAATTATTATTAGATAAACAATACAGTAAGTAGATTAGAAGTGTTTAAATAGATTAGCAAATTAATGGTAAGTTTAATACAACCCATTAGTTAAATAAAGGGAACATATTTAGTTAACCAAATAAGTTAAGTTTAATACAACCCATTAGATCCACAGTGTGTTCCAATAAACCCTGACCTAGGGGACTAATGGGATAAGTACAATAGTATAAATGATATTATATTGTAAGAACAATAAATGTTATCTCTTCTAATTTTTTTTAAAATAAAGCCAATAGTTCTCCTTTCATGCATAAAAAAAACTGATACAGAAATTTCTAGATTTCATTCAAAATTAATTAATATTTTAAAATTGTCCCATTAGATCCCACTCTACCCATTTAAAGTATTATAGTGTTTTATTTCTTAGTTTTCTGCTTATTTTGGCTTGAATGAATTGTTTTACATGGATGTTGCAGAACAACTGCTTTTGGGGCTATTTATAGATCTTCTATATGATGAAATACGCAAGTCTGTCACAATAACATCATTTGACTCAATTACCATATAGATTAAGCAGTCAGGACGTTTTCATTTAAATAAAGGAATCACTAAACTATGAGATCATTCTAAAAGAGTTCACACATTTATTACAATATTTTTTCTTGATGGAACATTATAATAACAAGTATCTCTCTATTTAAGAGGAAAACTTGTAATATCGATTCTTTAGGAAAGGAAGAATTCTGATTTAAACAATATATTTAATGTCAGATAATAAAAAAGAATGAAACAAGTCAATAAATTATTTAATAAATCTTTTACTATTTTGGCTTTTTTTTTTTTTTTTTTTTTAATATTTCTGTCGATTTTCTATTTACCCTGAGCTCTTTTCGTGCGATATTTTTTTGTTTTTGCAAGAACAATCGATGTGTATTCTCTTTTGTAATGATTCTGCTGGTGTTAGGATTTTGATTCTAGAAAAACATTGATGCATGCATTTTATAAATCCACCCCCCTCAAAAAAAAAAAAAAAAAAAAAAAAAAAAAAAAAAGGACCAATTTTTTTTTCTTAGACTTTAAGTATTCATATGAAAATCCACTTATACATCCCTAAACAAAGTTATGTTTTCAAATTTTTAATGTTATTAAAAAGGATGCAGAAAATTCACTAAGCAGTTAATTGTTTGAGTCTTTGGGATTCACAATGACAAATTCAAAGCTATTATTATTATTATTTAATTCTCATAAAACTGTGTTATACAAAGTTCATTGCCAAGCTAAAATATACATCTTGCAGCCACAAAGCATTACTCTGTCATGAAGTAAAAAAAAAAAAAAATTGTATTATTGTAATTATGTTAAGTAATAGCATGCTAAAAAGAAAAAAATAATGATAAATCAAACATAAAGTAAGACTGAAGTAAACACAAATATGCTTCAAGATTGCTAGGTTGAAACAGTAGCACTGGTGTCTCATTAACAGAAAAGTACCAATTTCTTTTATTTAGAATTTTTTATATTTTAAAAATTGTACTTGAATAGTTTCTTTTTTTTATGAAGTGAAAAACCTTTGTACCTTTGAAAACAGCCTTCCAGTAACCATTATTCCTGTGACGTACATTATATAAAATTATTTGAATTTAATGTTAAACATCTGTATAGGGATGCCTCAGGAGTAAAACTATTGAGATTTGCTATTAAAACCATGGTTATCCATAGCTAAGGGCAAGCCAATTACCACTATAAATGTAAAGTTATCGAGCAGAGGAATACACCAATCTGTCAAGGATTATGCATATGAATCTATGGAGAACTGATTTAACAGCAACCATAACGGGAAATAATTATCGAATATGCGCATGCGTAAATTGCCAGAGAATGAAAAGTCGCCATTGGTATCAGATACCCACGTTGTTCCGAAAGGCCATAATAATCGCACTGTATAAATCGGCTGTATAATTCGGTGGATAACTATGGGAGCAAAACATACAACGGGAAAACTTTACCGGTAGGACGCATGTTAAGCATGAGGTTGCAAACAATGTTAAGTTGCGGCAGAGAATGAGATAAAATTTTACAATTTTAATGACATAGAACTCACGATAATGAGTACAAACAGATTAGTTAATAATGAACATACCTATAATACAAATTGTGCCGATAGCTAAGCCACCACCTAAGAATTAAATAAAAAAATTAATTTAGAAACATGACTTAAAATTAAATTTTTACATTTGAAAATGTGAAAACATGAGATACCAATAAAAAAGTCCAAAGTTGATGATCCAGTAGAAGTCAATAGTTGAGCATTGTGAAAAGATACTTTTGTTCCAGGAATGTTTATAACATCAGCCGCTTTTTTACGAATATCTGTAGACGAAACACTAGATTTCATAATTAATTAACAAAGTGCAGCCACAGGATTCAAATATAAACAAAGCATCAACACAACACATGTGCCAGAAGACAAGTTGAAAAGCAATTAAACTACTGCTTTGGTTTCGTCTGCTACTAATATTTCGTTTAGTTTCATTTTCAATTTATGAATTTTTTTGATATAAAAAAAGTTTGAACATAAAAACAGAAACATTATTGACAGTGCCTCTCTCTAATTTGAGTATTCAATTATATTTTCTGAATAATAATTTTACAAAATGAAAATTTAAACTACGCTACATCTCAACTCTTTATTTACAAAACAAAACAGTTGATTGCTGGGGGCCGCTCTCGGGCGGTTAATCACGAAATCAGTAGGTAGTAGTTTCGTTTGATAGATCGTTTATTTTGCAACCGATTTGCATGATAAGACTATTGTGTGATAGTTGCTTTTTGTCTAAGAAGTATAATTATTTAATAATGTACACATTAAGATATTTTGTTATAGTTTTCCTAGGTTGCTTAGTTGCAGTAAGTATTTAATAAAAATTAAGTCTGACACTAATACGCATAATAATGTTTTAGTCATTATTATGACTTATATTGTCTGGCATTTCAAGAAAGATATTCTTGTAGTAAAATTTGTGATAAGTTAAGCATATCCGTGTAATTCTTTACCTTTTTTAAGTGTGAAAATTTAGGAATTTTTGCCACATTTTAAACAAAACATTGAAATTATTTTAAAGTATGGTTATGTATCAGAGGCTTATCTTTTTCTGCTTTGAATATCTTATTGATTTGTAAACATTGGTATAACTGGCTGAACCTTTCCTTGAAGATTTTATCCCTTTAGAAAAGCCCGTTTTTCTATTGGAAGTCTAGATAAAGTCGGACCCACTTGAAACATCCAAAACCCCACTCAGTTACACCAATATTAGTAAGTTATTTACTGTTATTTGAGTTTAACTGGAAAATTGTATTGTTATGTTTATTTTAATCTAGGTCACTGGGAGATCTTTTACTGTAGATTACAAGCACAATTGCTTTTTGAAAGATGGCAAACCATTCCGATATGTGTCTGGATCTATTCATTACTTTCGTGTACCTCATGAACTATGGCATGATAGGATTTATAAAATGAAAATGGCTGGACTGAATGCTATTCAAACGTAAATAAGGTTTTAAATCATCTAATTTGAGTTACATTTGTATGTATGAATTCATTATTTATCGTTACAAAATACACATAATTGTACGATGTATTTATTTTATTATTATAATTATTTTCAGACTGCATTTAGAAGTCGGTGGTGTTTATGTTTTCATTTTGGTGATGATACCATTGCATTCCTCAGGCAATGGATGACACTATTCTGGCAATCCATGGTTCGATGTTCTGTTAATCCTGAAGACAGGCGTATTTAGTTTTTATCGTTGTTTGTTGATAAAATAGTTGTTTGGAATTAGAAAAATTTTTGTGCTGTGAATGGAAAAGAGTGAAATGTGTTATTACGTGAAAAGAAATTATATGTTTTTGTTAGAAATATGGTGTGAATATAAAACTGAACAAATGAAAGCGTGCTGGTTAATGTTATAAGCCAATAGGTGTTAGAGATAGGAGAGTGTTAGCAACTTTTCTGGGTGGCTCACTGTAGGTGACAAAGTTTGGCTATGGAATCCTACTCGATGGAAAGGCCTGTCTCCCAAGATGCAATCGCTGTGGGACAGTCCTAAACAGACTGAATGATGTCATTGTATGGATTCGTAAGTCACCTAACTCAAAACCAAGAGTCGTCTAGCCTTTCACTGCATTTGTAATTAATTAAATGAATATTGGACCATGGTCACTGTGATGTAATCCTTCCTTTCTTTCATCTCTCATTTCTTTCCTGTCTCTCTCTTCTCTTCCTTTTCCCTGAACTCTCTTTTACTCATCACTTACGCCATGTTAGTGTACATATTTGTAATATATTAGTTTTCATTAATGTACATTTTTTTTATTACTTAGTGTGTAATTATTCATTATGTTTGTTATTTATTTATTAGTGCTTATTTGCATATTGTGTTTATTGATTACTTGCTTGGATTATGCTGTTAAGATCTTGTTAATGGTTATACATTGTAGATATTTGTGTGATCTCCTAACTAGGGATTGTACTGCCCAGGACGTGCAGTCCTTGGGAAGGGGGCAATGTTACGAATTTTTGGGTCAACCCGCTGTTTTGGGGCTTAAAATAGTTTAAAATTCGTATTCTATGCTTCAAATAGTTAAATTTTGCTTTTTGTTGCATTTAAATCGGTCAACTAGAACCAGAGATATGGAGGTTTTGGTTTCCCCATTGTTCTTCTATGGTTTTCGAGAAATCTTGAGAAATATTGGTTCTAGGGCTTCGATCTCGTCACTTTTGGGGACTTATTTTTGGCACCAAATTTGGTGATATTTCACGAGCCAAAAGTCGCCAAGCTTGGCGACATTTTGGCCATTTGGTGCAATTTTCCCAATAGGGCCTGAAAGTTTGTTTTCCCCCATTAAAAACACATAAAAATCTAGCATTTCTCTTCTATGACGTAATCAAAATTCCCGCTTTATGTAGAATCTTTGAGAAATAGACTTTTCTGGAAGCTGCTCGTAGCTTTTGCCTCCTCTATAAATACCACCAGCATGCTGCTCCGAGAGTTCAGTGTGTGTGTAGAGCTCTCTGAGTGAGTACGCTTGCTTTGTGTTAGAAGCAGTGTTTTTGGCTTGCTTTACGAAGCTACTTTTAAAATGCTGTGCGTAAATTCTTGATTGCTGAGTCTTGAGGGACTGTTAATGTTATCTCTCATATATTTTCAATGAATTTGAAAATATATGAGATACTACACACTAAATATACACTTTGTCTGTGAAAGTGTTTTATTTTGTGTGAGAAATACAGCATTTGTGAGAGCTTCAGATCTAAGCGGACTGTTAAAAGCACATTACTGTTTGATTGTGCTACTGAATTTTGTACAGCTGATTGTTCAACGACGACGATTTGAATTTCACATTAAAAACCTTAAACATTGCGAAGATTTGTTAAAAAAAAAGCACTTTATTTTTTTTTTAAATTATCCTCTCAGAAATGTCCCTAACACCCACCGGCTTATAACATAAAACCAACATCTTTTTTTTTTATTTAGTTTTACATTGACACTACATATCTAACAAATACACACACCAGCTGATAACGCAAAACCAACATGCTTTCTTTTATTTAACCTTATATCCACACCATACTTCTAACAAACACACACACACTTTCTTTTCATACAATAACGTAACATTTTTCATTCCCTTCCATCCATAACATGAAACAATTTCAAATTCTCAAACTGACGATACACGTTTTTTTAATGGTTGCCAGTCAAAAATACCACCGGCAGGTTACTTCACTCCCCCTGTGCATGACCCATAATGGCACCAGAACGATCACCAAATGAAACGTAAACACAAACATTCATATGTAGGGGAACTTGGGGAGCCTTGACCACATTTTCAGAAAAACATTTTTGTAAATTTATTTTGGCAGCAAAATAATCCTATTATAGTGCAATTTAAAGGAAATTTTATTGGGATTAAGAATATATTTATGATAATATAAATTGTGCATTTCTTCTTTTCTGAATTTAATATTTTTTTAAACGTTGGAAAGTGGGTCAAGGCTCCCTTTATAAGGGAGCTCTGACCCATGGTATGGGAGGCTTGGCCCAGGCAATAATGTATAATTTTAAAATAAGATAAAAGTAAATCTTTTTTATTAGTTATATAAGCATTAAGTATAAAATCTTCAGTATGATAATTGAACACTCTGCTGTCATCATAACTTCTGTGGAGTACTTTTTACGAGCATTTCCTTTTGGTTTATGAAAAAAGGGCATCCTGAGAAAAAAATAATACTTATTATTAATACAGCATTTCAAAACATCTCATTTTTATATTAATATTCACAATAAAATATGAATCAAAAGAAACATCCAGAAATTAATAGTTTTTCAGTAAAGATAACATTTATAACCCCCCCCCCACACACAACAACACAAAAAATAAATAAATAAATAAATAAAATTTGGTAATCTCTTTGTATAAATCTGGAAAATTATTATACTTGAATTATTCATAATTTAGTTTTTAGTATTAAATTTTGAAACAATTTTTATTGGACAATAATTGGTAGGTAACTTTTTGTCAACCACCTATCCTATTGTAAACATATAAAATTATTTATATTCATATCTAGGTATTATTTTAATTATGACAATGTTTGAAAAGCAGTATTGCTATATTTTCAAAACTATTTAACTAAGGGAGCCGTGACCCAGTGGTCAACCCTCCCTTACATACAGTGGGTCAAGCCTCCCCATCACGCCATTTTGTAAAGAATGGTGCATGGTGATTTGAAACCTGATTCTTTCTATAAACTTTTTTACTGTAATAATAGCTTAATATACAGTATTTATAAAATCCCACTAGCTCAAAGTTAATTCAATTACTTTCTTTGAAAAACTCTTACAGTGTTTAAAATACTTACTTTTTAGGCAGAAAAACTTTCTTTCTTGTTTATTTCCACTCCACTATGAACTGACTGGATGAAACTATGATGGGTGTCTGATTACATCAGTAGCTTTGACTGCCATCTAGTGAGGGAAAGCTAAAATATTTTTAAATACTGAAATTCAAGGGTGGGTCAAGCCTCCCTTATGGTCAAGGCTCCCCAGGTTCCCCTAAACAAGCACCGGATACGGAATATAGTCCCATGCTTTCGTCAAATGTTTTTTCTAGCACCTGTCGCAATTGCCTTCACAACGGCTTTTAATTTCTAGTTTTAGCAATATTCTGCTATTTGAAATGAAACAAAATTGATATATGTTATTAAGGATTACAAGATGAAGCTTTCCATCGAAAATTGGTATCTGTATAGTTAATAGTTTTTCTACAGAAGCACTCAAAATAATTTCAATACGGTCAGTGGCAGTCTAGAGACAGACACATTTGCCTAGGAGTTGCCTTAGGTGAACTTTTTAAGAAGTTCTAATGTTTAATCATGCTACATCTAGAGAAAACTGCCCCAAACTTCAGACTGTTAGATTGACAGCTGCGCAATAGGCATGAACCCAGCACCTTCACACTCTGGCCATCTACCATGTTCAGTGTTCATCTACTGGACCATGGTGGGGCAGATATGACAGTAAATAAGCCACACATGACTTTCAGAGCTCACTTACAGTGCCACCTATCGATTTCTAACCATGTTTTCCTATGTAATTATGGTTCCTCAGGAAGTTCTGGGACACATTGTAGAACTGAAATCAATAATTATAAAAATGTCTTGTTTGAAATACCCTGTATTCATTTCTTCAACTAATCCTGAAATTTTGTATTATAATGATGCATTCCTGTTAATAAAATCTAGTTAATGTTTATTTCAGGTATGTTGAATGGAGCCAACATGAACCTGAACCTGGCATATATAATTTTAATGGCAACAATGATTTGCCAAAATTTTTACAAACTGCTCATGATTTGGGCATGCTTGTTATTTTGCGCACTGGTCCGTTTATTGATGCTGAGAGGGATATGGTAATTTCTTTCTTTCTTTTTTTCCCCTATGTAGTCAATTCCTTTTTCTTTAACATTAATTTTTCATAACTGAAGGGTGTAGATGCAAAATTCACTATCTCCATTTCTCAAGTAAAAAAAAAAGGCAAAAAACTGATCATTTTTAACAAACATGGTATATTGATACAATTTTTTGTATCAATATATCATGTTTGATATTGTTGCCATAACAACTACTTGCATTCTTACACATAGTCTTAAACCTGTAATATTATTCTGGTAAAGTTAGAATTTAAATTTAAATATGGAAACTGAATTTTGCAGCGAATTTTTTGGTGTAAAATAAAAACATATGAAGTTTGGATTCTCTAGGTTTACATTTGATTTTGCCTCTTAGGGCTTAAAATGTTTTTAAAGTGCAAAAGTACAAGAAATTTTATTGTTACAGTGAAACCCTGATTTAATGTTAGCCAAATTTAATGTCTTCTCACTTATAACATCATTTTCCATTGGTCCCAAATATTTTCTTATTCTTGTAATGTTAAAAAAAAATCCTGTTAGTAGCATCACATTTCTCACATTTAATTCTTTTTTTTTTTTGAGGAGGGGGGGGGGGGGTTAGCTCATATGGTGACCAAAGTCGCAAAGAGGAAGTATAATTTTCCTCTGCAATGAAGCAATCCAAAATGTGAGTGTGTTCCTTCAAGTATTCTAGATCAAAATAAAAATTGACGAAAATTCATATGTACTGCTAATGAAATTTAGGATACAAATAGTAAAATAACTGACTACTTAAAAAAATAGTTTTTAAAACTAACATCAAAATTACTTTGTAAAGAGGAACAAATAAAAAGTATGTAACCTAAATTTACTTTGAGTCATTGTAAGTACTTTGTATTTCACCAACCTTGATGTAGCATTTTTCTGCATATAATGTTATTTTATTTCAGTCCCTTAAATAATGTTAAATAGAGTTTTTGCTGTGTTTCATTTTTTCTTTATAAGTATTTTCATTCAACTTAAAAAAATATTTTATTCACTGTACTTTTTAAAATACTGTAGACCCCTCCCTCCCCTATAACATGGTAGATACGTTCCGTGTTGTACGGGTCCTGAGCTATGCTCCACCTGGAGTGGAAACCACACTGCTCAACCACTGCACACCTTATTTGAGCAATTTATTTCACATTTCACTTAAATACTGCTTACTTGATATTACGTATGCACCAGAGGTAACTGATATGCACTTCCTCTAAATTCACAGCTAATTCACAGATAAATTTTAATAAAATGTTTTATTTCTCATGTTTAAATGGAATAAAATAAACCATACAAAAGTTCTTTCAGATACATTTAATGTACACCACAATTAGAAAAAGCAGGCGATATACAAGTCTCTTTTAATGTGTTATAGGTAGACCGATTGCAAATTTTTCACCATGTTCTAGGAATCCGTGTTGTATGGACCCATGTTATGGGGAGGGTCTATATTAAATTGTCAAATGTTTGATAGTTTTAGCCATTTATAAGAATTCAAGGACATGTAAACTTTTCATGGTGCAAGAGCATGTAGTCTATTTTTACTTCCTTGTACGTAGTATAAGGAAGTAATGTCATTCCGAAAAATTTTGGGGGCCAAATTTCGACAAAAAAACCGATTTTGACTACCTCTAAATTGAATTAAAAAAATTTTTTCGATGCATCTCATCGTAGGCTAGCATGCACGATCATATTAACGCGTCTGCAACTCATTTTGACCAGCGGCGAGTTTATTGTGGTCAGTTTTTCCATGCCGTCTGTACGTACGTACGTACGTATGTATGTAACTCGCATATCTCAAAAACTATGGGTCGTAGAATGTTGAGATTTGATATTTAGGATTGTTCTATGATCTAGTTGTGCACCTCCCCTTTTGGTCGCAATCGAATGAATAGTTTATGTACAGGACCGCCCAAAAGATTCGAAATACATTACGCTCTATGGGCCGAAAATCATTAAACTCGCATATCTCAAAAACTATTAGGCGTAGAATGTCGAAACTTCATATTTTGGATAGTTGTAACATCTAGTTGTGCACCTCCACTTTTGGTTCCATTCGATTGGATAGTTTATCTACAGGACCGCCCAAAACATTCGAAATACATTACGCTCAATGGGCCGAAATTCATTAAACTCGCATATCTCAAAAACTATTAGGCGTAGAATGTTGAAACTTTATATTTAGGATTGTTGTAACATCTAGTTGTGCACCTCCCCTTTTGGTTCCATTCGACTGGATAGTTTATCTACAGAACCGCCTAAAAGATTCGAAATACATTACGCTCTATGGGCCGAAATTCATCAAAGCGTATTTTAGAGGTATTGGGCTATTTCAAACGACTCAGAAGTGATATATGCTGTAAAGAGTTAGAAAATGAATTTCTCCATTAAAAAAAGTGTCTTTATCATTTACAGTTCTGCTACAGGAACACTCAAAAGATTTCCAATACATTACGGTCAATGGCAATTTTAGGAGATTCATCCATTTCAAGCACAATACCGTCCTACCACATAAGTTAGGTAATGGTCCGACCACGGTCACGTGCCTCCCTCAAGTACTATGCCAAAAGTCGCCAAGCTTGGCGACTTTTTTATGTACGTGTGTGCATATTTAACTCTCAAATCTCAAAAACTATTATGAAATTTCATATATAAGATTGTTGTAACATCTAGTTGTGCATCTCGATTTTTGGTTAAAATCTACTGGAGAGTTTATTTACAGGACCACCGAAAAGAATTTCAGTACTTTAATGTCTATGGACATCTTAAATATAATACAATTGTAGACAGCCATTGTTTGGTACATGCCCAAAATCTCGCCGTCTGTCCTCGACCTTGGCGAGTTTTGCCGAAATGTCGCCAAATTTGGCGATAGTCAGTCATTTGGTCCATGCCCAAAGTATCGCCATTTGTCATCGTTCTTGGCGAGTTTTGGCGAAATATCGCCAAATTTGGCGATAATCTGTCATTGTTGGTCCATGCTTAATATCTCGCCAAATGTCGTCGACATTGACGAGTTTTGCCGAAATATCACCAAATTTGGCGCCAAAAATTATTTCGTATTTTGTATAACTCTAAAACTTTAACCGTAGAATTTTGAACTTTTGTATTTAGAACTATATTATAATATCTAACGGTTTTCAATATCTTTTTTGACAGCAATCGACTGGGAATTTATTTACAGGGTGAGCCAAATGACTTTAAATACATTAAGGTGTATGGATGCATTCAATTCATTGAAAGTCTGTGGTCAATGACTACTTTGGCTATCCCCAAAATCTCGCAAACTATCTCAAGTTTGTCGGCTTTTGGTGAAATATCGCCAAATAAAGTGTCAGAAAGAAATCTTTCAAATTGAACTCAGCTTGGCGATATCGAAATGTTTGGCTAGAAATCGCTATATCTTACTATTATTGATATTTTATATCTTTCAAACAAATAAGTTTAGAGGAAGTGCGTAAAAAACATTTTTGGTTTAATAGACGTGCAAGGAAGTCATGTGTTGGACACATCAGATTTTTTGTTCAAGAATATTCAAACCAAAACTGCTGAGAGTGTGACCAGGGTATGCTGTGTTTAATGAATGCATTGATGTTTTATTTGCTAATGTCTCCTAGCACTTTGAATGAAGTATAAGTTTTTAATTTTTTACAATGAATTTGAGTGATAAACCAAAATTTTGATCTGAATTAAGCACATAGCTTATCAGAAATTTAGTGGGAAAATGACCCTTATCTCGAGTTGGGACAAAAAGTGATGTGTTAAGGTACTTCTAGTTTTTTAAAGAAAATTTGATTTCAAAAATTCCAAACAAATGAGAGTGGTGGTTGTACAGTTGCTGATGTAATTTTTGAACAAAGCCTTGGCTAAAAGTAGGGATACTGACACAGAGAAAGGATAAAAACAAAGCCAGTGATTTTGCTTTATAAAGAATACAGATTTTCAAAAAAAAAAAAAAAAAAGTACAAGTTTTAACATTTGATAAGTGAAAGAACATATGGGATATCATATGGGATATGGGAACATCATGGCATATTTTCCAAGTACTTTTAAGCAGAAGAAAAAATAAAAGTAGACAAACTTAGAAATAATCCTCAGAAATCTGAGAATCTAGAGATCCTGAAGGCATTGAGTGAAGGTGAAAATATATATATTGGGACAGAATATAAAATTTCTATACCAAAAAACAAACAAACAAAGAAACAAACTGATAAATAAGTTTAAGCAAGAGGAAGTAGCTTTAAAAGGGCACTTGAAGTATCAGGAAAAGAAAACATTTTAATTTGTGACAATGGGCATGAGAGTGACATTCATGAACAAAATCTTTGTGAAACAGACTATGAAACTGATCATGATCCAGACTTTTTTGTACCTTCAACATCATTTCATAAACCTAATGAACTTACTATTGAATTCTCAAAAAATCCTTTTAAGAGCCCCAAAATCTCTCAAATGGCTGATCATCTAGGGTTTTCACTTAACCAGAGGTTCAATGAAACCCCCAGAACTACTATGACCTAGAACCCTAGAACCCCCACTGAACTTCTATGATTTCATCTATTGATGTAGATGCTGCGCAAAGACATATTCAAGGGGATGGTACAGGGACACCTCCAAAATTTCGATTTTTGTTAACAAAATGATAAATGATATTTTTTGTGTGAAAAATCCTGACTTTTCCACTGTTTGGAATCCCACCAACATATTTTTCTGTATATGTCCTTGATGCTGGGGCTAACCTTAAAGATTTACATCTAAGAAGAGGATCAGTTAGAAAAACTAGCAATATACTCTGTTTCACAGGGTGTCTACCGCTCCGGAAAGTCTGGAAAAAGCTGGGAAATTGGAAAATGGGTCCGGAAAGTCTGGAAAAAACCGGGAAATTGAATAATGGGTCCGGAAAATTCACCAAAAGAATCAAATTTTTTTTTACCCTTTCTCTCCGATTGTTAGACTCGAAACCGAAAGCAACTGCAACGCATTTTTCGGACCGCGAAAGCATCAAGCAAACGATGTGTTTGTATAAGGAGGGAAAAACGGGGGCTCATCAATCTTGACGGGAGGAAGACAAAATAGCTTACTTTGTAACTTATGGTTTAGGACCGTATTTCCAAGAAAAGTTAGTTAATTCTATCAGAAAGTGTGTGACTACTTCTGTTTCTCAATGGATGAAAGCTTAATCCTGTATACTTCAGTTAAAATTGTTTCAAGAAGTTCTACAAAATATGTAAATATAAAGACAAGGAAGGGGGCATTGTGCAATTTCCCAAAGTAAAATGCAGTGGTCAGGAATTTTTTTCCCGGGACCTCCCAAAAGTCAGGAATAAGTCCGGAAATTGACTTTCAGAAATTTGGTAGACACCCTGTTTCAAGACTATAAGTAACTTTCAAGAGAATTTCAAACCCCCCAAACACTGTGTGGCACATTGGAGCAGCAAACTATTAAAAAATTAAAACAGGAAGTCTGACAAAAGACTAATAATCTTAATTTGTTTACCATCTGAATACAAGGAGGGAAAACTACCAAGGGTGCCAAGCATACCTGACAGAACTAGTAAAGCACAGTCAGCAAAAGTTTTTCAGTTGTCTCAAGAACAGGGTATATGTGAAAATATAATTTTTACTGTGATTTCAATTTATATGAATCTTATTTGCAGTAAGTTTATATATTTTTTTAATAATTAAAACCCATAAAATCTAATTCAAACACAAAAATAAAATAAATAAATTTAAAAAAATTATAAGAAAAAATCCAATAAACCTGAAAATGGCTTATTTTTACAAAAATGATACTACATCTTTAAGCCCCAAGAGGGAAACTCAAACATGGACTTTGGGGCTTCAAATTTTGATATTTCACACAACACCCTAATCTTTTCTACTTTTGTTACTGGTTAAATATATAATTTAAAGTAAAATTTATGTTAAATTAGCCAGCATTCGATGACCATGCAAAGTCACGTTAAATAATAATTTATACACAGGCCCCTTTTGGAACTGGCATGCGCAATAGGGTGGGCCGAAAAATCGCATTTTTTTATTTCAAAGTTATAATAGCGCAGAAAAGTTGCGAATTAGATAGACAAAGAAAAGAAAAAAAGATTATCAAAATCGGTTGACATCTTCCGTTCGCGCATAGGCCCTAAATTTTGACAAAATATGAAAAAACTTGATTTTTGCGATTTTTAAAAAAAAAATTTTATTAGAGGTTTTTGTAATGTAATAGTTTGTAATTTCTTCAAATAGAGCCTAAAAACATTGTGTTTTAATTTTGTTTAGGTCTGTTCACATCTTCCGTTCGCGCATAGGCCCTAAAGTTTGACAAAATATAAAAAAAACTTCATTTTTGCGATTATTTTCTTAATTTTTGAATTAGATGTTTTCGTAATGTAATATTTTGAAACGTTTTCAAACAGAGCCTAAAAATATTGTGTTTTAATTTTGTTTAGATCAGTAGATATCTTCCGGTCGCGCATAGGGCCTAAAATTTGCCAAAATATTAAAAATTTCACATTTTTAAGAGTTTTTTTTCTATCTTTAATATATGTTTTTTAACGTAATAGTTACAGTATTTTTATTTTTGAACATGAGAACATAATGTTTTATTATGGTGTAAACAAATTAACAACTTCCGGTCGCGCAATGACCCCAATGCTATAGAGAAAAAGTACCTGAAAGAAGATAGACATGACACGGTGAGTGATGACAGTAACAACGGGCATGGTACTTTTCGACTTGCTCTATATTTAAAAAGCTCAAATATTACAGTATAGTTTTTAACAATAAACTTGCTTTTATATAAAAGAAGGTACTTTGAAGACTGATTTGCTGGTGAAATTAGGCATGGATGGTCTGGACAGCACGGTGGTTCTTATAAACCCGTCTCGGGATTCAGCTCCACGAACTTTTCCTGAGGCTTCCGTGACGAGTTTTATACACTGCACTACAGCCTGCGTGTAAACTTGGAATTGCTTGATGTTCCAGTCAGGGATTGGGTCACTGTCGATGTGCGATTTGATCTCCTTGTCAATGATTTCTGCCAACAATGGGGGAGAAGATAATTCAAAATCCATCCACTTGATCATTTCTAAGCAGTGGCGTAGCGAGGGGGGGTGGGTGTTTTGGGTGTCAGAACCCCCCCTAAAATTTAGCTGAGTTCTATTATTGACATGAAGAATGCTATCCATAATGTAGATTATCCGTTACATCAGTGCCTAAACCCCCCCTAAAACTTTTTTCTGGCTACGCTACTGTTTCTAAGTATTCTTGCGCATTGAAGTTTATTTTTGGTGGCGTGAATGTTCTTACTATTTTCCTTCTGGCATCTATCTGCCTTGGCTTCAAAATTCTTCCAAGTACGAGCTCTCATGTGTTTCTTGTCATCTTGAGTCATGGCTAACAATAAGGGTTCTGGGTCGGAAAAAAACCCCATTCAGTACGATCACAGGGTCGAGAACATCAAGCAAAGGTTTTGGCAAATACCTGGTACATTGTATTGCTTGGAAAACAAGTTTCGGGCCGTCTATAAAGTGTTTACTTGTTTTGATAGTAAACCATATTGGCATGTATGATTTCAATATAAACAAAACTAGTTCTTGCAGTTCAGGTGAAGGGCTTTCTTCACTTATGTACAATCTGATTCTTCAAATCAGTCTTCAAAGTACCTTCTTTTATATAAAAGCAAGTTTATTGTTAAAAACTATACTGTAATATTTGAGCTTTTTAAATATAGAGCAAGTCGAAAAGTACCATACCCGTTGTTACTGTCATCACTCACCGTGTCATGTCTATCTTCTTTCAGGTACTTTTTCTCTATAGCATTGGGGTCATTGCGCGACCGGAAGTTGTTAATTTGTTTACACCATAATAAAACATTATGTTCTTATGTTCAAAAATAAAAATACTGTAACTATTACGTTAAAAAACATATATTAAACATTGAAAAAAGCTCTTAAAAATGTGAAATTTTTAATATTTTTGGCAAATTTTAGGCCCTATGTGCGACCGGAAGATATCTACTGATCTAAAAAAAAATTAAAACACAATATTTTTAGGCTCTGTTTGAAAAGTTTCAAAATATTACATTACGAAAACATCTAATTCAAAAATTAAGAAAATAATCGCAAATTTGAAGTTTTTTTCATATCTTGTCAAACTTTAGGGCCTATGCGGGAAGGGAAGATGTAAACAGACCTAAACAAAATTAAAACCCAATGTTTTTAGGCTCTATTAGAAGAAATTACAAACTATTACATTACAAAAACCTCTAATAATTTTTTTTTTTTTTTTAAATCGAAAAATCAAGTTTTTTCATATTTTGTCAAAATTTAGGGCCTATGCGCGAACGGAAGATGTCAACCGATTTTGATAATTTTTTTTCCTTTTCTTGGTCTATGTAATTCGTAACTTTTCCGTGCTATTACAACATCAAAATAAAAAAAATGAGATTTTTCGGCCCACCCTAATGTGCAACCAATGGGCTGCTTTTACATGTTATGGTGAGGCAAGCCGGCCAGAATTTGCTGACCCATGCAAAACCATGTTTAATTATAATTTATATACGGCACACTTCGGGATGGGCCTGTGCAACTTACGGGCCACTTTTACATGTTACGGTGAGCATCTGACTGTAAATAAAACTTTTCTGGGTCCTTTTTCCCTGGGATAGCAGTACAAAATAATAAAAACATTTATAAGTTTGACACACAGACTTAAAAGTGACCTTGAGACTTAAAAAGCAATTCACCAAAGATTCTTCCCTCCCCACACTATACACCAGGGTGTAAAAAAATCAAATTAATCAGATTTTTTTTTTCATTTAAAATCTGATTTAAAAAATTTAAATCAGATTTTTTTTACAAGAAGTCAAATTAAAAAAAAATAATTAGATCAGATAGCTTAAATAAGTTTAACTACTTTATATAAAGATTGTAGACAACTGGTAAGTATCTAGTTTTTGATAGTATAAATCTGTAGATAAAATATTGCTTTGGTATGAAAATAAAATAATTTTGTTCCAAGAGGATGATTTCGGAAGCATAGCAAAATTGACTGTTTATATATTGACTGACTTTACAAATTTAAAAGCAAAGCTTTCTGAAATGAAACTTTATAGAGATGTTATTCACATGCAATAACAATAACTGTACAATACTCAACCTCTTTCAGCTTGTGAGCCTCAGAAATTCAAATGCATGGTATCAAGGGCTGATGAAGTAGTGCTTTCTTTTAAGTATTATAATCTTAATATGTTAAAGACTAATTGATGGATATAAGGACACTTCCAAATATTAATAGTTTTTTTTTTTTTTTTTTTTTTTTTTTTTTTTCAAATCAAGTTCTTGAAAATATGATAGCACACATAAAAAAAGCCTCCCTAGAAAAAACAAATTAATGTAATATATCCTATTTTACTCTCATAAAATGGATGTATATGTGAATCTCCCAACTAACTGCCTCCACCCACAAAATTGCATTAATCCATTGCTGCAGTATTGTGAGTGTTTATGTCATGTCCGTAACAAATTAAGTTGATCATAACTAGACAAAAAATTGAGTTAGATGAATGGTTTTTCTCTTTTTGTTAATGGTATGCTAGATTGTGTACAAAAAAAAAGTAAAAATATTCACCTAACTTAATTTTTTTTGTGTAATTATGACCAATCTAACTTATTGCAGACATAACATAAACGTTCATAATTGTGTGGAATCACCTAATTACCAAACAAAAGTTCTTGAAAATATGATGGCACATATTGATAACTGAACATTTTCTGGTGCAATGTTTATGACCACTGAAATAATTAAATTTTCACAATTATTTCCTTTTCTTTAAAATTGAACTGATGGATTCTAATTCGTGTTTTTCAATGAGCAACTGGGTTGGCGGGTGAATGGAACAAGGTGTCATGAGCTATTAATGGCTCGCAGGCCAGAGGTTGTGCATCCTTTATTTAAATCAATAATTAAAAAAAAATTATTAAAACCACACTGATTTAAATCAGTTTATTTAAATCATTGACACCCTGCTATACACACACTCAGCACTTGCAAATTCCCTCCAACTCTGATATTACCACAGTTTTGTGAAGCAATGTCACATGACGCTGTAGAAAAGTTAAAATATGGTTGGTTCTTCAAATGGAAAAAATTGCCGCTCTCAATTTTACACTTTTTACTAATTAATTTTTTAACTAACCAAACAATTATGCTAAACACTTGATTTTTTAAAAACAAAAGCTAAATAGTTTGTCCATAACAGTATATTTTTCTTTATTAAGAATAGCCTATAGCTTGCCCAATCGAAGTGTTGAGAGACGTAACTTTTAAAATAAGTTCCAAAAGTGTCTCCTAATTTAATATTAAAACAGGAAATACAGCTAATTAAAAAGTAATGAAAGTAATTCAAAAGAAAACTGTTTTCTTTTTCAGATCATGTAATTATTTTTTCTTTAGGTTGATTGGAATCCCTCTTTTTCGAAGTGCAATGAGAAAAAATAGTTGAAAAGAGGGCTCGAAAAATCTTAAAATTTTTACATGTCCTTTCGGGCATGTTAATCAAAAAGGATACATGTCCAATTAAAATTTGTACATGCTCAAATATCTTTAATTTCATATTTGCAAAAACAGTAACATGTACTAAAATTATAATATAATATTGCACACATATCACTAAAAAATTACTTTTAATTACAGGCAAGTGCATGCCACATGTCTTGTTCCTTTTGTACTAAATAGCCAATGTTAAATCACTGCTGATGGTTTTTTGATTCAATGCTTATTCGCATTAAGCAATTCATCGTTTCAGATGCCAGCACTGCATCGGAATTGATATTTTATGCGATTCATTGCACTGAATACTCTCTCACAGGGAGACAATCTAGGAGAAACACAGAGCATTATTTCTATGAGTAGTGGAATATTTGTTAATTTTGCCTGTTACTCTTTAGGTTATATTTACATGCCCGGTCGGGCATGTAAGGGGGAAAAATGTATGCACCATTTGAATTTTCGCATGCCCCGGGCATGTCAGCAATATAATTTTCGATCCCTGGTTGAAAATGATATAGAAAAATTATAAAACTAATTAAAAAATTTAAAAAATAATCCCGAGGTGGAACCCTGGCACACTTGGAAGCCCCATGCAAAATTTCTCGCAATTTGGCCAGATAGTTAGTCTGCAAAGTGAACGACAGACACACACACAGAGACAGGATCATTAATTATATTTATAGGTAGATTATTTTTTGTTTATATTTTTCAACTTTTGGGGAAGTGGTGGTGGTGTGTGTGTGAGCCTTTATATCGGATGGGGGGGGGGGAGGAGTGGGTTCAGTTGAAGTTCTATCAATTAAAATAATAATAATAATAATAATAATAATAATAATAATAATTTTTTTAAATGAATTATTTAATACAAGATATAAAAGTTATGTCTGATGATACTGTTTTAAAACTATTTTGACCTGTAGGAAATTCTGCTTAGTAAATTTTTCATTAATAATTCAGGTTTTCGTTGAAGATTAAGAAAGAAAAGGGTGCTTTGTTTCTGTTCAGAAAAACACACTTTATGAAAGTGATTAAGCAATTTTTCTATTATAACTCTTCTTGGTGCTGATCATATTAAGTTAATTCGCATTTTACCTTAATATCCTAGTGTTTATTTATTTATTTTGTATAGTGATGCCAAAATTTATATTTAAAAGTTATTGATTGCTTAGGTCTTATTTAATTATTTTAATATGCTGATCTATACCTTTTATTTTTACAGGGAGGTCTTCCATACTGGTTACTTAGGATTGATCCTAATATGAAATTCAGGTCTTATGATGCAAGTATGTAACTATTTACAGTAATTAGTTACTCAGTATGTAACTAATTACTGACTGTGACAAATTGGTCATTTGTGTGTGTGTGTGCTTAATTATTGCTTCGTAATATGTCTGCCTTGTGTTTTAAAATGTGTTTTATTTATTTATTTATTTTAATGATTAGGGTTTGTGTTTTATTTATTTAGTTATTTTAATTGATTAGGGTTACTCTCATTTCTCTATTGAAAAAAAGTCAATATTTTATAGTTAAATATTTTTAAATTTTCTATTGCAAAACTCAAAAAGAATCCAGAGGACCAATATGGGGCTTAGACTGCATGCCAGAAAAATTGTAGATCACTTAGCCGCTAAAAAATGTTACCAGGGTGCACCACAATGAGGTGGATCTACATTCTAC
Organism: Cheiracanthium punctorium; assembly: GCA_038373885.1. Classification (NCBI taxonomy): domain Eukaryota; kingdom Metazoa; phylum Arthropoda; class Arachnida; order Araneae; family Cheiracanthiidae; genus Cheiracanthium; species Cheiracanthium punctorium. The sequence goes on along the minus strand of JAWZYV010010738.1, from coordinate 2,765,610 downwards.
ATTGAATAAATATACTTAGTGACCCATGCTAGCCTGTTCTGCAATTTATGAGAGCCGATGGACTGTACTCACCTGCCCTGCACTGTTCTCAAAGAGTTTATGGGAGTGCTACTGGAAAGCTAGGGACTGAATGGGCTCATAGACTATTTCTTCTGTCACTCTTTTTTCCCTGCTCATTTTGTTTTTCTCTGTTTGTTGATTTTTGTTCTTGTGTCAGATTTGTCTGTATTGCCCGCCATCGGAAAAGAAATATTTTTAAATTTTAAATTATTAGACCCTTAAAATTTTTAGAAATACACGTCCCTCTCCATGAAAAAATTCTGGCTTAAAATATTATAGAGATACAGTGAAATCTTGGTGTAGCAAATTTCAAGGGACCAAAAATCAAATTTGTTGCTCTGAAAAGTTTATTAAAAGGAAATTTCATTGTGACTGAACTTACTTTACAGGAGTCTTAACTGCACTAATCATGGGTTATCTCTACTACCAATTGCATACTTATTTTAACTTGTTTTCAGACCTTTCTGACATATTTGTTCAGTAGTGGATGTAAATAAAAAGTCGTTCATTTTTCATTTTATTTTAGTTATATTTACACTGAACCTGTGATTAAAACTGCAAAATACTTATGTGCCAATTGAATTTAATACTCTTAACTAGATAAAATCTTAATTCCAATTTATTAATAAAGATTTGAGCTGTAGTTTGTGTTTAATTTTTTTGAAATATGTAGCGGGGTATAGAGCAAGCAGTTCCCATTAGAACATGAGAAGTCAAGCAGTGTTGGCTTTTGTCTGTGCTTTGGAGGTTGACAACCTCTTGATTGGACAGATATGGACTAAAGGGAATTAGTGCACATAAAATCTGTTGAAAAGGAACAATTTTAGATTATATCTGTCAATATCAGCAGATGATGTAAATTCGATGTATGATATGCTTTCAAAATATTGGCCAATATCGGTAAGATGTTAGGCAATATCTTTGTGCTACCTGAGTTGTCTACTTTATACATGTATTATATTGCTGTAATTACATGTTTCACGTACTTGCAGCTTAAACGTCTTTATGTTCTTTAATATAGTATTATCTTGTTGCATGTATTATTTTATTTTATGTATATTGGTATATATACATCTTTTTTTCTCTTTTCAGAATATATAAAGTACATTAATAAGTGGTACAGAGTTTTACTTCCAAAAATTGAACCATATTTATACAATAATGGTGGTCCAGTAATAACTATCCAGGTAAATAAATTTAGCCATTTTAGAAATTAACATTGGATAAATGTTCGGATAGTTTATCGATATTACTGTTGAAATATATGTATGTATATATATATATATATGAGACGTCAGATATTCCAGTAAAGTTCCAGAGTTAAGGCAGGTAATATGGTTTATTGAACATTACATTTAAGTTACAATTTAGAATGAGAAGAGGGGAGGGGAGACGGGTACAAGAATCAGCGTGGACTCATTAAACAGTTCCAGTGGCAGAAGTCCCCGATTTTCGATGTGCGGGAGTATTTACGCTCACCACACCACGTGGTCTGCGAAGACACAACTCCTCCTCTCTCTTATCTCTGATCGAACCACACACATTTACCAACATGACCCGCATCCGGGGCTACAAGGGCGTGGGGACACGTGTACATCTAAAGAACTCAGAATCGACGGCCTGATGTCTGACAAATAACAAAATAAATAAAACATAGCTCCAGAGCGCGCGTGGCAAGTATGACAGGAAAGCAAAACTTACAGTGAAAGTACCCGCTTGAACAATACCCAAACTAGTAAAACCCAAATTACCTTTTTATACATTACAATATCCCCCCCGGCAAAAGAAGTCTGACGAGCAATATCATTGAGGTGGCCAGTCTCTCACTTGCGAGTCAGACGTCCTTGCAACCTAATCTTAAAACTGCGAACTAATCTAATTTTCAAGTTTAGACACCTTAAATTTTTCTGGCTAGAATTCTGGAGTTATGTTGTACAATACTTGAGAGGCAGGATGCAGTTTCTAAAATTTGACAAAACATAATGATGCAATAGTACGAAAATCTTACAATAAAAATAAAACAATGAGTGCGCACAATTTTTTTCAAAATATCACAAGTAAAATATTTACAACCTAGGTGGGATACAATAATACTGTACAACAATATAGTAATATAATTCAACAAAATGGAATAAACATGGCTGACATTCATTTTCTTTGGCAAATACTTATGGCTTTGGCTTGCATGGCATAAAGTGAATGGAATGAAAATAACTTGGCAAAATGGTTGGCAAAATGCAGTTGGCAAAATGGAGTAAATTTATTTAGTGTAAAGGCAATGTAAAAAAAAATGTAAAAATGTGCGTAGTGTGTAGAAAATTTCGAAGACCATAGCTGTGAAACAGCAGTATTAACAGGAACGCTTGCTAGAAGAATTTTTCAAGGTAATACAATAAATGATAGCCTGCATGAGGTACTGCATTTATGTGACCTAACAATTTTTTATTTCTAGCAATGGCTTATTGTGCTTTCTTAATTGGTTATTACTAGTACTTCTTAACAATCTGAGGGCGAATACTCTCCTCAGAGGTTTAATTACTAGTTAACCGTCTAGGCAAATTTAAATTTTATTACATGAAAAAAAAAATGGTTGGCATCATTATTCAATAAAGGAAATAATATACGATCATTTTGGCACACAAAAATTTACACAGTAAATATTCAAAATAAAACATCTTCATTTAAACAAACCTAATATAATGCAAGAAAAATTTTTATTTACATTGACACAATAAGTATTTGTTGTTTTCATTGAGTTATCGTACCCGGGTTCATGAATTTGTCATAAATTTTCAAGTGACTTTTCAGTGAATAAATGACATTATCTCAAGTAAATTAGAATTTGTGTCAAGTTGAGAGTCCCAATCGGTTAGTCATTTTAGGGAAATAATCAAATGAATCTAAACTACGTCATAGTATGCAAATAACAAAATTTCAATTTTCAAATCTTCAGGAAATATAGGTAATGCAGTAGTAATTTAAGCATTGATTTAATAATAGTAAGAGCAGTATAAAACTTCAATTGAAATAAAATATTTAATAACACAATTCAATTGTAAACTTACCTTAATGAAAATACTGTATTAATTAAAACAAGCGCAGATATATCAAAACAATTTTTTTTTTTTTTTTTTTTCATATTAAAATAGCACTTTTAAAATAACACACACAACTGATAATCATTTAAATATAATACTCTAATGTTCACTTCAACTCTAAAAATATAATTTGCTTACTTCACTTAATCAATATCCACAAGTTGAAATCGTCGTTCTTCAACAATAAACAAAACAAACAAAAAAAAATCTTCTCTCGCAAGTTTAAGGCAGGCAGGAGAAAGAGGTTCGGTCAACGTAAGCTGTACACGCGCAACACACAAAAACAAAATATTCAGCATGATGACGAACGGCTTCAAAACACTTTTCTCCCCCTAATTACTGCAAGAAAGAGGTGAGTTATATCGCAGCTGTGATGAGGCCAGACGCTCCTCGGGGGGCGCCTTGGATTGCAATGAAGGCAGTGAAACTCCGTCGATTTCCATACAGCGGACGTGCCGGAAAAGAAAAAAAAAATGAAAAACGAAGCGCAGATATCTGGTTGATGAGAGCTGAAGAAATTCGGCTTAGGCTGTTCATCAATACAGACATTCTATTTTGGCATTCACAGCGTAGAACTTGCAGGACGTTTTACGAAGAGCTTTATACGATCCTGACGTGTTGAAAACTCCCAGAGCGGGGCTCGACGACGTGTTGGCTGGAGGCTGAGAGCGGTCTCCATTTGCGGAGCTGGCCATCGGCTGGTCAGCGAAGAGGCGCGCTGTATCTCCTGCGAACGGTGGGCGATGTACCCGTCTCCCGGACTATTGAGCGTTAATTTTTTACAATTTAAAAATTTTAATTGGCGCACAGGCTGTCATCCTGTCGACTATTTGAGACGTCAGATATTCCAGTAAAGTTCCAGAGGTAAGGCAGGTAATATGGTTTATTGATAATTACATTTAAGTTACAATATAGAGTGAGAAGAGGGGAGGGGAGACGGGTACAAGAATCAGCGTGAACTCATTAAACAGTTCCAGTGGCAGAAGTCCCTCGATTTTCGATGTGCGGGTGTATTTACGCTCACCACACCACGTGGTTTGCGAAGACATAACTCCGCCTCTCACTTATCTCTAGTCGAACCACACACGTTTACCAACATGACCCGCATCCGGGGCTACAAAGGCGTGGGGACACGTGTACACTCTAAAGAACTCAGAATCGACGGCCTGATGTCTGACAAATAACAAAATAAATAAGACATAGCTCTAGAGCGCGCGTGGCAAGTATGACAGGAAAGCAAAACTTACAGTGAAAGTACCCGCTTGAACAATACCCAAACTAGTAAAACCCAAATTACCTTTTTATACATTACATATATATATATATATATATATTTGTTTATTTATTTAATAAAAAATGCCATTTTTGTTTTATTAAAGGGATTTAAAAAAAAAAAGATTCTATCTAGGAATAGTTTCGATATCTAGATTACTAAACATTATTATTTTTTTTTAAATAACTGGTGAAATTTTAAATAATGATGGAAGAAACAAATTTTTGTAGAGGGAATCCTTTCATTTCTCTATCAAGACAATCTCTTGGTGATACCTTTAAATGATCCATGAATTTAACCTTTCTAAATGTCTTATAAGACTCACTTAGCTTATAAAATATGACTGTGGAAAGCTTCTTTTTCTTCTGGCATAAACTAGGAACCTGGTTGGGTCTTCATTTAAGCATATCAACATTCTGAATAACTGTTATAAAAAAATGAAGAAGAAGAAATGCCCCCTCATCTCTCTCCTTTCTATTCTGCATGTATATGGCACACTTCTATTTTCGTTGCACTTTAAAACAAACAATTTTCCAATCCACTCTCTTATTGCATAATCAGCTTCAGCTCCAAGCAGAAGAGGGAGACCAGATCCGGATGAGTTTTAAAAAGAATTTACTTATCCTGTGTTTGTATTTATGCTATATGATGCGAAAAATGGAAAGTCTGACTAAAGCTGAAACCAGGTATCACATCAGCAAGTAACAACAGTACAGTTATAAAACACACATGAGGTTCAGGAGAGCAGGGAGCACAGCTTACAAAGTTCATTACCAAGTTTTAAAAGAGAAGCATAAAAAGGGCTTCCTTAAGTTCTGCATTAGATTTTTGTTGTCTGGTCATGCCACTTGATCTACCAGCTTGTCATTGGATGAAATGTATACAGCAGAATGGCATTGTCACACTCTAATTTGACATGAGATATTATGACCTGAAGCTTGGTTCATTCTCTGTTTGCATGTTTATAAGTGTTATATATATGTGTGTGTGTGTGTGTATTATTCTGGCACTTTATGTTTCAAATTTCTGTTCTCAAATCATTAGTTTGAATTTAAGTTGTTTTTTCTACAATACACAGGGTCCCCCCCCCCCCATCTCACTCTTCTCTTCCCCTCCCAGGTCTTATCTTCAGCGCAAAAGGCGGAATCCAATTTTGTTTTTGCTTTCTAATCAGCAAATGGGAAAGCCATGATTCTTTTCAAGTGACCACATGGTGATGATGCAAGCTTTAAAGCAGCAAGTATGGTTCTCTCCTGCTGAGAAGATTCGAGGATTTATATGTTTTTTTTTTTTTTTTTTTTTTTTGGGAGGGGTTGGAGGAATCTTGGTATAAATATATTCTAAGACTTTTAACACCGTTCATTTTCTGATTCCTTTTCTTTTCTTTTTTCTTTCTTTCATCATCTTTTTTTTTTCCTTTGTTTAAAAATAATAATACTTCTTGAACATTACATATACATATCTGCATGTGTACTGTATACATATTACAATACCATTTAAAAGTTCTTGAGTAAATTCCATATTTATTAATGGGCTCTTTATTTTAGTTTTAATTTTCAAACTTTTGAATATATGAGTTTGTCTTATAACTGCAAATTGAGATATCAATATGCGAGAGTTCTGCAGTTTTTAAATACAAAAATAAAAATAATGAGTTTGTCTTTATTTTTATTTTTGCATTTAAAAATTGCAGACCTCTCACATGTTGGCATCTGCATTTGTAGTCATGTGATTTTATGGATTATCTGAATTAGTTCTAAATGTATACCTGTTTATGAATTAATTTTTCTACTGTGTGATCTTAAAAAAAAATATACATAGTGTTACTCAGGGTGCGAATTAAGACGGGGGGTGGATGCCGGGGATTGTCCCCGGCTGAAGAATGTGATATCACTTCCAGGGATACTATTTATCCCCTGCTGCAGAAATGTTAATTTAATCTCTGTCTCTACACCTAAAAATTTTAAGTATTGAGAATAGACATTCTTCTTTTGTTTGTCACTTCCCAGACATGTTGGCAACTGTATTTGTCATGTAATACCTAATATATTATGTGAGTGGAGCACTTGCACCTTTCTTCCCCCCCCCCTTTTTTTTCTTTTCTTTCCAGATTTCCCCTCCTGTAGAGTGTTTTCTTTCAAATTCCTCCCCCCCCCACACACACACACCAGGAGAAAATGTTCAATTCGCACCCTGATGTTACTGGATTTTGATATTTGTGATTGAAAATTTCTGTCTCTTTTTACTTACATCTAGGTACTTTTTTATGTTAAGATTGGTACTGCAAAGGAAACATTTAGATTAACAAATATTGAAAATATATCAATATAACCCATTTTAATAGCTTTGTAGAACTTTGATGATTGTATTTGTGAAGGATGTTAGCAAAATATTAGGATATGAGCTCATAATTTGTCAGTAGTTAAATTATTAAATAGATTATAATATTAATCCCATCGCAGATAAATATGTTAATTTAAAAATTATTTCTATTCCATATTTAGATAGAAAATGAATATGGTAGTACTGGAATATGTGATGCACATTATAAATCTCATTTGAGGGACTTCTTCCTGAAGCATTTGAAACATAATGTAGTGTTATTTACTACAGATGGTTCAGCTACTACTGCTCTTTCGTGTGGTAAAACAGATCAAGTTTTGTCTACCTTTGATTTTGGAGCAGGTAAATTTGTTCATTTTTACAAGGCTTTTAAACTTTGAAAATATATGTGCATTTCAGATACGTGCTGGTAAGGTTCTTTAACTATTTTAGTTATGGGAACAGCTAAAATATTTGACGAAACAGTACTAGTTATAGGAAGAGACTTAAATGTAATTGCAGTTCTAACTTTAGAGATTTTAAAGTTTTTTCTTTTTTAAACGGAATTAAAAGAAATTTAGATTTAGTTTTTTTTCCATTCTTATTCCTGTATATGCATAGTTACTTCAGGGGTGCCCACAGAGCAGAGTGATGCTGCAGACTGCACTATTGAAATTTTTAGGTGGTTTAAGAAGAAGAAAATTTAGGGGGTTCTTGAAAATTGAATTTTTATGCACATCTGCACACAAACATGAGTTTTCTCATGCTGAGAATGAAAACTACCTCTCATTAACGAGTTGAATAATTGATGCACATTAACTCAAAACAAATAAATAAATAAGTTCTAAGCATGAACAAAGTACTTAAAAAAAACTGTACAGATGCAGGAGTGAAAAGCTTTGAAAATTGTCACTAATGAATTAAAGTATTTTATTTTTAAAAAGTTGTCTTCAAATTATTTCTAAAGTATATTTTACCAAAAAAGATGCAATGTACGTAGACAAGTGTACGGGGAGACATCCCCTATTTGGTGAGCAAAAATAATTCCAACCCTTACATTACTCTGTATTTGGATGTGATGTAAAGAAATGAGTTAATAAAATAGTGTGGAAAATTTTAATGTCTAATTTTACTACTCATTTGTAATCCGTTTATTTTTTTTTAATAGAACTCGCGGGCAAAGGTTTATGTTTACCACCTTAACGGCCTACCCTAAACTAGCATCCACTTCAACTTTTGTTAGCACCCCTAAATATTTATTTTACTGATACATGAAATAAATTTATCCCTTCCCACCATCCTGTCGCCACACACACACACAGAAGGGGGGAAAAAATTGGTGGCCTGCGAGTTCCATACATTTTTTTCAAGTGGCCCCTTGCAAAAAAAATTTGGACAATCCTGTTCTATATATTTACAATGAATAAAATTCAGATTCTAATCTGATAAACATCTACTAATCTGTTATTAAAATATTCATTCTGTCATCTGTTAGTAAAATATTCATTCTCTACTTTTTTCCAGATAAAATGAGCAGAAAAAATTCAAATTTTCATTCTGTTGTGATAAATTATTTTAACTTTAATACCTTGAGATTTTTTTTTTCTTTTTAAAAAATCTTTTTCTCTTCACATTTCACTAGGCTCCAATGTTTCATCACTATTTCAACTGCTACGATGGCATCAAGCTTCAGGACCGATTGTGAATTCTGAATTTTACCCTGGTTGGTTAGATCACTGGGGTCAACCGCATGCACAAGTCAAAACTAAAGTAATTGTTGAAACTCTCACAGAGATGCTCCAAGCTAATGCATCAGTCAATATGTAAGTAAATCCAATTCTCAAATTTTTAGTGATTTGTTTTGTTTGTAAAACTGATATTTATTGTGATCTATTATATTAATATTTATTCTGATCCAAAATATAGTTACATGTTTCATGGTGGAACATCCTTTGGTTTTAGTGCAGGTGAGTATTTGTGCTGATATTTTACACTAGTTATAATTTATCAGTTAACGTTAAAACCTTAATTTGTGTTTTTATTAAAAATACAATTATATAGTTAAGCATACAAAGTTTAATATTACGCATTTACACTAAACAAAATATTTTCTATTTTAACTTCCACATACTATGTGAATGTGCATTTATTAATACAAAAATATCATTAAAATATATATTAAAATAATTAAATGTAGTGTGGTATGCTTGGAAGTATTCAATCATTTTGAATGAATAATATAATTATTTGAGGGCATACTCACATTAGTATAAATAATTAAGTAAACATTTTCTTTGGCTATTTCTCACAACATTTCTCTCAATTAACGTTCTTTATTCATATGCATTGAGCTGTCTTATTAACATGTTTGGGAATGTAAATGCCATAAGTTGAAGTTCATCAGCCATATTATTGGTAAGAATTTTTACTATATGCAGACATGATATATGAACATACATGTAGATATATGAAGGAAAAAGGTCTTTATACAAAAATAGTTTTGTTGCTTGAAGTTATGCTATTATTATTATTTTTTTAATCTATCTTTTAAAATAGATTAACAGTAATTTTTTTTATAACTGTAGGTTCTAATCTTGATGAAAATTTTCTTGTTTGTCCTACAAGTTATGATTATGATGCTCCTTTGTCAGAAGCAGGTGATCCTACACCCAAGTATTATGCTATAAGGAATGCCATTGCGAAGGTCTTTCTTTTTTTCAGTGTAGTCTTAACACATAAATTTTTAAGTAAATATTTATTTATGTTAAAAATTCTATGATTCAAATAATAACTATTAATTTACTTTAATTAATTGTCTGTCCTCAATATGGCTGAGTGGGTAAAGACACTGAACATGGTAGATGGCTAAAGTTTGAAGGTTCCGGGTTCAGGCCTATCGCGTGGCCATCGATCTAATGGTTTGTAGTTTTGGATGGTTTTCTCCAGATGTACCATAATATACCATAAATCCACCCCTCCTGATTAAATTCCTTTCTCCACTTTTTAAACAAATTGGAATCATGAAAAATCTCAAGAGAGCATCCCCCCCTTCAAATAACCATGTTCCACACGTAAATTTCAACATTAACTGTATTTTACCTCTCAACTTTGGGCATCTTTGAAAACAGACTGGTAATTTAAATGACAAACTTTTAGAGTCATTGTCAGATGGTGAAATTAATGAAGAACTTTTTTCTGGGTTTTGTATAAGTATTTCCTCAATTTTCACAAAAATACAAATTTTGAAAAGACCGGCAATTGATATACCTGCCAAACACTTTCTTGTATTTTCCCCTTTTATTACATGGTAAGTGCACCCCCCTAGAATTTTTTACAACTTTTTGTCGTGTTTGAGGGGAGGTGGGGAATTCTAATTGTTTGTTGGAATAAGGTCTATAATATAAATTTATTTTTATGTACATTATATATAAAGTTCTGTATTTGTTTTAGCATTTAACACTAGTGTTGTTATTTATTTTTTCTTAGAACTGTTAACATTCAGTTTTTGTTTTCACACTTATTCTTCAGTTCTTTTTCTTTCTGCCTTTGTGTAAGGAGAAATTTTCTACAGGTGTAGAATGCTGATCCCTTGACACCTGAGTCCACATAGTATTTCTAAAACCATTCTACCACAGATGGGTCAGCCCTTCACAAAAAAATGACTGACCCACCTGAAACACTTTGTAATTTTTTTTTTTTACATGCTTATATGTGTTACATTCATTTTTTTTAATATATATAAATGTCTAATTGATAGACATGTTTAGAATTTTGTGCCTTTTATATACTTTCAGATGAGGCAGCTTATACATGGTGTCCCCAAAAAGTGGTAACGGTCTTTAATTCTTTATCTATTGGAGATAAGTAGGCAGCGTAAATTGAAAAAATGTTCAAAATAGGGCCGGAAATAATATTCCTTTAAGAAAAAATTCCTCTCCTTCATTTACAAAATGTTACACTTTTTAAATTTGTCCGTACAAAAACATTGCCCATTACTAAAATGCGCTCTATACACTAATGAGGTGATGTACCAAATTTGAGCCTTTCATCTTACAACATCGCAGATATATCTTTAAAGAAAGATGATCGGGGACTATACATGATTTTGAATGTAAACATTTATTGCTAGAGTAGAAAAAAAGTATTTTCTGTACGACCCCTGAAATGCAATCATTCTACCTGATTTTTTCCCTTCTAGAGCCATGGAAAAGTGGTTTAAGTCAGTGTTATATTCATGTTCATATCTCTGACACTTTTTAAGGTATAATTCTCAAAGTTTGTATGTCACCTTTGAGTATATGGTGCAAAAAAGATTTTCTTACGTAATTTCTGTACGACCCTTGAAATGCAATCATTCTATGTGATTTGATACTAATTGGGAATTGTTTTGCACAGGGTTTGTATGCAAATTTAAAATGTATAACTCTTTGGAAATTAATTAGAGGAATTTTTCTCAATGGAATCTTATTTTGAACATTTTTTCTATTTCACTGCCCACTTATCACTAATAGATAAAGAATTAAAGCTTTTTACCACCTTTTTAAGACACCCTGTATATATATATAATAATTAATATACAAAAGTGTCCAAAAATACTGACCTAGGCTTTTATTCCTTAAATACTGATCATAGGTATGTACAATAAATTATATATACCTACAATTGTATATGCAATAAGTTGTATAAAGAAAATACTGATATTTGTAGTATCGATTAAAATTTTCAGAATATTAAATCTTAATAAGTATAAAACTTAAATTTTTACATGGCTCTCCTACAAAAAATTTTCCAGTTTGTAAAGCATGCCCCATGCATTAATTAAATAATTAATGATAGAAATTAGGAAAGGTTCAGCCTTTCATCATAAGAAAGTGTGGAGATTTGTTTAAACCAAGTTGGTGAGGGACTATATAATACCATGAATAGCAGAAGTATTATTTATTTATGTAATCATTGTTTTCTTTGTAATTTGTGTATGACTTCTAAAATGTGATCATTTGATGCGATTTTTTTCCCCCTTCGAGAGGCATTGAAAAGTGATTTTTTAAGTCTACAAAAATCTATTCTTATATCTTTGACATTTTTAAAGATCAAATGCTCATGTTTTGTCCGTCACTTTATTAATGTATGGGGCACATTTTACTTTTTTTTTTTTTTTTTTTGGTGCACGGGAACGTATATAAATATTATTATTTTTTATTTATTTACATTTAATCTTTGAAAATTTTTCTTCAAATTCTGTATTGTATGTAACTTTCTAATTTGTTGTATATGTTTACGATTGATATTTAAGAAATAAAACCCTCGATCAGTATTTTTGGCTGTATCCCTGTATATTTATTAATTGTTGTTTCTATTTATTGAAGTTTAAAATCAATGTCTGTTAGTTTACTTTAGTCAATGACATAATGTTTAATTATATAGCCTAGGATTGGCACATTCATCATATTTATAAAATTTGTTTTTGTTCAGTTGAAAATACTTTAATATTAAAAAATTGAAAGAAGATGTAATGTTGAATTATTCCTGTTTAATAATTTTGATTTATGCTGTATATGTTTAGCTGAAAAGGTAAAAATATTTTAGAAAATTGTGTAAAATTTAATTTGTAAAATTGCAGTCTTATGGAAAGTGATTTCTCCCCCCCAATCCATATACATGACTAATGTTTTAAAAATAAATAAATGTTTGACATTGTTGTGTTTAATGTTTGACAAATGCTTTAAAATAATTTTTTATTTGTTTGTTTTTAAATTTATAAACTCGTTTTCAGACTTACTTTACATCTACATTCTTTCATTACATAAATTCATACAGTAAACCCCAGATTATCTGTGCAATAGAGTGGCAAGATCGCTGTGGATAACCTGAAAACGTCTAAATCACTAATATTAACAGTTAACAAAAAACAATACTGAAATGCTACCAAAAAGTTTAAAAAAAAACTTTACAAGTTAAACTAAACAAGACTTAAGTTTTTTTAAAACCTTTTTTAAAAATAAGTCATTTATTTTTGCTTTTGAAACAGTGTTTCTTCGTTCTAGATAGTACTTTCCTTAATATGGAGCTTTTCTATCAGATGTGCATCGTCGCCTTGTTCATCTAAACATTGAAGCCAGAGTTGTGCATCATTAACTAAAATATAAGTTAATATTCAACTAAAAAAGAATAGTTGTTAATTGAACACAACTAAATGTTCAAGTAAAGCAGTTGTTAGTTGAAGGTCCTACTAATATGTCTCAACAAATTAGTTTTAGTTTTCTGTTCAACTAACTAATTTTGTTGAGTGGAGTTAGTTGACCCTACGACTATAGTTGTTACTTGGACTTTCAACTAACAATTAATAGTTTAGTTGTAGTTTTCAAATAACAAGTAATAACTGATGGGCACAAGAAATCGATGTTTATTCGCTATTTGATTTTGCGACCACTGAGCTGTAAGAAGAGTGGATCCATAAACCTGCCAACTCTGGATGTTATGGTAAATAATTTTGACCTTCGAACAGTAGGTCATATTTTATTTTCCCTGCTGTTGGTTTTTGATTTTCTTTTTTTTTTTAGGTTCGTAATTTAAAAAAAATAATTGTGGAGGCAATTGTGGATAATCGGGGCTCTACTGTAATTGATAATCTCATTACATTATTGATAATCTCATTAAATTGATATATTACATTGATATATTACAATCTCATTACATTAAATTTATAATAAGTAACAGAAGATCTGTGGTATATTTTGTATTTTTCAGTTTCAACCTATTCCTGTTGGACCAGTTCCATCTCCTGCACCAAAAATGGAGACTGATCCAATTTATTTAAAAAAGGTTTGCATATCTCGCACTTTGCAAATAAAAAATATGTATAGTTTTACCGACACATTATACAGTCAACCATAAGGTTTCCCTTTCAAGCAGATTAGTTAAGTTTATTAGTTCGTAAACAGCAGAAACAAAGATGAATGTAAAAGTGGGGAGAAGAGTCTATTATGTTACTGGAACACTGATAAATAAAATCCTTATATTAAATTTATTTTCTTCAATTTATATGGAGTCAAACAACTATAATTAATTTTGCTTTAAAATATTTTGATGTTTTTAAGAATTCATATTATAAGTTAATTATGCTTAAATTCCCTTTTTCTTATTAGTGCTAAACGACAAGCATAGTTAACATTTTTATGGCATTATTATTCTGTTGGCAGATGTGCAGTTCTAACTTAAGTTTGTGGAGAAAAAAAAATACTTCGAACTTGTATTTGCCTTAATTTAATCTTAAGTTCGAAAAGTAAATTCTTAAATTTGAAAGGTTAATTCTAGCATTAATAAAAATAAAAGTCCATTTTCAGTTTTTAAAATCATTTAAATACAGTTTCCAGTTTATTTCATGAAATTCATACAATTGTTCATTAATACTGACAAACTGCAAGCTAGCCTTTATAAAATAGGATAAAGTAATTCATTTTTCCACACATTTTGGAATAAAGATAACTTTATTCCAAGTTTTCAAAGGTATTTATGTATGTATTAACATACATACTTTTAAATACCGACCACTAAATTTGGTGGATATTTGAAATAATATGATAGAGTAAAATTACAGAAATTATCTATTGATAATTGAATGCCTTGAATCTCATAAAATATAATATTCTGTACAAATTTGGATTATATAAAAAAGTAGTATTTAAATCTAAAACTGAATTTAGCTTATTTATTACAGATTTCTTTTTGGGACTATATCACACTAACCACTAAAGTCATAAAAACCATTTATCCAGTTTCATTTGAAGATGTGTATCAAGTAAGATTACAACCAAATCCTTTGTTAAAATTGTAGAACAGTGCTCTGGCTACTGTTAATTTTTTGTTTTATTTATTCTTTGTTATGTTTCTTATGTTAATTGTAATTGCTGTTCTTTAACATAGGTATAAATAGTATCTTATTTAATTATGGTGCAAACTTCAGTAATAGAGATCGCTATAAAGTTATTTCATTTTTAGATTTTGTTTTGCCGTAAGCTTTGTTAGCTTATGAATTAGGAATAGTAAATTTTGCAATCAATATTTATGAATGTTAGTTAAAAGTAGGGATGCACCGAATATTCGGTTGGTATTTGGTATATTGCCTATTTGGCAGACAAACCGAATATTCGGTTCGGCCGAATACTTCAATATTCGGCAACCGAATAGTAAACAAATTTAAATATTCAACAATTCGTGAAAAAACAGAACACATATGTTTTTTATACTATTAATGAAAGTTATAGTATAGTACAAAATTAATTCAAACTGTTGCTTACTAATATCACATTCAAAGTAATTTTAATGTAAGAGAAAGCACTCAGATGTTAAATTTAAATTTTGTTGTTTTTCAATTTTTCTTAAACTTTTAATGCCTGTTATAAGAAATTCATAAGCGAGGAATGAAAAAATTATTTTTTCGTTCATATAATGTTCTTGTAAGTCAAATAATGTAATATATAAAAAAATTGTGAGAAAGTTTTTTTCCCAATGTTAGCAGCATGATTTTAAAATTAACTCTTCTAAACATTAAAATGAAACTTTAAAAAAAAATTATTTTGTATTTAGTGAAAAAGTAAATATTTTCCTACACATGAATGGCAATTTTTTCTTCATATTGAATATTATTAAAACAGGAGAAAACTATCATTGGGAACATGTTTTCTTTGTTGACTTCATCCATGTTGCTTCTAAAATACTACTAAACTATTAACGCTAGAATCTGTGGACTAAAACTATACTATTATTAATTAAAGGTACAATTAATGATTTATGACTTCAAAATTACATTCTGAAGAATTTTTCCCATAAAAAAATAGCATTTAAAGGATGGTAGCCTATATGCAACCATGGACATTAGAGGATTAAATCTTATGGAGCATTACATTAGTTAACTTTACTATTACTAAATCATTTACATATCAATCAGTAACCAGAAAAAAACTCATAATATTAAGTACTCACAAATGTGTGAAGTCAATTAACTGCTAAATATTTTTAAAATAGGCAGGTACAAAAAATTACCATCATTGGACAAATTTGCAAAGGTTATTAATAATGTATAAAGGAAACACTTCAATATTAAATTTTACAATGTTTTAATTTCTGTAGTTTTTCACCATATGAAATGTTAAATATTGTTTACAAACAAACTAATTAAGTTTGTCATCAAAGTTTAGTGACGATTTAATAAGTTTAATAAATTGTAACCAACTATTCCGTATTCGGCCGAATATTCATTTAGAATTTTAACCGAATATTCAGTATTCGGCAAAATATGGTATTCGGTGCATCCCTAGTTAAAAGTCATAGACAAAAGTACAGGACAACTGACCTGACATAAAAATTTTGAGTTTGTGGTTTTGTATTTTTGGAGACCATTTTGAGATCATGAAAAAATATTTTTAAAAAAATTATGAACATTTTGTTGACAGAGATTTCACTGTTTAGAAACTAGTTAGTTAATTGTGCTAAACAAGTGTAGTAAACAATATTTATTTTTATTACAAGAATGTCCATTTTCTTAGAAGTTTATTTTAAAAAATGTAGCCATTGAAGAATGTGATCATTTTATTTGCTGAAACAAATTGCCCAATTCTTTTTATGACAATTAATAATACAACTAGAATTTTGTTAGATATGTTATTACAATTAGTTTTTCTATAATTTTAGCCTTATGGATTTGTGCTGTACAGAACTAGTATAAATGTTACCACAACTGATCCAGCAGTTTTAACAGTTAAAAATATTGCAGACAGAGGCCATGTTTACATCAACAGGGTATGCTTGTGTTCATTCTTAAAAATTTAGATATTGTTTTCAAGTATGTTGTTTATAAACAGAATCTCCTTGCAAACATGTATTTTTAGCAGCATTTTTTAAAAAATTGTTAGAAAAGCAGCATATGTATTATGTCAATACAGCTATGAAAAATTGGATTCTCTGGTATTTATTCTTCGAGATTATTTTTACAAAATGTTCAAATTTTCTCATTTCTCTAATGATTAAAAAATAATTCAAATTTGAAAACTCCATTATCTATTCCATAATGTGTTGAATAAATGTGCCGAATGCAGGGAATGAATATCTCCTGCAGACAGTGAGCAAATAATTTTAATTCTATTGCACTTTTAAAAATACATCACTTAATGATTCAGAAAAAAAAAACTTCTTGCAGAGATGATTAAAAAAACTTAAACTGAAAAAAAAATTAAAAATTCTCATGCTTTTAACTGAGAGTGATGTACAATCGAATGATCATCTGCTATCTTACAACTTAGCTATACTGTATCCAGTTTTCTAGACTTCCACAAAACCGTAAAAAAAAAAAAAAAATTTGCTATCATATACTTTGTATATAATCAGCCAGACCATCTGGTTTTTGTTTAGGTATTGATAGTTCCCAACAGTGTGTTTTGATGCATTGGGGTTTTCTTAAAGAATATTTTCTTCTGTTGATTTCAAGTTTGATTTATCAAAGGTCCATTGCATATACTGTCAAACTTCATTATAATAAACTTTTTTATCAAAACTAACTGAGCACCTATTTAGTAAATGTTATTTTAAGCACTTACAGGGAACCAGTGGTGCACCCAGGATTTTAGTTTAAGGAGGGGGGGGGGAGCTGAGGTTCTGCTGAACTCGGTTATAGTGACTTCTATTATAGTTACAACACTCTTATAGTGTCAGAATATTCTGAACTACTTGACTTCCCCATAGAACACAAGCTTACTATCAGTGTAACTCCTTATAGAGTCATAAATAATTATCTAATCTTTTTAGTGGCATTATAACTGAGTTTCATACACTAACTGTAATTAAGTACTTATTTAAAAAAATCTTTTTTGGTAAAATATATTTTATGAATTTTTAAAAATAAAATACTTTAAGAATTGAAAAATGTCAGTAATAAATTAAAGCTTTTCACTTCTATCTCTCCAATGGGGGGGGGGGACACTTTAGCCCTCATAGCACCCTCCGTGTGTGCTATGCAGTGAGCTGCTTGGGAAATGAAAGTGATCTGAAATGTCTCTTCTGTAATTTTTTTTTTTTTTTTTCAATAGCAAGATAGTACTTTTTCTAAAAAATAGAATTCATCAACTTCTGCCTGAAATGCCCCATTTTTATTTTACACACTGTTTCTAGGATTCATCCATTAAACTACATTCCTCTTTCTCCATAGCTTCACTGTTGTTATTAGGAATTCAATGGTCAAACTATTTACTACAATACCTTCATTCTTTTCAAACAACAACTTGAATGCTAGTGCAATTGAAATAGTCCTAGGGTTATCTCATGTTCCCCTTGTTTCTTAGCTTTGGTGTTTGCTCTGAATAAAGCAATAAATAATTTAGTGAATATACATAATTTCATGAATAAAATATATTTACTTAAGAAATATTCAGGTACAGACATAAATTGCTATTTTTTATGTAGTTATTTTCTTTGCTGACTATTATATTTCATTTGGCTTAAAAAAACACTTCAGTTTTCTAGATATAGTGATGCAGAGTGGGCATTAACCTGGAATTATCAGGGAACAGGGAAATATCAGGGAATTTAGTAAAAAATGTTTAGAAACCTGGAACTGAACAAATTATGTTTTAAACTACAACTTGCAAAAGAAGACCTTTAGTACACCTCTCGACTTAATGTATAAAAAATGTTTAGTTATCTTTAACACAAGTCTTCCTCTTAACTTTATCTTCAATTATTACATTACACATTTTGTTTTGTTTAACAGTAGTATTAATTTAATTTTAATTGATTCTGGCCTACAACTGCTTTGCATTTTGCAAAGTTACTCTAGAAAAAAGTTGTGTTCCTCTGCATTTCCCGTTTCAGTTTTCTATACTTTTAATAACTGCATCAAACACCAGTTTAAAAAAGAAACATATATCAGTAACTCCAGTAACTTGAGAATTTTATGTTATTTCCTGGGGGGAAATGAAATCTGTTGCAATGATATAGTGTGTTTTAATTTTATTAATGTTTGTAAAATATAATTATAGATCTATGTTTAGGTTAAATTATAAGCATTAGTTTATATGTGAATGATTATAGCTTTTTATTGATTTTCAACTGCACCTTAACCTTTTACAGACCTCATTGAGATCCAGGTATATTTTAAATTAGTTTTTTTTTTTGCATATTTTGTCTTCTAATGTGTTTGTTAAAAAATATTAGTCATGTAGGGGGGGGGTATCGAGATAGCTCTGTAAAAATTTATCAAAATAGCTATTTTCATGATTCCCCCCCCCCCCCCGCCTCCCTTTAATGATACAAATGCAACTTCTATTTCATAAAATCAAGCCATCTTTTAACTTTATCTGCTAAGTTTAAAGTCAATATTGATAAAATTTCATTTTTGAATAAATTTTTAATTAAATCTTCCCAATTGGGAACATTGGCCTGTAAAAAGTTAAAATTACTATGAATTCTCCTCAAACTCTTCCTCTAATGTTGATAGCCCTGTTAATATTGTATGTTTGTCAAGGAAAAACAATTCAGTTGTGATTTCTGAATCCAAATACATTTGAATTCTAATTAATCAAATTGTTGGGTCATTCCAGTTTTGCTTATTTCCTAGTTTATATGAAAGATTAGCTCTCTAAATAGCCAGAATATCAGGTGATTTGCAAACATTATTCTTGTGGATTCGCTGTATTCTGACCTGAAATGACATTGAAAATCATGAAAAATAATCAGGAAATTTGAAAATGATAGTTTGCTAGCCACTGAGTGATGGAAATTTCTCGTCTTGGGAAGTTCATTGACATTTCAGAACTATGGAGTTACCCAAAGCACTTTTAATATGGAAGTTTGTTTTTAAGCATTCAACAAGTGGTGTCCTCGCTGTGAGGGCACAAAACTCTTGATATTTAGACTGTTGTCAGCAGGGGCGAGGCGTGAATATATGCCATAGTCATCGCTCCATACAGATTTATCCCCCTCTTTCCTGCAAGCGCACATTCACACACTCTGTTATAAGTTCTAATGAAACGATCGACGAAAAGAAAATTTTGGGGCCAAATTTTCATCATTATAATAAAGGTGTGATGTATATAGTCAAAAAATATTATGTTCATATATTTTTTTAACATTTAAATATTTAGTATAAAAATATACAAAAAAAACTATTCTAGTCTAAGCTGAATTTTTTATTTGATTCGGTTGATTACTGATTTATTTTTTATGTAAAACAATATACATAAGACCGAACACATTTAAACAGTAAATTTGTCTTACACTCGAATACTTTTATAAGATGGTGTAAGAATAAAGAACATTTTGGGATGTACTTCAAAGTAAATTAGATTATCTAACGTTTGAAAAAAAAAACAATCTAAATGGTTATTTGTATTATTTATTTAGAGATTTAATAATTAAAAATGAAAAAAATAATCTCAAATAGTTATTATTAGTAGTATTTATTTAGAGATATATTAATTAGAAATAGGAAATTATTGATATATACAGATATTATACTTCTCGAAATGGTAAAGAATATATTCATCCATTATTTAAAAATAAAATCCATTCTTATTTTGGAAGAATATTTTTCGATTATTATGTTGGAAAAAATCTTTTTATCTTAAGCATGCCAATATTTCTTTCTCAATCAATAGCAATGAAATATTACTCATCCGATTTTCACTTTGGGCGATTCTCTTATATGTGTGAATTCTTTTTAAAGCAGGGGTCTTCTACTAGCCTCTGACAAATAGTCCATTTTTTGAAACATTCAAATTACAAATGCATAGGACATTTTTTAATATAGAAATTTATTATTTTTTTCACATTAAAGTATTTAACAAAAGAACAAACAAAATATTTTCAACATAACAAGCAATTTTATTATATTTAGAATAAGTTACATGAAACAGCAGTGCATTTTCTTATTATATAAAGAAATGAAGCAAGAATTTCGAGTAAGAAGAGACAAGAAATGATTTAATTTCAAAAATCATTAAAAAAAATGATTTTATTTATTTTAATTTAAGATCAAAATAAAAGCATACCACAGATAGACATTGCCGTTCTGTCTTTCGTTCGGATCAACATTCACATGCACACGTATTTATATTTTTTGTACAATCAATCAGTACAGTCGCCTAGCAGTGTTAAAACGCTGGTTGGATGCTATCTTTTTAGAGATGACCTGGCTCACTTTTCACTGCATATTCCTCCCGAAATTTTCGCTTTATTGATTGGCCATGGAACTGCGCACGTCATCGGACGAGATGCTCTGTTATCAGCGCATCTCTTTCGGGCCGGAACGATTTCCTTTATGACCAAAAGATGGCAGCAGTAAGAATCTTGTATAAACAGAGATTTCTTTGCGAAACCAAACAAGAAAATAATAAAATTACCTTATAAGCCGTTCCTTTGGGAAAAAGATTATTCTATTATGAAAATTTTATAAAATTAGGTTTTTAAATACGCTGAATTCAAGTTCAAAATTCTTCACATTTTTCAGAAACCTGCTACTCATCTGTGCATCGTGCGTGGACTGAAGGCCTTGCCCCTGATTGTCAGTCTCAAAGAATAAAGTTGATTTCTATAAAAATACTTGAGGGTGACAGAGTTACACGAGAATCCTTTACTTTTTACCACATAATTTCCTTTAAAAATTGTTGATTATTTGAAAAATGTCAGATTTTTATTAACAGCCCTGGCATCTGCTGAAAACTGGAGAATATGATTGAAACACATTGATATAGAAGAGCAACTGGATAGACTGCCCAATGCTTGAAAAAGGGCAGCCGTTACCATCGCTCCATTTAACTGCCAGCAAAATGGTGGTCGACCGAATCGTTCGTCATGACCATTTTGTGACGCAGCCAGCTGAGTAAAAAAAAGGGTATCTAGATCTGTGGTATGTGATGAATGATTCGATCGACTGCCATCTTGCTGGTAGTTAAATTGAGCGATGGCAGCAGCTTCCCTTTTTTCAGCATTGGAAAATGGTTGCGCTTCAAAGGATTAAATAAATAATGACAGACTACAGTGGTTAAGATAATGATTAGAAAATTAAACTGTTATAGATAAGGTGAATTTGCATCAATATATATCACTTTTAAGCTGATTTATAATTAAAATATCAGCTAATCAGTTTCTCAGATTATCCTAGAATTTTTTTTTTTTGGGGTGGGGGGTGGGGGGAGCAACATTAATCTATTATTTATAGAATGTAAATAAATTAGTTGTAATAGTAATCTAATACAGAAGTATGAATTAAAATTATTAGATAATGACTTTTTCATTATTTAAGGTTCTTCAAGGCATATTGAGTCGAGAACAAAAAGTGTATAGTATTCCAATACAAGCAATGAAAGGAGATACAATCGAAATACTTGTTGAAAATCAAGGAAGAGTGTGTTTTGGAAGCGGAATTAATGATAGGAAAGTAAGTATTTATGAAATTGACAAAATCTGGCATGTTTCTGAATTGAAATAGAATGGATCTTAATTTGTTGAATCTAGCGCATTGCTTTCTCTCATAAGTTCCTGAATACCATGTACTTTAATGTATGCCCTTTTTATTTATTCTTATATTAATTAATTTGCATACATTTATTTTTAATTATTGTTTCTAAAGGCTGTGCACAAAAGGGTTCAGTAATTTAGTTTTATCCTTCTTCCCCATCCAATGTTAAGAGCTGTATGAAATATTTCTTACTTTTTACTTTTACTTACAGGGAATCTTCGAAAATGTAACACTGGGTTCATATAAATTACTTAACTGGGAAATTATGCCTATTGATATGAGTGAAAGCGGCTTAAAGCAACTGTGGAAATTAAGATCTCTTGGTGTTAATGATCCAGTTGCCCCAGCATTTTATGTTGGCGCTTTTGATCTACCTAATGGAACAATATATGATACATTTCTAAGAGTAGATGGATGGCACAAAGTAAGTATTACAAATTTTTTAATTCTTTACTGAAAACTGTTTTTTACCTTTTAAAGGATAAGGAAATAATATGTATGAATATACTTGCCAACTTTTGAAATTCCCAAGGTGTAAAATAACACGTGAACGACATGGATAATTTTTGACAAATTGTATGCGAACAACATTTTAAATGACTTTTACTAAATAGTGCACGAACAGCATTTTTAATGCTTTTTATCAAATTAACTCGTGAGATACTTTTAAGTTTTTTACCAGTTTAGATATTTAAAATAGCAAAAAATATTGAAAATACATTTACATAACATACGCACACTTAAATATTTTTTGACAAAAATAATTAACTAAAATTTAGTTATTTCTTTAAATAAAAAAAGTTCATACTAGACACAAAATTTATAATTTTAAATACATTAGGGGGTTAAAAAAAGTAATTCTGTAATACAAAAGATAGAACTGTAAAATTATGCCTGAAAAGAAATTAAAAATAAAAAAATAAGAAGAATAAATAAAAACCATAAACATGTTAAGTTTATTCTTAATTATTAAGAATCAAAGGCAAACCTAGGTTTAACTGAGTAAAATTGGGATTAGCAAGTCTGCTGCTAAAGCTGAAAGAGTTCTCATCTCTTCCCTCTTAAACAGTCTAAGCTGAATCTAACCAATCCTAGTCAGTTTAACCTCAAAGTTAAGACATAGTATATGTTTTATAAAACAATATATTATTAGGTAATGCAAAAATAAAGTAAATTGTGGATTAATTTATTAGTAAAAGTACAAATTAAACTAATTGGGCATATTTTAAATTCTATTTATTATTGATAAATAAGTTTTTTTTTTTTTTAATGGATGGGTCGGTGGTCTACTGCAGACTTGACTGCTATGAGAGCTGCAGATGTAGGTCATTTCATTGAGTGGTTTCCTAATTTTAACCCCAAATTAACCTCTTGGTTTGAAACCACATATCTTTTTTTGGCAAAAAGAAATTTGTGGGTAAATTTCGTTATTATATAATAGATGAAAAAAAAACCCATAAAAAATCAGACAAATAAAAATAATCATTTGGAATTTAAAGATGCAGCATCAGCTTATTTTGTTCTCTCTAAATTATCAGCACTCAAATATTATAAAATAGGGGTTAATTTACTCATATTTTGTTAAAGTTTAAATGGAGGAATACTTAAGAAAAAAAATTCACTCAAGAGGGAGGAAAAAGATTGAAAATGGGATGCTTAAAATGCAATTTTTTCCATGAAATTTTGTGATGCTCAGTCACTGTAAAAATAAATAAATAAAATGGTAAAAAACAGGACATTTTAAAAATCGCATTGCATTAGAAATTCAAATAAAGAAATACACCACACACACACACACAAAAAAAGTGCATTCTCAAGAGGAATGGAAAAAGATTGAAATTCTGGAGGTGTTTGAAATGTTATTTCCCTAGCCGCCAAAATTATCGGCATTCAAAATTAATTTTTTTTTCATTAAAATTTTATAGAAATGAACCAAAACTGAATTAGCACCAAAAAACGGCATTTTAGGAGGAAAAGGAACCAAGTGGGAGCCCTGACTTTTTTTTTTTTCCCCGGACCTAGATAAAATGTAAGACAGAAAAATTTTCTCTTTTTAATATTCAAAATTGTTGATGACAAAGTACAACCATGTACAAAAATTCATCCAATCAGCATATAAGGTCTTTATTTTTAAACAAAGACAGTCAGGGGCTAGGCTTGAATTTGAATGTAAGCATTTAATGCTAGAACACACACACACAAAAAAAATGTTCTTTCATTATTTCTGTACGACCATGGAAAAATGATCATTTGGTGTGATTTTTCTTTTAAAAGTCACTAAAAAGTGGTTTAAATCAGCATATGTCTATCTTCACATCTCTGAAGCTTTTCATGATGAAAGGCTGAAATTTTGTACATAACCTCTTTAGTGTAAGGGGTATATTTTACTAACAGGGTCGTTTATAAATTTAAGCTTATTTTTATTTTTTAAGTAATGCACTTGATAAATCCTCTATAATTTTAGTTTGCCATATTGTTTTTAGCTGAAATAAAATTATAATGTAAAAAAAAAAAAAAAAAAAAAAAAATGAGCTTGCTCATGATATAAACTGGTTATTAGTATTTTATTTTTGTAATTACAGTATTGCATATATTAAATCAACAGAACACATATTTCGGAAGAAGCAGTTCATTAAGAAAATTAACACATTTCAATCATCATCAGTATTGAATATAACCTTTACTTCCAGAACCACTTTTACACTTTGTGGCACAGATTCCACCAGTCTTTTACAATTTATTAAACCCCCTGTGCTAAAATTAAAGTGAACACATGAAGCTATTTTTTGGGCTGCAATTCATTTTAAGTCTTATAAATAGCATAGATTCTCAATAGAATTTAGGTCTAGAGAGTTTCCTAGCCAACCTAAAACTGCCAGCATGTTTTTGGCATAGCATTCCTAAAGAATTCTTAAAGAAGGACAATTAATTTGGCTTAAATATCCTATATTTGAAAAGAAACCTTTTATTTAACTTGGGTTTTAGTTTGTGTATAGCTATCTTGTACTGGTTGCTTTTCATCATGTTTTCAACAGGGACAAGTGGGTCTACTACTTCACATGAAAAAACAAACTTTTAGGGTGTTTACATAAAGTAGGAAAATTAAAAAATGTACCCTCGATTCAATCATTGTGCACAGTATCCCCAACTGAAAATTAATTTTTTTTTTTTTTTTTTTCTAGGGTGTTGCTTTTCTAAATGGTTTCAATTTGGGTCGTTATTGGCCAATAGTTGGACCCCAAGTTACATTATATGCTCCTGCAGTTTTGTTCAAGTCAGCACCAGATTTCAATGAAATATATCTTTTTGAATTAGAACAGGCACCTTGTGATACAGTCCAGAACTGTTACGTTAGATTTGTGAAAGACCCAGTAATTAATGGTACAACTCCTGTTAGTAAAAAATTATCAACAGACTTTTATGGTACAAAGCAGATGTGCAAGAAACTTTCTAATGAAGGTTTAGCCTGTATATAACTTAATATATTAGGCATGTATCTGTTTCTTACATAAAATTCAAACTAATAAATTTTCAAGTATTGAATTACAAACAAGCTGTGCTGAAGCATAGGACTTGTATTTGTTAAATTTTAAAACCAGAATTTTATAGATCATATTTTTTTCTTTCAAGAAAAATGGTCACCCCCTCTTCTTTTTTCACTTCTACCCATCTTGGAGGGTTAAATTTAAAATGTGAAATCAATTTTTAGGTAACCATGAGTGTTGTGTTTTACAGTAAGAATTTTATGGATACCTTTTTTTTTCCCTTTGAGATGATGCAGGATATCAATAAGTATGCTTTGACACCCTTTAAGTTATGAATTTTGGAAAAAGCTCTCCAATCTAGCACCTATGCTAAAAAAACTTACATACCAAATTTCATATTATTAGCTTCAGCAAGGCAAAATATTGACACAAGAAAAAAAAGGAAAGAACTGTTTGGTACATAATATATATATATATTTTACTGGTGAAAAAATGTATGTTTGGAAATGTGCAATAAAATTTTAATTCTCCACCCTGTACGTAGGTTGAATTTACTTATGCAATATAGTATTACTGAATTTATGTATTTAGTTGTATGTTTTAAAATAATGTTAAAATAAATCAAAACTTTCATAGCATTCTCAATGTTTTCAAGAAATTATTTTTATATTATATTGCAAGAGCCAAGGAAAATGTAAATTTGGAACATACTTTCTTTCAAAATCTTGTATTCATCAACAATTTCATAAGTGAAATATTTAATAGAGTTTTGAAACTGGTTCAAGGTTTTTCAAGAATTTAGGCTAATATAATAAAGACTAACTTAACATCAAAAAGTATATAATGAATCTGTAGTTTTAAAAATGCAATCTGAGCTCCATTTTACATGAGTGATTCTTTAATATCTTTCTATTCTTACAGTTTAATCCTATGCCAAATTATTCAAGGCAAGATAACTTGAAAATTACTTACGTAAATTACACCAAATTACGATACTTAAAAATTACATATGTAAATGCAGATTTTATGTATATTTGATATGTTTCAATACTGTTGCTACATGTAAACATTATTGCACAAATTATATTACTATGTTTAAAATATAAATGTTTATTATTGTTTAAATATGTACATATATAATTTACACAAAAATTATGCATCAGTAGATCACATGATCATTTTTTAAACAATAAATAACAATAACAAATGACTTAAAAAAAAACTTAATTTACAAATTTTCTATTTACAATAGGCCATAACAAATAATTTCATGACTCCATTGGTTCTTCATTTTCAGAACTGCTTTCATCACTTGAATCCTGTAAAATAGCATTTGAATAACAAAATGATTAACATTGAGAGGAGAAAAATAAAAATTGATCTTCAAAGTAATTTAGTTTAGAAACATGCAGATTATTGGTTTGGTGGGGGGGGGGGGCATGCAAGTTATTAATCACTACCATTTGAATAATTCTTTTAGACTAGTCTCTTTTGGCCAGGACCACAACCATAGAAATGCAAACTGAAGCATGTGCCCTGGACAGTCTGCATAAGGGGGTGTCAAAATTGAGGTTTGCAAGGGCATGCTAAAATTAAGGTTTGACCAAAGTAATGTAAAGTAGTAGCACTCCATTTGGCTACAAACAGGGTTCATAAATATAATATTTTAGAATATGCCAAAAATATCCCATTTTTTGACATATATCTGATATTTTGATATATATCGGATATTTTCGATAAAAGGTTAAATTTATTGTTGATAAATATTTTGGGGCATGTGATTTAAACATTATACCATAACAAATATAAAACTTAATATCTTAATATAATTTTTTTCATTTAACAAATTTTTATCAAATAAAAATAGCAAGCAGAAACAACTTTCTCAAAAATTAAATATGTTACATGTACTCACCAAAATGAAAAATGTAAGTTACCAAATGCTAAGTGTATTTTAGAGATATTTGTCTGTTTCAAAGGAAATAAAACTGATATGTCACTGAAGATTACAAAATGCTTTCCATCAAAAATAGTGTATGTAGCATTTATGGTTCTACGAGAGCACTCAAAAGAATTTCGGTACATTACAGTCTATGTCAGTTTAGGGAAATTAATCCGTTTCATGCCCAATAATTATATAAATGTTAGACCAGATTAGTCGTTATTTAAAGATTGGAAATAACATTTAAAGTTCTTTTACGGGGTCTTGCAAAGTTACATAAGTTGATATATATCATTTTACAGGTAATGTAGCCAAATTTGGCACAAGAACGAGTTTTGTTGGAAAGTGTTTTATTAATCGGTGTGTTTGTTTATTACTTACCGTTCTTGTTTCTTTATAAATTAAAAAGGCTGCTTTTTCAGTCTCATAGTGATTCTGCAGTTTAGACTAGCTAGAAAAGCTAGAAAAAAATTTAAAGCTAGAAAAAAAAATCTTCCTAATCTAGCTGCCAAAGGACTAGCTGTAATTAATAGCCTAGACATTTCATCTTTCGTGTAATCCTCTAGTGTTTCACCATTCAAGAATTCATCCTCAAACATTTTATTCATGCAAAGATGGATCAATTATTAAACTAAACTATATTATATAGTATTAAAATAATTTAACTGACTATTGCAAAATTTAAACATATTTACCTGTATCTGATGGCTTAAAAGTCCTTTTAACATCGTCATTTTTTGAATAGTACTACTGATATGTTTGGAATCAATATATTTCTTGATTTGGTGTAAGGAATCTATATCTTGATGCTGAAAGATAATATGTAAGCATTAAATGCAAGTACATGCTAAATTACTTAGTGTGTAATGTGCATCAGAAAAAAAAATTACCTGTGTAAGATATCTTAGATGAACTCTTTGTATTTCTCTAAGCCACTTACATAATGCTGGAGAATACCTAAAAATATAACTTGTATTAAAATAACAAAAAGGTAAATATATTTTAGTCTCCACATTTAAGATAAGTATGTTATTAAAAATAACACTAGAAAAATATAAGAATATTTAAGTTTAAATTTCATTTTCACTGTAACAGAAAAAAGTCATAAACAAAATTATATTAACTTTTGAATCAGGCAGGTCTGAAAACAGCTGAAGAACAAAAAAGGGGAAATATACATTACATATTTTTAGGCATATATAGTTCATACCAGGGATGAGAATGCAAAAATGTGGAAAAAGAGGAATACTGTTATTTCATTTTATTCTCATGGTTAAAAAAGGAAAATTTCATTTTTTACATTTAGTTTTAGAAAGCTAAATTTGTAAGTTGGCAGTTTACTGTTTTTTTCAGTCACTTTGCAATTCAGATATAGGAGCATAGCATATGTTCTTGAGCTTAAATTTAATCATTTATAAATTACAGTGTACCAACCAATTTCTAGCATTACATTTCAATCATAAACAAACTGACTTTTATCCAAAAGAAAAAAATACTTATGCACTCATTTATAAATAAATGTTTAATAATTAGTTTTAAACATAGAACATGCAATAAAGGAAAATAGGCTACCATAATTTTAAAATATTATCTTAAACTATATTATAAAATTCAAGGTTAAGACAAATCATAAATCTCAAACCTAAATTTCAGACTATTCTTTTGATATAGAAATAACATAAAAGGACCAATTCTGAAAAAAAGTCTTGTTCGGACATGGAATGAAAGTAATATGTATGGAATTGTGATTTTCTCAATCCCATATTCAGTTTAAAAAATAAGCATCAAATAATTAGAATACAAGGGAAGAGTTTTCTTGTTTCATTGGGAAATGAATAACTCTTTAATTAAAAAAAATTATTAATTTGCAGGTAAAATTTTTGAATCTTCTTAGTTTTGGACCACCGACAGGAACATATGCTATGCTCCTACACCTCAGATGCAAACTACCAGAAAATAAAACACTAAACTAGTAAATCGTAATCAATCAAAAACCACATTTAAGATTAAGGTTTTTAAAATTAAGTGTGAAAAATAAAAATTTTTAAAGTAAATCAAAAGAATCTGATTTCTTAACAGGATGAAATAGTAAGATTGCCACATAATTTATTATTTTTATGATTGTTAATTATTATTAAAAAGAACATTAGAGAACAAATAAAATGAGAAACTTACTTTTGTTGTAACCTGTGACACAATTCATCAAGGAGATGCTTTAAACTACTAGATGGTAAATAGTTGATACAAGCACTTATAAATTCTGAATCACTAGTGTGCAAGACTGCCTAAAAACAAAAATATTTTTTTACTGGGAGAAAATTAGCAAATTATGTAAACATATCTTTATTTGTATAAAATTAAAATAATCACATCTGTTAACTGTGTTTATTTTCATTTTTGATAATTTTTCTAATTTTATGTGCAAAAAGAACCTCTGTAACCATTAGAGCAGGAGCCAGCGGCCGCCAGACCTTCGTCATAGTATAAAAGCTGAAACTTTCTCTGCGCATATTCCCCAATAGAGGTAGGAACAATCGGCCACTATAAAGTTTGGATGATCGTGGCTTTGGCAGGTAACAGGTGGCAAAGGTGTATAAAATTGCCGAAAATTTTCGTCATTCCATAAAGCTTACTTTTTTTATATGTTCTTCTTCGCCGTACTAGAAATCACTTTATCCCTTGCCAGACACTTTTCCATCGTGGCAAACCCCCGCCAGACAATCTCAAAGTCATGGAAAACTTAATTCTATTACGAGCACGCTGCAGCATCGTAAGAAAGTTCAGAAGTAGCAGTATGAAATGTGCTTGGCACTTTGTGACAGCTTGATGTACTTCATCGGGGGAGTTTATGAACACAGTTTTCCATGACATTGAGATTGTCTGGCGGGGGTTTGCCACGATGGAAAAGTGTCTGGCAAGGGATCAAGCGATTTCTAGTATTGCGAAGAAGAACCTATAAAAAAATTAAGCTTTATGAAATGACGAAAATATTCTGCAATTTTATACACCTTTGCCACCTGTTACCTGCCAAACTTTATAGTGGCCGATTGTTCTTACCTCTGTTTGGGGGTATGCGCAGAGAAAGTTTCAGCTTTTATACTATGACGAAGGTCTGGCGGTCGCTGGCTCTTAGACTACATGGTTTAATGAAAGAAAACTTTCTGAATATTTTAGTCAATAACTAGGTAAATAAAGAGCTGGATAAAATATGGCGCTCAAAATTAAAAATGGTTTCTTAGGTATTTTTAACCCATGAAAATATAATAAAACTCGGTACTTTTCCGTTATGTGAATACCAGCCAAATTTGGCTTTTTTGGGGGGAGAGAGAGAATGCAATGCCTGAAAACATAGAGAACACAAACATATAAAAAAGTAGACTCACCATGCTTAACATAAACATAAATGCAGTTAACCCATTAAGCGCCAAAGCTCCCGTTACGGGAACATCTATTATATATTTTTTTTCTTAAAATATTTTAACGCAATTTACGAAATACAGATTTTATATAAACATTTACATTATGGGGTGTGTTATATAGTGTAAATGTTTATATAAAATGTGTATTGCATAAATTGCGTTAAAATATTTTAAGAAAAGAATTATATAATAGATGTTCCCGTAACGGGAGCTTTGGCGCTTAATGGGTTAATTAAATTTTCAAAATTCATTTTTTATTTTATTTTAGAAAACAAGAAAAAATGACAGTTATTTTAGCAAAAAGCATTGGTTTCTGCTTGGAAATAAGAGCAAATATCCAAAAACGTTTTATCCAACAGCATTAGACCTGAATTTAGATTTCCAAGCAATACTAAGACAATTAAAATACCCACGGGAAAATTTTTGGACTAAGTTAATTTATTCATCAAGCATCTACAAGGATTTTTTCCTGTTTTGAAACCTATTAATTAATTTTCAAACCATTTACCACTTTAAAATCCACCATTTCTTTTACAGTTCACATTTCACTTCCATTATCAAAATCATACAGTTTCAAAACATGCCTGGACGTAAAATTTGGCCTTGGTCAGCTGAATTGGCGGGTTAAATTAGCCATTAGAGATTATGTAATAGCCGGCACCAGGGGCGTAGTCACGGGGGGGGGGGGGGGTGTCATAACCCCCCCCCCATGAGGATTTTTTTGTATACAAAATGTATATTCTTGACTCCTTTATCACACACATGTATGCATATATGTGAGTTGCAGTAGTCGTAACCCCCCCCATGAAAAATTTCTGGCTACGCCCCTGGCCGGCACTGGTTCTATCAGGATTATGTTGCACCCATAAATTAAAATAAGCATTCATTCTTTAAAAACCCTTCCTTCACCAACCCTGATAAAACTTTATTGTATCTTCCTTATTTGTCAGCATTTCCTATAAATTCATATTTATCCCCAAAAAATATATATATATTAAACCAACACTCACCGAAACTAAAATAAATATGGCAACGCATGCTAAACCTCGCTTAAGAATACAACAGAATCATGGAAGAATATAAAACAGACATATCTCCTCTCATTTGCTATTCAAACACATGCTTATTACTAATGCACGATTAATAAATCAAATGGGCTGACGAATACAAAACAGGAAAATATGTTTTCCTTTGCTATTCAAACACAAACTAACCTACTATGCACAAACAAGCAAAGTTTAAAAAAAAAAAAAAAAAAAAAAAAGTCACCCATGATCCAGGATGAGTTATCAGAAAAACCGTCGCCAAGCTTCACCCTCCACTACAAGAACAAACGTCACCAAGCTTCACCCTCTACTACAAGGGAGGGAAAAAAAAAAGAAAGAAAAGTGCTAAATTTGGCTGGCGTTCGCATAACAGGAAAGTACCTAAAATTCAATTACTATTAAAGCTATCTAATATTTAATATGCATTGAATAATGTTTACAGTTGCATAAATCATGTGGCTGGCTGGTTGCTAAATTTACATTACATCAAGAGAAAAAAAAAAATTATAATCTGCTATGTGCATAAACCCTGAAAATTTTATGCAGGTTAGTACAGGGGGCAATAAAAACAAAAGGCTTTCTTTACATCAGAAGAAAACAACAATTGCCGTTTTCCTTGTGGCTAAACTAGTTTCATTGAGTTTTTTTTAACAGTTTTTCTCTTTACTTGGAAGATAATCAGTTAGCCTTATTTATTTATTAATTTTAACTGTTAATTTAAAAGTTAGCATAATAGCTTGCATTGAACGAAAATATAAGTATTCACAAAAAGAATAAAGATTGCATATTAAATGACTGGATGCAGTCGGTGATATCACATGTTAATAAAGAAATATTTTATTTATTAGAAATATGTAGTAATTTTAATTGCTAATATAAAAATTAATGCAATGGCATAAAATGAAAGAAAATAAGGTTATTCACAAAGAGGATGGGAAATGACTGCATATGAAATGTCTGATGCAATCAACGATATTGATGTGCCTAAAATGTGCAAATTTTATGCAAAAGAATTGGTAAATCTTTCATTTAAAAAAAAAAAAAAAAAAAAAGAGAGAGAGAACACGGATTTTAGGGGTAGTCCCAGAAAAGTTTCACCCCTGAATCATACAAACAATAGGATTACTTTGGAACAAAAGTTGGAAATTGCATAATAGGAGCATGGGGATAGATTTGAGAGTGATCGAGTAGAGAGAGAGCGTAAGAGCAGGGTGTGACTACATTTTTGTGCACAGGGAGCTTTTCAGATTTTATGCACCTATATATATATAGCTGACTTAATTTCTATTCCCCTGTACATGGCTTTAAACTCAATCATGCAATTTGTGTATGCAGGGGTCTCTCCAGGTCGAAAACGGACCCTTCACAAAATTCAACAAGTTAAAAACGGACCCTTCACAAAATTCAATATCAGAAAAACGGACCCTTCACAAAATCCAATATCGGAAAAACGGACCCTTCACAAAATTCAGTTTGACCAAAACGGCCCTTTCACAAAATAACTATTGCACTTTTCAATTGAGTTTAGGAATTATTATCATTTAGCGATCGCGGATCGGCACCCAATAATATCTTGGCCTAAATGTAAACAATGTTGATGATGATGACGGGAGGTAGGTTGATTGGAGGCCCTAAGCCAGGGGGGTAAATTACACCGCCTACGATTGCAGTTTGAAGCAGACGCCTGCACTTGTTTGTTCTTCCTCGTAAGTTCCCCTCACCTGCTATGTAGGAGCTCTCTTTCTGGGAATAAAAATCGGACTAGTAGCGAGCGCTCATTTATTATTTCTTTTCATGTGAGTTGTGTTTATGCCAAAAAATTAAACATCAAGACATATTCCACTATAATATTAATAAGGCTCATTGCCAGAAGAAAAGGGGATGACAGCTGTCATTCTCCTTCAAGAATAAAGCCAGTGGCGTATGTAAAAAGGGCAGCCAGGTTGGGGAGGAGATTAAAAGAAAGCACTTTGTTTTCCAAACTGGCACATTTATGCACCATGTATTAAATGTTCAGAAATTGTTTGATGCAATCTCAAAATGATTAACTTAGTCCTAAATCTTATTCTAAAAGACAGACATAAATTCAGATCAATGCAATGTTTTAAAATCGCTCAAAGGTTTTCGTTTTCTCAATAATTCCTTTTGCATTTTGAAATGAATCCATAATTCTCTAATGTTTAGTAAATATCTGTAATAACTATAAATAATCTGAAGTAGAAAGGCCATGTAATGATTACACTAAAAGCAATCATTAAGAACAACTTGCAAGAGTGCATAACATCCAATTCAAAATAACAGGAGCTGCTGTCATTATGTGGCTAAGTCTAAGCTTATTGTTTACTAATCCACAACTGCATACTTATCAAACATAACATCCTTATGGGTGAAATCATTTTCAACTCCCTTCTTTCCCCCCAACTGAAAGCGTAATGTGCCAGATGGCCCTTTTACATTGCTGAAAAAACAAACATTCCAAGGGCATCTTTCAGATCAAGCAAATAAAAGAAAACAGAAAAAATAATTATTTATAAAAGGACATTTTATCTCATTGCATTTAAAAAAAAAAAAAGCTGATTGGATTTTTTTGAAGGAACAGTTATACCTCCTGTTTTGTAAAGGGTAGTTTAAACATCAATTTTGACTTCATTGTATTGTCTCCTGTATAAGAAAACTGTATGGTAAGGAAGGAGAAAAAGTTTTGGCAAATAAGAAAAGAAAAACAGACCCACATACCCAGGCATAGGGGGGAGAAAAAGGACTGCCAGACTTTAAAGAATTGTGGGGTGCCACGCCCCGTTTATTCAGTTGAGAATCCACACTGTGGAATGTGAAATGGGATAAATATAGGTCAATCACTGCTCAAAGCTGGAAAAGGGGGGGGGGTAGAAATAGTGTAATACTGCATTTTTTCATTCTTGGGAGTGAACAACAAAGCATAGGAGTACAGAGAAATGCTATCGGCATAGGCAGGGCTGTAGCGAGCAATTTTTTGCTAGAACCTATCATTTTTGATAGAAGACTGAAAATTTATAACTTAATTAAATTTTTTAAACTTAATTAATGCATGGGCACATCTTACAGACTGGGAATTTTCTGTTTGGAGACCATATAAAAAATGTACATTTGTATTTATTTAGATTTAATCTTCCAACATTTATTATAATCATTACTGTAAAATTCTGTGCCTTTTTTTTAAATATGAATTTGTGATTTACTGTAAAATATTTTTGAAAAATATTTAAGGAATAAAACCCCAGGTCAGTGTTTTGGGGATATTCTGTGTACACTGACAAGTAATTTTTCTTTAATGGTACAAGTTGAAATTAATTTTTAAAAATGTTAGCTAATTTCTCCCATCTGTAATTATCTGCAATTTATTTTTGCTTTCCCTTCAATTGTTGAAATTTAACTAGATTTAAAAATTGCATTTTTCACATCGTTAGTATTAGAGTGTTTCTAGTCGAAACTGACAGACATTGTAATATTTAAAAATTACTGAAGTTTGAATTTGGGGTGTAAATAAGTGTTTAGTACCTGCAATTTAAAATCAAAACTACCAGGGCCTACATTTATTATAAAATCTGTTTTTTAATCATTTAAAAGTAAAGATTTAAAGCTTTATATTTTTAATTTTAATCGAATTTTTAAAAAAATATTGTTTCAGGGTATGACTATCCCGAATGTTCGGTGAACAGGAATTATTCAGTTTTGGCCAACTTTTTTTAAGGGAACTAACTATACCCATTTTGTTTTAAATTTTTAAAAAATATTCAATTCTATTTCGTGATTGCTTTCTTGCTCAAAAATGAAAAAGAAAATTGGAAGAAGTTCACAAAATAAGGAAAGATTCACAAAAATAGAAAAAATTCACAAAATTAGGTATAAATTCACAAAATTAGGTAAAACTTCAAAAAACAGGACCCTGGGAAAGAAACCTGGACTGACCCCTGTTATGTGTGCCTAGGACCACACAATAACCAGGGCTTGTTTAAGAGTGGAAAAATGACTAACATTATCATTCACAACAAAAATACCTGTAAATACCACTAATTAACATTCACAAATTTACTTAGTGAACTTTAAAATTTACACAGATGTGAAATAGAGAAAGTAGCATCCTGCCAACATAGTAAATCTGGAAATTTTTCTGGTACTCCTTATACGTGTGAATGCAATTTTTATTATATTTAAACTCGCTTCTAATAAATTACTTTTTAACAAACTTATGTACATTAATTATATAAGTAGATAACAAGCAGGAAGCTTTATTTAGTAAATACATTTTTGAATTGTGTAAAATAATAACTGATTAGGTTCCTTTAAAATTCTAACACCTATAACAATATGAAGGATTTTAACCTCGCCCACCCCCAACGTAAATAGTTTTTGAGTGCTCAGAAAACCTTCAAACTTTTCTTAAAACCAGGAGTGCAAATGACAATGTTTTGAGACCATGAATCTTTTCCAAAGAGCAATGGCATAAGAAATAGACAATTAGATAGTTCAAAGCAAATTAACTAATTTCTTTGTACTGTGCAGAAAAATAAATTAAGTAACACAGTATGTGTGAATTTTGATGATTTTTTTTTTTTTTTTTTTTTTTTTTTGTTATAACAAGCCAATATCATGGCTCCTTCGTGCTCGTTAAAGCGAATTTGACAGTAGTTGCACAAATTGGCTGATCCCAATGTTTTCTTCTTTTTTAATGCTGCAAAGTTATCTTTAACATGCAGCATATATCATTAAAAAACTTTTCTACAAACCAGTCAAGTCCAAAAATTCCATTTCTATTTATTTGAAAGAAAAAATTATATGCATGACATCTGAGCATGCAAGCAGGGAATAAGGAAACACTATTAGTGTATTTACTAACAATCTTATTTCCCCATTATAAGCACATAAGAGGAAAGATTTCCTGGAAAGAGAAAACAAAGAGCAGTAGGATAACTGTACCACAGCCCAGTGTAGGTACAAATGTTGCATCGTAAGGTTCATACATTTTTCAATGAGGAAGAAAAAGCAATTACTCTAGAAATTTGAATATCCCCAATATTCGGTTTCTGATGGTTTAACCCTGAAATGGCTGCTAATGTTTGGATTTTAGAATCTATAAAGATTTCATATGTTGTGATTTTCAAAATCCATAAGTACACTGCAGAGACAAGATCTTTTTATTCTAATATTTTGGAGATTGTTATAACTTTCTGGCAACTGACATCTATTTAACTTTATGCGACTCTCCAGCATCAGTGGTAGTATGATAAACTGCTTGTATACCAAAAACTGTTGTGTGAGTCTGTGTGTGAATGCTTATTTTTATCAAACAGTTATTTAAACACAGAAGTGAATAGGTATACTTTTTTAACTAAAAAAGGTTTAAAAAAAAAGTTCATAATATTGCATATAAACTATTTCATGAAAATATTTTTCAAATGTAGTACTTCAATGATGATGCCATTTCTTTCTTGAAGTGCTTCTAACAACGAATCCACACAGCCCTTAGGATCTGCTAAATTAACATCTTTTTCACAATTCTAGAAAATTTCAAAAATATTAAACATTAAAAGTTACATCAGTCATGAATAATACTAAATACATATACTTAAAGGTTAAAATTGCTTAGTTTAGAGCAACTGTTTAAGACTTTTTTAATTATAACACTTTTACTAATCATACTTTTTTATGGAACCCTTTCACAAGAAAGAGAAAATGACATTCATTAGAGGAGACTGAGGGCTTATGAGACAAGCGAGTTATTGCTTGAAATAATAGTTATATGTTCAGAATTTCATCAATAAATGACAATACTAGCCTTATACAGGAACATGTATCAATTACTTTTATACCATCCCCCCCCCCAACCCCATCTCTCATTAGTGATTTGTTAGAACAAAAAGCATTTTAAGCAACAAAAACTATGTTTTTTAAACTTTGTGTCAGTGGCCATTATTAATTTGTAGTAAGGCTAAAAGCAATGATATGTGGTAGGTATGGGGTCCGATGGGACATGTCCCATTAGATACAAAAGTCATTAAGTATAATAACAGCAATATTATTGCATTTAAAATTTATTTTAAATTATATATTTTGTGTACAAGTACAAGCAAATGTGAATCATTCTTTTATTTCAATTATTTTTATGTAATTTTAAAAGTTTGCTTTAAACAAAAACACAAGATAGTTACGATCTCAAAATTCAATTGCTTAGTTTTACAAAGAAGTATTATGGATTGAGATATTGTTATTAATTTATAACACTGCATCAGTTAGGAAACAGAAATGCAGGATTCTTACAGATACACTGGGGGAAAAATGGGGAAAAAAAAAATCTTTAAAAATCATTTCAAAAAATGTTTGAAGTAAACAACTTAGAAAATTTTTAAGAAACAAAAGAGAAAAGATAGCAATTCAGGAAACAGTAACATCATGCCTCTACATGATCGCCAGAGTAAGAAAACCTCTATTTTAATAAATTATTTCGTATAATTAATGATTTGTAAGGAAACAATAAATTTTTACCCCCCTGGGTTAACATGGGTTTCTCATCAGCAATGACAACAAAAATTTTGCTGTCATTGCTGATGAGAAACCCATGTTAATTTTTTGAGAAAGAAAAATGACTATTTGAATTAATCTGTTCATTAGTCTTTTATTGTATACCCACTAGAAGCAGTTGAGCTTTGGGTTGACTCCAAGGATACAGAAAACATTTTAGCATGATTATTTAATGACTGTTTCAGTGAGAAGTCATTTTGAGTTATTTTCCCAGATAATATAGTAGAATACAATATACAATGATACCTTTCGTTGCAATACTCTGAAGTTCTGCAATAAATTTTATGTTCATAGCATATACAGTTATTTAATTAATATGTCCCATTAGGTAGAGTTGGGGACTAAAGACAAAATTTTGTTTCACAAATTAAGAACATCTCTCTTTTATTAAACAAAGAAACCTTTTACCCAATAACAAAAAGGTATTTCAATTAATTGTCCCCTCCGCCCCAAAAAAAGAAGTTTTGTGAATTACACTTTTTACAGCAGAAAATGGAAAATATGTCACAGTCCTGAATCCCTCATATCATCTAGAAAAATCTCCAATCATTAAATCCAGAAGGAAAGGGTGCAAATTCAGCAAATTTTTTCATGCACCACACACACACACAAAAAAAAAAAAAAAAAAAAAAAAAAGGAAGAGGAAATTATGCGACAATATAGATTGTAAAGATATATGGCTATTATTACAATTAGTCTTTGCAAGTACAAAGCAAAAATAAAATCTCAAACACCTTCAATACTTAACGCATAAATAACATACTTTTCTAGCTTCAGGTGCTGTCAAGGGAGATATATTGGAAGACCTTAAATTTCTTCTGTGATTGTTTAATAAAGAATTCAAGCTGTTGAAAATTGAAACTTTTGAACTATTTTCAGGAATAGTTGCTTTGATTCCATTCACTGAATGTTTTTTCCCAGCTTTACTTGTATCATTTATCTATAAAAAAGACAAAAATATAAACATATAAAACAGGCTGTCAATGATTTAAATCAGTGATTTTAATCACAATTTAATCAATGGTTTTAATAATGATTTAAATCAATTGTTTTTCTTCATCACTGATTTAAATTAAGGATGTAAAACATCTGGTGAGCGGGCCATTATTGGCTCATGACCCCGTTCCATTCACCCACCATCCCAGTAGCGCATTGTAAAACACTAATCAGAATCCATAAATTCAATACTCTTATCATTATGTGCCATCTTATTTTTAACAACTTCTTTTTGATAATTGGGTGATTCCACAGTATTATGATTGTTTATGTCATGCTTACAGTAAGTTTAATTGGTCATACAGCACAAAAGATTGAATTACGTGAAAATTTTCTTTTATTTAAAAAAAAAAAACCTAAACTATACATATTTGCCAAACAACAAGAGCATCACTTTAAACTGATTTTGCCAAATAGTACTTAAAACATGCTTTCAGTTATTTTTACTGAACAGCATTCAAATAGCACTTTTAATGCTTCAATAAGTAAACGCATGAGACATTAATCAAGAATCACACACGGAAGTATTTCCTATACTTAGTTAAAAGCCATTAAAATCCGTTAAAACATTAAAAACACAATACACCAAGTGTTTAGTCTAGTGCTTTCGACTGTTTAGTCCGCAGCCATCTTTAGAAGTGGCAAAAGTTTCCTCCTTCGTTCCAGCATGCCACTCCAGGCTTCATTGATTAGCACGTGCATCATGTTGCTGATGGCACCCTCTTGCGTTAAGATTTCTATTGCTTCATGTTTTAGACTGTAGTTATGATTATTGTAATTGGCTATTTTTTTTAGCGTTATTAAAATCTATTTCTAAATTTTCCTTTAAGGCTAAGCGAGATAGGTGAAGATGAAAACTGGATCTGTTTTGTGGCCCAATTTTAATTTATTATAATACATCAGTGAGGTTCGTCACTTTCTAAAATAATGTCCAATATCTGCAGAGTATCAGAGTTGTCGTGAAATAATGCTTCATCTGTTCAATCTGTGGTATGCAAAAGAAGATAAGTGTCAATGGTTCTTATGTGAGAAATTCCATCTGGGAATTGTCCTACAGTAGCTCAGTGGTAGAGCACCTGCACGCTAAGCGGTAGCCCTAGGTTCGATACCCAGCTCTGGAATGTTTTGCACAGTTGGTTAAAAATAAAATGATCAGCCTAAACTCACTAACCTTTCCTAAATTAATTAAAGGTTGATAAAATTTGTGAGGTTTCTCACTTTCTAAAATTATGTCTACTTTCTATGTTATTAGAAGCAAAAATTATGAGTAAGATATTCAAAATTCATATTATAATGTAATTAATAAAGATAAAATTATGTAGAAATTTAACAGAATTCTGTAGTTTAAAAAAAAAAGAAACTAATTGAAAATCTAAGGGTATATTTAATTTTTATTATTGAAAAATGTTCAGATAACCATTTATTACTTTCAGAAATGTGACATTTAATATTAAGCCAGTTAATTGATACATGTATGTGTATTACTATATTAAACATATTCACATAACCAAGATTTAATTGAAATTTTTAAAAATTCTTCTGAAAAAAAAACTAGTTTTTTTAAAGCTAAGTTTTAACATTTATTACTTACCACAGGTAATTTAGAAGATAGATTATTATTTGAAGCAATATTTTCTGCATCACTTTTTTTGAGAAATTCTTTAATTTTCTGAAAAAATAAAAACAATAAATTCTTACTTTAGCTAAATAACAAAAAAGCATCCTTTGATGCAGACACTGCTATTGTATTATCTCCCCCCCCCCTCTCTCCCCTAAAAAAAATATCTTCAGACTTTTAATATGCACAGGAAAAATTGAGTTTTAATGCTTGATTAACAAACTCAATCACAACAAATTTAATCTTGTTTCTTGATATTCAAAAATGGATTTCTCTCATACATAACAAAAAGGTTTAGGTCATTCAAACATAATTGCCATTGAGAGCACTAGGTTTTATTTACAAATCCAATATACAATTTTTATGACATAAATATGTTTTGAATTTTGTTTAAGTTATTAAAGAAAAATGGATACTTGGCTAATGCACTAATGAGCTTATTCTTAAAAATACAATTAAATATTATTAATCATTCAAAATATTAAAAAACAGAATTAAATAAATATGAAGCACTAATACAAGAGCTCAAAAATTACCCTTGTTTAGAGAGCAAATGTAATTGGCAGAAAACCAACATAATTTAAAACTTAATTCTATAATAAGACATTAAATTTAATGTTTTGTAGA
Organism: Cheiracanthium punctorium; assembly: GCA_038373885.1. Classification (NCBI taxonomy): domain Eukaryota; kingdom Metazoa; phylum Arthropoda; class Arachnida; order Araneae; family Cheiracanthiidae; genus Cheiracanthium; species Cheiracanthium punctorium. Next base: position 2,723,658 of record JAWZYV010010738.1, on the reverse strand, counting down.
ATTACTTTTAGCATTCAACCTAATTTTGATGTCATACAGCATGATTTTCATGAATCAATCTATATGGGAAGCACATTATCAGAAAACTGCTTTTACCTAAACACTACATTTGTGAGCCACTGGAAGGAAACAAAAACACATTGTAACAGACTTTAAATGATTCCCGCTTATTTTCAGTGCTAAGAAACTTCATAACATTCAATCTTTATAAATTTTAAATATTTTACAGATACTGAGTACAAGAATAATAGTAACTATAAACAAAATTTATTTTTCTCTTGTAAGTTAAATTATTAACATTTCAGCAGCAGCAGAAATGTCTTAACATAACTGCAATTATACGCATACTGTTATTAAAATGACTACTTAGCTTTTTTTTTTTTTTTTTTTTTTTTTTAAACTCAGGAATACTAATTTGCATTGAATAAAAACAAAAAATACAGGGATGGTACATTTTAAAAATCTAAGTTTTGCCAGCATTTTACAGAGTTTTAAAAGCTAATTCTGAATTTATATTGCTTCTTCATGATTTTCTGGTGTCTTTCAGGATATGAACCCTGGTTTAAAGTGATGAAATACATTATTGTAAATTTTTCTTTATTTCTTGATTTTAATTACTCATGTGAGTGAGTTCATATTCATTTGTTAAAATAAATTTCCTAAATTTTCCAGACACATTCCTATAAATTCTCAGATTTATTGCAAACATAGAAGATAATTAATAAGTACTTTAATTATTGGATATTTATGTACTTTACACCTCTAACATAATTATATCTTGAATTTATCATCTGATATTACTAATACAATAAAAGTTAACGAATACAGCCTCTTGAAACAGTGAAAGATATCTTATGACACTATGCATAAATTGGGATTAAAAAATATTTTAAAAAAACCAGAAATATTCGTTCCGCCTGATAACGACAATAATAAAACACTTTGCATTACATAAGTATATATAAATTCTGGAAAACTGGGATTTTATGAAAACAAATATTTTGCCAAAGTTTTCACTGAAGCATAAACCCTGTTTTTTTTTTTTTTTTTTTTTTGGCATGACCTTTTAAATTTTTAAGACACATAACTTCATATTCTACATAGCTAAACCTAGAAAAGATTTATAGGGGTTTTTAACTGGACAAAATGTTTAAATGACTTATTAAAAATAAAATTACAGTAAAAATGTCTCCGTGTATTTTAGCAAATTAGTTAAACATTAAATGACAAAAGTATAATGATAATGCAACATCATTCACTTCACAAAAATTATTAATAATAATATTTAGTTAATAATGACAAAAATATCATACTATATGTTTGAATGTCACATTCAATTTACTGGACCCATATGCTACTATGCAGAACTCAGTGTCGGGAGAAATTTTTGTAGAAACAAAGGATGCATCAACTAAGTCTGGGCTTATTGAAGTGGATACATTAGGATGAATAGGTTGGTTAATATTCCTAAAGTAATAAACAGTAATAATTAAATACACTTACAAATAGCAGCTTTCATGCAAACTTGAGGAACGGTGAACTCAAGAAGTAGCAATGTGAAAATAAGCAAGTATAGATAGGGGGGAAACAAACGCTTAACAAGCATATGTATATTGTAATGCATGATGCTATTCTTAACAATTGTATGTTTATTTTCACAAAATCACAATCTTTAGGTTATTTATTAAGCAATAAGAACACATATATAGCCAATAAACTACATAAAATAAAGTCAGAATGGAGAAAATATGGGAAAAAAAAAATGAAAGAAATTCTAATTTTTAAATAGTAAATGAGTAAAATGCGTAAGAATAAATGAGTAAAATGCTGTAGTTTAAAAATAATAATAATTATAGTAAATTTTAAAAAAATGCATTAAAAAAATAAATCAAATAATTTCATTAATGGCCTTCAATGCTTTCTATTTCTATTTGAAATTAAAAATAATTAGGATCACACCATTCTTTGTACCAGTAAGAATTTAGACAGTTCTCTACAGCAGAAAATTGTAATCAAATGAAAACTTAGCTATTAACCTTTCAGAATTACCCTGAAGTATAAACTAACCTAAGTAGAAACAGAAACAATAAATTTTGAAAATTGTAACTGCAAAAAAAATTAATGACAAGCAAACAAGTCAATAATTTAAAAAAAAAAGGCAAGAATTATAAAGCATTTCTGTAAAGCAATGTGTTAAATCTCATAATTTTAGACAAATTAAGTAATAAGTAAAGAATTTTTAAGGACTTCAACAATACAAATTTTGCAGAATCTCTCAGCATTCATACCCATTTAATGTGTGTTCGAACAGATGAAGAAATCCATCTTTAGTAACAGCAGACAATATTAAAGGCTGGAAAAGAAAATCACATTTAGAATAATTTACAATCAAATGCATCAATTAGTACCATAAAATAAGTATAATAAAATGCAATAAAACATTAAATTCAAATTAATTAATAAAAATTTTAATTATAATTTTGTTAGTACTGAAAACATGTTTTAAGAATCCATTATTATTATTACTAAAAGCTAAAAACAATTCCTGGAACAGAAATTCGCTACATTTAAGAATGAAATTTTCTGCCGTTCTCTTCTTCCACACATGTAACAAGAGAGTAACTAAGGGAAGAATATTCAGCAGTTGTACAACTGATCAAATGAGCAGGTCTTCTATAATTTTCTTTCATTTACGGTACTTTCAAATACAGGGTGTCCCCAAAAGATGTAACACACTTCAATTCTTTATCCATTAAATATAAGCGGATAAAATAAATAGAAAAAAAGGTTTAAAATAAAGTAAGAAAAAAGACTATGCTAAGAAAAAAAAAAACTCTAGTCATTAATTAATAATAAAAAAAGGACTCAATTTTAATTTGTGTATGACCTCCATATGAAAAAAATTCCTAGATAGAAAAATGTGGCCCATGCACTAATGAGGCGATGTACAAAATTTCAGAATTATATCCTAAAATGTGTCAGAGAAATGAAAATAAGTATGAGCTGACTCAAACCATCACGTCGAATGATCACTTTTTTAGGGGTTGTACATGCATTACAACAGTAAATAATTTTTTGCATTCTGGCAATAAATGTTTACACTTAAATTCATAGTCCCCAGGGGGTAAAAAAACATGACTACTTTTTTAAATTAAAAAAATCTGATTTACTAAAAAATTTATATCTGATTTTTTTCAGTCAGATTAAAAAATAATTGGATAAGATTTTTAAAATAAGTTTAAACTACTTTTTATAAAGAGTTTACACAACTGATAAAAATCTAGTTGTTGATAATATAAATCTATAAATAAAATATTTCTTTGTTACGTAAATAAAATATTGGAAGCACAGCAAAATTGACTGATCATAAACTGACTTTCATTACAAATTTAAAAGTGAAGATTTCAGAAATAAAACGTAACATAAAGGTTAATCACATGCAATAACAATAATAGTACTATGCAGAATGTCTTTCAGCTTGTTGGCCACAGAAATTTAAATGTACAGCATCAAGGGACAATCAAGTATCACGTTCTTTTAAGTAATATAGTCTTAAAAACAATATATTAAAAACTAATTGATGGATGTAATGGCACAATTCCAAATATGTATTTATAAGTTTCTTTGCAAATTAAAGTTCTTGAAAATATGTTGGTACACATGGGAACTGCAACTGGGTGATTCCACAGTACTGTGAGCATTTATGTCATGTCTGCAACAAGGTCGATGGATCATAATTAAACAAAAAATTAAATTAGGCAAAAAGGATTTTTTTTTTAAACAAACAAAAAAATTTTGTGTAATTAAGACCAATCAAACTTGTTGCAGACATGAGATAAATGCTCACAATACTGTATCCAAGTATCAAATAAATGTTCTTGAAAATAGGATAACACATATTGATAAAATTCAATTATTAAATTATAACTGGACATTTGTTAGTACTATGTTTATGACCATTGAAAACGAATTTGAAATAATTAAATTTTGATAATTAATGTCTTTTCTTAAAAATTTAATTGATGGATTTTGATTTGTGTTTCTCAATGTACAACTGAGTTGGTAGGTAAATGGTACAGGTTTTATGAGCCAATAATAGCCCATGGGGCAGAGGTTATGTATCCCTGATTTAAATTAAAGATTTTGTAAAAAATCAATTGATTTAAATCATGATTAAAATCAACAGATTTTTTAAAAAATCAATCGATTTAAATCATGATTAAAATCAATGACACCTTGATAGTCCCTGACCATGTTTGTTTAAAGATATCTCTGAGACATTTCATTATGAAAGGCTGAAATTTGGTACACATAAGGGGCACATTTTACTAATTAGGATCAGAGTCAGACAAAAGAAAAAACTATCTGCACACATAATCCAAAACTATCTGCAAACTCATAATAGCTTGTGATAACTGAATACATAGTGTGTATCTGTATATGCATACTTGCACAGATCTGTGCAACGCGCTTGCGCTATAGCAACTCAAAAAATATTTCAATTAGGTAACTATCCATCTTAAAAAAAGAAGAAAAAAAACTTGGAATTACTGGAAAACTATCTGCAAGACCTTTGAATGTATCCGCGCACAGCATGCGAATGTGCATCTGCATTATTTGACTACAATTGGTTATTTTTGTTTGTTTATTTTTGTACAGGGGCAATATACAAGTTTAAAAAGTGTCACTTTTTGAAAATTTACGAAAAAATTTTCTTAATGTAGTTTCTCCCCCCCCCCCCACACCTTATTTTAAACATTTTTTCAATTTACATTGTCTATTTCTCTAAAGGTTAAAGAAATAAAACATATTACTACCTATTAAAATTTTAAAATGGGGCATACGGAGAACTGCTACTGTTAATTTTAAAGGAAATACCTATTTCCTCCGTCTTGAAATATATTTCGGCTGCCATCACAGCCATGCTCAGTCGGTGTACGTTCCCTCGTCAATGGCAGCCTCGCTACACTCCTCCTCCTCCTCTTCTCTTCGGAACTTCTGCTTCATGATGTCACACAAGGTTCGGCCTGGTTAACGAGGGAACGTACTTCGACTGAGGATGGCTGTGATGGCAGCCAAAATATATTTCAAGACAGAGGAAATAGGTATTTCCTTTAAAATTAACAGCCATATTACCACCTTTTTGAGACATACTGTACAATGATTTGGTTTAATTAGAGCATAAATATTTACATTAAATTTAATGCCATAATTCTACAAATGTAAATATTTTGATTAGTCCTTGGACTCTGCAATACATAACTTATACTCATTACTAGGGATCGACCGATAGTTTCGGCAACCGATAGTATTGGCGCCGATACCTCCTAGGTATCGGCGCTAATTATCTTGAATTTTTTCGACTCCCTTGGACAGTTAGTTTATTTTAATTTGTGTACCTAGACCTTGAGAGAGATTTCGTTTTTTTGAACTACTAGGGGTCAAGGCCCCCAGACTCGCTACGCTCGCTTTTTGTATAAGGCATTCGGCCCCTAATAAGGCTTATTTGTAAAAAAGACAATTTCAACAGACAAAACCCGAAGATTGGATCAGATAGAATGTTACTGAGCTACACATTTCATGGTTCTTGCATGTTCATTGATACATAAAAATTTAAACTTCTTACTACAGTAGACCCCCTCATAACACGGAAGATATTTTGTTATGGGAATCCGTGTTGTACGGGTCCTGAGCTCCGCTTATAATCGCTGGAAAAATTATTTGCACTCCTCAGAAACACAATGATATTTAATGTTGCCAATCAAAAGTTATATTAATTAGGAGCTAAAGCGTAATAAAATCAGAGCATCTGTTTCAGCTGTATTTTTAATAATGTGAAACCTATTGGACACCTTGCGAATTTGCCACCCATGGCGACTTTTCATTATTTGGCGACTTGCATACACGTAAAGTCAATAAAAGCTACGGAACAGATAGAATAGCCTGCCATTAATGGCGACTTTTCATTATTTGGCGATTTACACATGCTCACAACCTATATTTACTGTTCATTTAAGGTTACCGGAAAACCGTTATCTATATTTTCATTTACACAATCGTTTGCAGATTGGCGTACTTAACACCACGAGTTATACCATGTCATCGCGCTAGCAAATATCCAAAGTGTACTACAACTGCTATAATGGCATAGTTAACGCTGCCAAATATGTCTACTGGTAGCAAATAATCCAGCCGGACAAGAACTGGCTTTAAAATAATCTGCATTTTAATTATTTTTCATTTTCAAGATATTAGTTATTCTGTTTTGGAAAAACGAATAATCGCTAATTCTAAACTCCTGTTGTCTAAGCGAACTTACTATTTGAAAATTGTCAACTTTGTGTAACACATTTGAGTTACTTATTTCATATTATTGTAACCTATTTATAGAAAAAAACAGGTGATGCCTATTCTACAGCTTACGAAATATTGTAACAATAGATTAAAACTGTAGTGAACTAATAGTATTTAAATATATGTAAAAAATACATGTGAAGCATATTCTGTAGCTTACGAAATATTGTAACAATAGATTAAAGCTGTTGTGAACTAATGGTATTTAAATATACGTAAAATTATGTGGCATACTTTTATGTCGCATTTTTGTGACACGTTTTTCATACAATTTTCAATAAAGGGGGTGAGAGATAAAATGACATAGTCATTAATAGATGGAGAAAATCTGCACAGAAAAATGCACAATTCCAACTGAATGAAAATTTCAAAACCTTATTCTCAGGTGTATTCAGCAGATGATAAATTGCACCAAGCATTAGAATCATCTCCTCAAAATCGCACACATTGAGTTTACACATTGTTTTATTAATATAGAAGAAAGATAGTTTTTATTTTGGCGTAAAATGGGCATAATTCTAACTCATGTTTGTAAATTTCACGTGATTCTAGATACTTGGAAACGCTTTGTTGCATAGGAATGAATGATTTTATGCCAAATCTGGCAACCATTCTGTTTATTTTTTCAGTTTTTTATTAATATCTTCTAAAATAATTCGATTTTCAAAATTTAACTCAGCTTAGCAGGTTCCTCGGAATTTTTCGAATCTGTGGGCACCTTAGTCGAAACTCAAATCCCCACGGTTTAGGAGGAGATAAGCTGAGAAGCTTTGACAGCGGCCTTTACTTTTTTTTTAGACTAGAGAGACACTCTTAAAAAGTAAGGGAAAATAATTACTTTATTTTTAGAAGAAACCTTAGAAACGTCTATAGATTTTGGCTCAACTGGCAGTACAAATGAAGCAACAGGAGAATCACATTCCTTTGAAGCTAAAGACCTGCATAAAACAATAACATATGAATACACAAGAATTGTCATGATAAATGAAAAACACAATTTAATTTAAACTTACCAGGCATTTATTTTTACATCTTGATTTGCAGCAGTCAGAAAATAACATGAAGGAAGTGAAACTATATTCACTGGTAGTAATTTGAATATTTCAGTTGAATGTCCATTAAATGTCTAAATAAAATAAGGATATGTAAGAACCAAATTACATCATTAAAATCAAAGCAAGATTTACATAAAAGATTGAGATTCCATAACTAGATTAATGTGTCTGCTCATCTCAAATTCTATAAACTGAATGCAAAATAATAAAACACTATATATATTTTTTAACGCTATAATGAAAGGGAGATTCTTTTACTTTTATTAAAAATTCAAATACAAATAAAGCATAGGAAAACCAAAATTCTTTTTTTTTTTTTTTTTTTTTGGATAGGATGGAAGTGCCATTTTTGTCTGTTGGTTAAGATTCATGAATGTTAATCATATTGTGGATGAAAACCGGCAAACATGACACCAATGATGCTCTTTTTTTAGTTTATAAATATCATCTCTGTTAATTTGAATTCCAAAATTCAAATAGATGATATGATAGCCTTGATTTTTTTCACACCACGCGATTTAGTTCTTGAAGCTATAATAGAAAAACAGGTACCAATAAAATGACAACAATATAGTTTACTCTAAAATTTACACACAGTATTTTTTTAAATTTATTTGTACACAATTTACTGCACATTATGCTTATGCCACAATATGAGGTTATACATTTCTGTTTTCAAACTTAAAACTGGTTTTATTTCTTTAATGAAGAAAAGAAAAAAAAAAAAAATGTATAATTTAAGCATTTTCCTTAAATTAGCAAATATATCCATTTCTATATAAAATATTTTGTTCAAGATAAAACCATGCTGAAATTTTAATGACACTTGATAGAAAACATCAGATAAAAAAAGTAGATCATACACACATAAGAAAAAAAAATTAAGTAAAAATTACATACACATTTTATTTGAAGTTTATGGTTATTGATCTATTTTATGAATTTGGTTTCATAACAATTCTTACAATTAATATTGGTTTATTCTCCAGGGCTTGAATTTCAGGACCGAGTCTCCTGCCCTGAAAAATGCACCATTTTCCCTGAGAATTTAGTCTTTTTGTAACAACACTGCTGCTTCCAAGAAATTCCCTGATTTTTGGATAATTCTGTAGCTTCTAAAACACAGAATTCAGCTTAAGAAATCTAAAAATCAAAGGCATAAAAGGGGTGCCATTATCTACCGATTGCAGCAGAACTACACATTTCCCCTATCAAAATCGAAATTTCTAGGTATATTATCTACTATAAATCATTGAACATGCCACATGCTTCGAATTGCCACGTGTCCGTTTCAAAGCTTAATCCGTTGTACTATAACTTAGTTTAATTCCACTGGACTTTTGAAGAAGGCAGAACATATTTTCAATTCATTGTGCTTGAGGCTATTTTTTATCATATTTACCATAGCATGTGCAGATATAATCATGCTGAAATATCTATCATCAAAGTGCAAAATCAGAGATGTTGATATGGATGCAGACGCCCATTCTTTTGAAATGGATAATTCCAATTCTGAAAATCAGGTAATGTCTCTTACTCTCCCATTCCCCCCCCCCCTTTATATACAAAAACATACTATCATGGAGAACGACAGTTCTACGAGTGATGCAGCCAACCATAACCAACCAACCGAAAAATTACAGCTAATTTTCCCTATTTTGATTTTGTATCTTCTGGATCTTGGAATCCGCTTTAACGAATTTTTTACAATTAATATATGATTTTAATCGGTACCAAATTCGATGAGTGACGTGACCGGTTAAGCTACGAAAACTCGTTTTTTTTTATTTAATCCAGTTCAAAGAGGGGACTATTTAACTCGTGCAATAAAATACGGAAAATGATCTTCTTTGAGAGGCGGTAAACAATGCAGGGAGTATGAATACAGTGCTGTTGTGGACGCGAAAGTGAGAGAGCCTAAGAAAATATTTTTTAAGGATAAGTAGGCTCTTAACTTTTTTTATTTTATTTTTTATTTTTTTTTTTGGTTCAATTAATTTACGCTTTTGGTTCAAGTAATTTATGCTAAGTTTTGGAGGAAAACACCGAAAGCTCCAAATGATTAGGTTGGCGGACGCAACCTGGTTTCGAACCAGGCACTTTCAGTCTCCCAGTTCAGAGCGCTATGCGCTCGGCCACTGATGGGGCCTAATAGTTATATAATTATAGTAAAAAGTTAACTTACGTTTAGCATTAAACTGAATCAAATTAATGAAATAAAATCAAAGATGGCGGGAGAGATACTAATCTGTAATTACTCAAAAAATTATTGATTATAATAAGTATTATGCCTCTTATAAAATTCTAATAAAAACATGTCAATTTTCTGTTACATGTTACAAAAGAACTTGTGACCTTTTTAATCAAATACTCTGATACTGCATGAAAACAGGTTTGTATATTTATTTACATAACTTAGTGTCAAGCAAACTTCTGAAATTCGCCCGAGTAATTTATTTTCTTCTGACCATACCCTTAAAAAGTAATGATATCCCCATGCAAAAACCCTTAACTGGTTAAAAATTTGTGACGCAGCATTTTACTTTACAGCTATATGAATTTTAAATATGGGTCTTAAAAATAATGATATCAAATTTTGAGTGACGCCCTGCTGGGATTTTTAAAGATTTGTTTTTAAATTCCATACAGTTACTTACGTTTTATTTTCTAAAGAAGATTTACGCATTTAAGCAATGCTTTTAATTATGAAATACACTCTCAAATATATCACATTTTCACTGAGTCTATATGTTGTTGTTGCTTATCCTCTTTAGAAGATTTGACATAAGTCAGATCAACTCCAATAGATTGTTGACAGACAGAAAATAATAACTAAAAGGGGAGCAGATGTTAAGTCCTCCTCAGAAAGTCCGACGCAACTCAGTATGTGCTCTGGAGAGGCTGGATGATCACAGCATTTCTTGCAAGTGGGGTGGATTTTCTTGCCATGTTCATACGAAAGACACTTAAGGTGGCCACTTTTAAGTCTAGCAAGTGCAGTCTGGGAGCCACGATCACATTTAAATTCCAGAAGGGAGCTAGGGGATGTTCCGGTGTGCCATTGGTGCGCAGGTGTATTCAAATGAATTTATTTCAATAATTTAATTTATTTTTTACATCACGCTATCCAAAAGGGCAAGAAAAATTTACTTAAATATTTAGTTAGTGTCAAAGTAACCAAACTAAGTTAAATGTATATGAAGATTTCTAGGGGGCTGTCATTTATATCATAATCTCCTTTACTGCTAGTCTTCAGGGCCCGTTTATCGGCAGGGCAACCGGGGCATTTGCCCTGGGCCCACCAATTTCAAGGGCCCAAAAATGCTGTATTTTTCAACAAATTTATGTTTGATAAAAAATTTTCATTTGTTAAAAAATTTTGTATCGAAAAATATGTCGAAAATTCTTTATTACTTACAATTTTTATTGAGATAAATAATCTGTAATTTTCTTTTGTTTTGAATGGGCAGATGCTACTTTAAAAATACTGTTTTGGATATCCATGATAGACCTTTGTAGAGTCTCAGCATCATCACTGCAGCATTCAAAAAATCGTGATAATGTTTTTGCAGCATTTAATGCGTCAGATATGCGTGGTATAGTCTCCTCTGTTTCGTCTTCGCTATTATCAGAATCATAACAGATAGGGCTTTACAGGAGGCATTTACATTGGTGAATGACAAAAAACATGGTCTTGTTCTTAGCCCTACCTTGCAGGCGAAAAAGATAAGATTGCTCCCTTCATTCATACACTATTCATCTCGCTAGAGAATCTGAAAACTGACAATGAGCGTTTTTGAAGGTACTGAAGTTTCCGAGAACAAGGAAATAAAATTCTTAAGAAAAGCAAAATTTTATTTTTGGCTTTGGTATAAAAAGTATGTTATAGCCGTAGTATCTACTTTTTTAAAGTACGTTTTATGCAAAGTTAAATAACATTATAAATATAGGACTTCAATCGGGACCTAGCTTCTAGGTACATTATAACCAATAGTACGTTATATCTCAGGTCCGTTATAACTGGTGCGCACTGTATTTATATTTAGTGTTTAAACAAACAGTATATTTAAGTAGCTATATGTATCTAAAATAACTTACATGCATAATACTGTTTTCATGCAGTTTCCCGTAAAATATTTATGGTCCGGTGCAAAGGCCCAAAAATTTGTGTTTGCCCTGGGCCCAATATTGTGATGATCGGGCCCTGCTAGTCTAATACTGACATTCTATGTAGGGGACTAGCTAACTGCTAACACTAGATTACTTACGATGGATGTATGATAATCCAGAAAAAAATTTAGCTGTCGTTGACTATTTTCAAATTAAGACCATCTGAAGTATAATGAGGTGGGTGTTAAAAATTTACAAACTTCACATGGCCCTATTTACATGCAAAAGAAAATCTGGGTAAATGCCACAATCTTTTCTACTTTTTACCCCACTTCCCATAAGTGGGAAGTATTTATGATTCTTAACAAGATGATCAAATGAATCTTAAGATTGGCTTTATGCAAAATGGTAACTTAATCAAACATTCTGTTGCCTGTTAGGTGTATTTGGATGATCGTTTTCATTACTAAAAAGAAAAAGCCTTATTATTTAAAAACTCTTTTAACCCCTAAACAATCTTATTATTTTCAAGAAAACGGTCATGAAAGTGCCTATTTTTTTATTCCAGAAAGTTGAATAAAAATAAGTGCATGTACAATATATATTCATTTAAGGTTTTGGGCATTTTTTAGCACAAAAGAAAAAAAGTTAATTTTTTAGGTAAAGACAGCATTCAGGGTTATTGTGACTGAATGTATGTTTTGTAGTAAGCAGGGAATCATTAAACATATTTTATTAAACTTATTTTGTAAAATAAATATTTGTAAAGTTTTCTTTGAACATAAGTAAAAAACAAGCTAAGATTGCAAAATGCATACCACAAATTTGAGTCCTGCTACCATCTATTTAAAAATAAATCTCCAAATTAAGTTAAAAATAATCTGGTATAGTCATATGTTATGTAAAATAAGATATTAAAAAAAAAAAAAAAAATCCATGGATAAGAATTGAAATGCTCTTATCTTTCTGGTGCATAACATTTGAACACTATAGCCCGGAAATATGATGGGCACGACAAATAAAGGGAGAAAGCTTAGTCGTAATTTTGATGGAAGTGAGGCTTAAGAGCTTAAAGAAAAATCATCAGATTTTTAACAAAGAACTTTGTTAAATAAATTATTTAACAAAGTTACTTTAAAACTAACTGTTTTACATTATAGATTTATAAGATGTTAGTTAATATATTAATTAATAAGGATTAGTAATTAATTTATTAATTGTTTTATTCAGTTTAGTGAAGTAAAAAAAAATTCATTTGTTGTAAACTAGAAGTGCTTTTAATCAGAATGTTTAATGCCCTTTTCAAGAAATACAGTGCCTTTTTAAAGTAACAATGCTCTTTTTTTCAACCTTTGCACCCTCCTCTTTTCCCACCTAGAATGAGATCTGGTTTTAATTTATTATAATTTTCTGAAGGGGATAGAAAATTGACCCAAATTTCTTCTGCATGAATCCCTGCATTAGGAGCTCCATAAAGTCACTTTCCTCAGCTCTAATGGAGGTAGGTATAGGTTAACATTTTGAGCCGATAGATGTTCTAAATCTGAGGTGAGGCAGGGATCACTCTAGAAATGAAAAAGGGCAGGGTGCACATTACAGAAAAAGGCAGTGTTTGGGAAAAGGGCATATCATATCACACAAAAAGGGCAACTTTTGTAATTATTGTCTACAAACACATAAGGGTAGCTTTTATAAACATACTTTTATGTCCGAAAATGTGTTTACTTAATAGCAATTTTTTAAGCAAATGATTAAACAAATTTTGAAACCAAATTTTTTCACTTAATGAAATCTACACTTTTACAAAAATTGTGTAAGGCGTCCATTATGCTTTATTTCAACAACAACAACAAAACAAAAAAAGCATAAAAAAAATTAAATTTTGTAATCGCAAAATAACGGAAATCCGGTTTTGCCGACAAATTTTTCATAATCACGCCAATTTTCAGACCGAAAATGACCAAAAACATTCAGTTTTAGATTCAAATTTTATCGTATTCAGCATCACTGCAACTTTTCTCTCTGTATATATGCTAGTCTGCAACTAGTGGAGGGAAACGGGACACTTGCCTCAGGCATAGTGCTGTTACGTCAAAATTGAAATGGAAAGAAGGGAGCACCAAAACAAAGGTTTGTTCCGGCGACTGACCCTAGTTGCAGCACTATATGCATAACTTTTGGAAATATTCTGTAATAAGCACGCCAGTTTAGATAAGACGTGTCCGAAGGAAAAATAAAGTGCAAGTGCACGACATAATAAAAAAAGAGGTGGTGGTGGGGGGGAACGATAGTATTTCCTATCGTGGGCGGTGGCAAAGGATTTTCTAAACAGGCAAGAAGTCTTATAATTTTTGTTGTGTAATATTCGTAATTACATAATTATAAAATAGCTCCCGACCCTTCAGGGATCGGAAAGAATTTGACCTTCTTGCACACATTTTTAATTTCCCAATCGATGAATTCAAAATAGTCTCAATGGCTCTCTGCACTGCGCATTTTCGCACTGTCCATTGGGCTTTTGCTGAGCGTCTAGTACAGTAAAAATGAACATCCCAGGGGTGCGTGCCCGTGCAGTCGACGAGACTTGCATTCTCGCAATCGTCGACGATTTCATTTTTTTGGAGGGGCTGCAAAATAGACACAAATTTTGTATTGACAGTTCCCACCCCTGTCTCCGCCTAAAATAGCTTTATACATGGGCGCCGGCAGAATATTTTCCAGGGGGGGGGGCAAAGACTACTTTAACATATGGTTACCATGTTGGAAAGAGCAAAAAAGCAAGGGAAAACACTGCATACAAAAATCCAGAGGCGGGGGGTATTGCCCCCCTTGCCCTATGCTGCCGGCGCCCATGGCCCTATAGAATAATCATCAATTGCTCATCAATTTGTACACTCTATACATGGGCGGCAGCAGAATATTTTCCAGGGGAGGGGGCAAAGACTACTTTAACATATGGTTATCACGTTGGAAAGAGCAAAAAAGCAAGGGAAAACACTGCATACAAAAATCCAGGGGGGGGCATTGCCCCCCCTTGCCCTATGCTGCCGGAGCGCATGGCCCTATAGAATAATCATCAATGCATCATTTGGCCCCTATGCTGACCGGAAATTCGATATTTTCAAGTAGTATTTCCTGACTGCTGCACACCCTGTCAATGAATCAATTTTGCCCTATTCTTTTTAGTACATCGACGGGGAGGAGTGTGTGTGTGTGGGGGGGGGGGGGGTGTTACCGAGACTTCCATAATTGCCTTTGTCTTGAACTTTCCGTGCAGCCAGCCGTAAGTTTGGATGAATGTGTTTTGAAAATCTGAAAAAATAAACAATAACCAAGTGGCGTTTATTAATTACTTACAGCATTTATAAAACACGGTAAAGCGCCATTTACAGTAGGAAATAATTTATTGTTATGACTACTCTTCTGGATGACAGATTGTTTCTCTAATGAGATATTTTATGACCTCAAGCTACAGCGAATGGTTTTAACCCTCTCCTCAGGTCGGGAGGGAGAAGAGCGGCGACTGAGCAGATGCCCCCCCCCTCCTCCCCCACACATCATTGATACATGGTTCAGACTCTTTTCAGAGCAAAAAAAATAAGCACTTTTTAAGGACCCCCAAAATTTTCTTAATCTATCCACAAATGATGTCACGCTTGGAGGAAAGGAGGGCTGTGAAATTGTGACGAGGGGGAGGGGGGAACAAGATGTGTGACATTATACATTTACTTTTAAAATCAGAAAATTAAATTTGATTTCTAGCATAGCGCTTTGTTTTTAAACTGTAAGTATATGTAATACAGCATGACATGTGCCAAGGGTGGTATGGTGAAGTGTGAGCAGGAGGCAAAGAATATTTTTTAAAAAGCGTGACATCATTTATGGACAGCCCCTTATTACTTTCGTTATTACCAAACTTTAGATTTTCTTATTGTAAAGTTGGCAGGTTGTTGCTTTAAGTGCAAATGTGCCAATTTTCCAAAATTGAAAAGCCCATAATTTGCACCCATCGCACTCACGAAAATGAGCTTAATTAACTAGAAGATTATCAGAAATGCTGCACCCGCGATTCCCTCCCTCCGGAAAAAAAAAAAAAGAAACATTGCACTGGGATGTATTTTGGGGGGGAGGGGGGGGGGGATAAGCAGTAAAAATATCTCCTTTCCCATATGTTTTAAAGTATTTACCGCTATTTTACGAAGCTTACAATTTCCATTTTCAAATAATCAGTGTCCGATTTTATATAAAACATCAGTTTTTATATTCACAAAGGCGAATTTATAGAAATAAATAAATAACTTGTAAAAACTTCTTGCATTCGCAAAAAGTTCGGACAGTATAGCACATGCTGATAAAGTGAAACAGCGATCCCATGAGCAGGCTCCAGTCAAAAGTAAACTTTTTTTTCTTCGCGGACGGCCAGCTGTTGATTACGTAATGAGTGTGCTTCAGCGAATTGTTTGTTTTAAGCTTTGAATGTTGTGGATATTTCTATTCATTTATTACTTTTGATATTTATAACATTGGGGTTTATTTTAAAAGCACTCAGCGTTTCCAGAGCTTGCCAATTACTTGTAGTGTAGTTGAGTTTTTACTTTAATAATAGCATAAGGCAGTGTTGAGATTCAGTATTTTAAGAACAATCAGGCCCGGACTGGCTCCTAAGGGGGCCCTTGGCTATTGAAAAGGAGCTCCAACGTATGACGTCATCGCGTTACGGTACAATCAATATGAACGCAGCTTGAGGCTGGAAAAGGGGAACGAAAAGTTTCGATGCCAGACGATTTTATGGTCGATTACCACTAGAAATTAAGCACTTTTTAAGCACCTTGCGGCTATACTGAGAAACTTTGAGGATATAGGTAAAAAATTAAGTACTTTTTAAGGTATTTTAAGCACTGTCCGAACCATGTGATAAGAGAATAAACATATCAACTTCCTTGTTGTTGTTGTTGGAGAGAGGCTTTTTTGGGGTCTAGCCGAGCGCCAGCAATGGTAACGAGAATCAAAGAGAAGGGGGAATAAGGAGGGTTGGAGAAAAGGAGAGCGGCATTTTGAATGGGAAAAAAAAAAAAAAAAAAAAAAAAAAAAAAAAAAAAAAGAGGGCGGAATTTTATCAAGAAAAAGGGCAAGGAGGGCGGCATTTTACCGGGAAAAAGGGCACCAGGGCGGGCCGCCCCCCTGAAACGCTCTAGAGTGATCCCTGAGGTGAGGTGAAAGTGTTATTAAGGAAAAAGAAAGATTATATACCTTGAAATCTAATACCAAATCACATTTACATTTAAATCATTATGTTGGGCTGATGTCATGAGTTTATTACAATATGATTAGACTCGTTATTAGAAAACATTTACTAAACCACCTTTAAAAGTTTTCAGATACTTACTTTTATTATTGTTTTGTCAGAAAGATTCCACCAAATAACTACTCTACTGGAAGACAGCATGTTTTTATTATCTAAGACACATATGGAAGATATCGGATTATCATCAGCTTTCCACTTCCTACAAAAATAGATTAAATAAATTGCAACATTAAAAATAAAGTATAAATAATTAAAATACACAGCCTTATATTTTTACTTTATTAGATTTATACATGCAAATTGAAAAACTAAACCAAATATGTATTTGCCTTTGATCATCATCAGAAACCTGTGATGGCAATGGATGGGCATTTGTGTAAAATATGTCAGAAACCACTTATTAGTAAACATTTTGAATTAAACATTTATTTGCATATGTATGGACATTATACAGTGAAAACATTTAACAAGAAACAGAGGGGACCAAAATACTTTTGAGTTAAAAAAATTTCATGTTAAAAGATTTGTTTAAAAAAAAAAAAAAAAAAAAAAAAAAAAAAAAAGTACAAAACTCACCAATATTTTTGATGTTCTTATAGAGGTAAAAATTCAGAAAATTTCCAGGTGGTCAGTGGCCACTGAGCTTGAAATTTTGAGTGGCCACTCGCATGTTTTTGAATATTGCACAACTTTCAAGTTTTATAAGAGGCAGAATTTCATGGTATTGATTAACATTTTCAGAACATTAAATTTAAATAAATAAAAATAATTCATTTTTACGTGGACCCCTAGAGAAAGATTCCCAGTTAGTAAAATGTGCCCTTTACATTAATTTGTGATGTACAAAGTAGACTGCATACATTGAGATGAAAAGAAAGTATAAAAAAATATTTTGGCAAGAAAAAATTAGTTTTTAGTTTTTTTTAAAATGGGGAATTGGAGCTCTATCATTGATAGATTAGGGTTGACTGAAGATCGATTTGGCAGGGCACAGCACCCAGCGGCCCTTTTCTTTGCTATTGTTTGCGGCTATTTCTTTTCTTTGTCCACCCTCCTGCTTTTACATTTTTATTATTAGTAGTCAATAATCACTACTTTTTACTTCCTACATACCATTTGCAGCTCATCATGAAAATACGTTAATTAAAATGGCCCCTTCACAGAAATAGAATTGAATACAATAACCCCATCATAAAAATAAGTTTGAGTGAAAACGGCCCTTTCCAGAAAAATCATCTATAAAATCAGATCTTTCCCTCAAATGTAATTTATTAAAATGCCTTTTTCAAATACAGTAGAAGACCCAAAATCTGCACAGCTTGGTTCCAGACCTTGTGCAGATTTTAGAATTTTGCGGATTTAGGGTCATAATAGGAAATTTATTCTATTTCCACCCCCCCCCCCCCTCAGAAAATAATAGAAAAAAAATACCATAGAGATCAAGGGAAACAAATCATGTTACTTATACCGTAATTTCCGGAAGAAACGCCGCGGCGTTTACGTGTTTAAAAAGTAAAATTTTAACAGGTGCGGCATTTCTAACGATGCGGCGCTTACGTGCCAAAAAAAAAAAAAATATCCATTCACATGAACAAATATTAGCTTATCACTTTGGTTCTGTACGTAGAAGATCGTCAGATTTAGAGGAACTCTGTCCTTAAATGAATTTTTCAGAACCCATCCTCTCCCCTTCCCCTTATTTTGTAAATCCACAGTGATTCTTTCGGAAAACTGTCACGCCTCCACGTATCTTGAAATGGATACAATAGCCAAGTCGTCAACTACATTCTTTATTTCCACGGACTAAAAGTTTATAGAACGATCATCGGCAAGCGGTAGAGCGGCGAAATCATGTCAGCCTCTCAAAGGAAAATACTGCACCCCGTTATAATAATTAGCGCTCTCGCGCCCTCTGACGACGCAAAGCGTAAGCAGCTCCCTCGCCACGTGCGCACGCATGCGAAAAATAAAAAATACTCAGATTTATTATCTTGAATAACTCAAGATAATAAATCTATGATACCCCCAGATAATGATTTTGACGATGTCGCAGACTTGGATCTTGATTTAGATCAGGATATGCTAAATTTATTTAATTCTGATACGGAAGATTCAGACTTTGACGGCTTCACATAATGTAAATTTTGATTTCTCTTAGCAAAAGTAAAATTTGAAATTTTCATCTTTCATTCATTTTGTTTTTTCTTCGTTGGATCCTTTTTCGCAGTAACATAGTATCAGTGTTACGTATATATGGACTTCTTTAACAGATAATTATCAAAATTCATGAACGTAAGTACACTTTCATATTTCTTACTTAATAATTATTTTTATAGTATGATTTTATTTCATTTTTTTTTCTCTTAAATGAAATGCCATACATCATGAGAGCAAAATTTTCCAACAGTGAGGTTCAAGGTCATGTGCATGCACTTTAATTTAGTGCGGCGTTAACGCCAATGCGGCGTTTCTGTACAGTTTTAATTTTTCTTGGCCTGTTTTCTTCGAGTGCGGCGTTTATGCTGATGCGGCGTTTCTTCCGGAAATTACGGTAATTAGAATCATGATATAAAAATACAGAGGATTAATGCAATATACAAAATTATGAGATTATAGTACAACTTATTTAAACATGTTCAATAGTTTAGGACTTTGGGATGTTCTAATTATAGTTTTTATTTATTTATTTATTTTTCATTATTTCCTGTTCGTAACACAGCTTAGCTGCTCTACAAATCCGAGATATTTCTTTCTCACAGCCTAACCTTCATTAAATGTTAATTTATCAACTTTTTGATCATCCTCACTTGTTAGGTACTATGTCAGAGCCTGTGTCGTGATCATAATTCAGTGTCAATTATGTCACTGTCAGTCATTTGAAAGTTATCAGTGTTAAGATTAGAGCTCGCAGACTCCTAATTTTTTTTTTTTTTTTTCAAGTGGGAATAGCTTTAGTTTTACTTTGTGGTTATAGTGTAGTTTTCTGAACTTGCAGCTGGCAGGGCAGATTTCATTGTTTACATTGAACAGACAGTGCAGATTTTAGAGCCTTGCGGATTTCGGGTCTTCTACTGTATTCCATTTTTTCAGATCGAAATACTGTTACTGACTTTTTCATTGTCTGTTTTCATTTGCGCGAGCCGAGTAACCTTGTAAAGTGGCCCCTCTAGCATGCTTTGTTTTTGCTGACTCAAGTGAGAAGCCCGATCAGCAGAGCTATACGGACATTTTCACTTAGAAGTTGAGGGAAGAAAATACAGTTGGGGAATTCAAAATTTTCTGATTCCATCTGTTAATCTTCAAATATCATTAGGTACATATGTAGGTGCGAATTAATCCAGAGTTCATTGGCAGCTGTATATAGTTATTGCTCTTCTTGATGTTTTTAATAGTTTTGCACAATAGTTTTTTTTTTTTTTTTTTTCCCCTGAACGATTTACTCTATTTTATAAGCTTTCTTAGTACATATTATTCATTATGTAAAATAGTTATTTACTAACCATATATAATTATGGATGATACAGAAAGTATACCTTAGCAAAATGTTTTGTAATTCAGAAATTCTGTGGAATATGTTTGTACAAGCCTAGACAAGGGACCAGGGAATGGCACCCGACGGACATGCCCAACCTTCAACAGAAGTGCTGTGCTGTTGATATGACCAAAGTCGGATGGGTGAAATCGGGGTCGCGTGGAGACAGTTGGCCAAGATGAGGCCAGGATTTCTTGCTACTTGGGCATCGCCTAAGAGGGGTGCCTTGGTTGGATGACTTTTCAAGGAGTTCTGAAGTGTATTTACATTACATCTGGATGAAACCGAACTGACAAAACGTCCAGACAGACCGTTGCGCGACCAGGCCTAAAATGAGGGACTTCCCAACACTTCGGCCGCCTAGCATCTTCAGTTGCTTTATCCACTCAAATTGATCTGAAAATTGAGTGATTTGCAACGTTTCACACATCTTGCATTGCAGAAATTTTATTATTTTTATTATACGCTAAAAACATCTATCTTAAACCACATACACTGGAAGTCCAATTTTGTTTAAAAGTTTGTGAATGTGACCCAGTAGTGATAGCATGATTGATAATTGAAGTACAAAAATTAAAAGTCCCTCTCCCTTCCCTACTGCCTAACAAATCATGTCTGGCTAAATATTTCTAAAACCTTCCTCAACAAATGTACTATGCATTATTATAAATAATAAACATGTTGATTACGTAAGTTCAAGGGAAAAAAAAAAAAATAAGCAGAAAATTCATATAACAAATTACTTGTATTAAAAGTTTTTTTAACTATCAAAAACTTCTAGTTTTGTACATATTTAATCCAGATATTTATTATCTCAAGCTTAGAGCAAAATATTATAAGGAAATCATTTTTCCAATTTCACTTATGCTTACTTCTACAGAATATTTTCTCCAAAAGAGAGGGGAGGGGGGAAACTAAGGCAAACTGGAAAAAATCTAACTATGCATTGTAAGTCAGAACACACATTATAAATCTACATGTTAAAGTTTCGGGAATCGGGGGCCCAAAGTGCCCTTTTTGAGCCTTGCAGAAGCCCCCCCCCCCCTCCAGCATTCCTTTTTTTCTAGGGACAACACTACAGATTTGTCTTCAGAATCTACATAGAATCTTTTGTATTATGAACAATCTTTGGTACCGATAAAGATTCTATTTATTAGGGAGAAAGCAAGAGACCTGATGGAGGTTACTATTGATACTTCTAGTATGACCAAAGGAAGAGGAACCGGCTCTCAGAATTAAAAAAAATTCCACAAATACGTTCTATTGACTTGTCGCAAACATGTCATTGATGATCAAAAGCAATCTTTTTCATGTTACAATATTTTGTTTTGTGTTAAAAGAAAAAAAATGCATTAAATTGCATAGATTACGGTCCAGACCGCTGTGTCATTTTGTGTTAACCTATTTTTCATACTACATTCCGTATCTGGTGCTGTTTACATACAAATGTTATGCTTACATGTTTCATTTGGTGATCGTTCTGGCGGCATCGTTGGCAATGCACGGCAAGAGTGAAAGTTACACTACCTGTGGTAGTTTTGACTGGCAACCATAAAAAAAAACGTGTATCATCAGTTTGGGAATTTGAAACTGTTCCATGTTATGGATGGAAGGGAATGAAATATGTTACTGTATGAAAAGAAAGTGTGTGTGCGTTTGTTAGAAATATGATTGAATATAAAACTAAATAAAGTGCTGGTTTAACATTTTAAGCCGGTGGGTGTTAGGGACATTTCTGAGCGATAAATTAAAAAAAAATAAACATAAGTGCTTTTTTTAATGAATTTGTGCAATGTTTAAGGTTTTTAATGTGAATTTTAAGTTGATATTTGATGTTTTTGTTAGAAATATAGCGTGAATATAAAAATAAAAGAAAGCATGCTGGTTTTAGGTTATAATCCAGGGCTAAGCTTTGATATACAACCCCCTACTTTTTTTTGGTGCCAAATTTATTTTTTCGCACCAAGCTTGGCAATAAAAGGGATTTTTGGTAACCCTAACGAATTGCATTGGCGACATTGGGGGATGACTATTTATGGCAACCCCAGCCGGTCGGCCAGTGATGCAATCGCTCCTGCACGTGGAAGCTAGTTAGAACTTTTTTTCACATTTTTAGAGATAGTAAGTTGACCGAAAGCACTTCTGCAAAGGTACTGTGATCTTTTGATATTTTACTGTACTTTTTTTTTTTTTTTTTTTAATTTTTGGTTAGGATTTTATGATTTTTCAAGTACCTCCGTAACTAATGTAATTGAAAAATATCAGGGTATTTTTGAACAAAATTTAACGTTAAAGTTGTCAGATAAAAGTTGTCGGTTGCGGGAAAAAAGGTGTAGCTAATATAATTTTTGTTATGAGCTATTTGTAAGTGGACCATGAGAAGTTTTTGGATTTTTTGAGGGAGACATCCTTTCGGAGTGGGAGCTTAACCTTTCTGAGCTATTTTTGCTAACGTATAATATTGTTTCAAGTTATACATCGTGGTAACTGTGCACTATTTATATAGACGAATGGCTTCACAATTTTTGGCTTTTTTCTTAAAATGCTCTACTCGATTTCTTATTTTTCCCCACTACATTTTTCATCAAAAATAAACGGGGGGGGGGCAGAATCCCCTCCCATAAAAATCCCATTATTAGTGAAATTTACGTTTTTCAAATTTTTAACCCTAAATTCTTGTTAGAAAACACGAATTCTGTGTCCATCGATTCTTAAATTTCCTTTAATTTATTCTTGTTTAGGTTCCTAACCCTAAATTATTTCTACAATTTTTCTATTTCTAATCGTTTTTGCGCTTTCGGAAATGCATTTTTATGGCCCTAAATTCTTGTTCGAAAAAGCGAATTCTATCTTCATGAAATCTTAAATTTTCTTGATTTTGTTGTTTACGTTTTTAACCCTAAATTTTTTGTAGAATTCTTCTAATTCTCATAGTTTTTTTCCGGTTCTGAAAACATTGCTTTGCGGCCATTTTTACATTTTTAACACTAAATTTATTGTGGAATTCTTCTAATTCTTATAGTTTTTCTGCTTTCGGAAGTGGTTTCACGGCCATTTTTTTTATTTTTCGCGCCGTTGAAAATGGCATTTTTGGCCACTTCTCTTTTGTTTTTGGCGCTGTTGAAAACGGCCTTGGTGCCCCAAAAAAAAAAAAATTGCCAAAGATCAAGGTAGGGGGTATATCGAAGGTGCGCCTAATCTAGTTGGTGTTAGGAACATTTCTGAGAGGTTAATTAAAGAAAATAATAGTAAATGCTTTTTTTAATGAATCTTTGTGATATTTTTAGTTTATAATGCAGGGATCATGCTGACGTCTGATAAAAGTGGGTTACAAAGGCCCATTATCTTGAGATATATGGCTTTTTGCATATGCAAAACCCATTATGTGCATACTTTCTTACATCACAGTCAACAAAATTTGGATAAATGACTCAGAAATCTGAGTAAACGCGAACCCTGTAATGTGAATTTTAAATTGATATTTGATATGTTTATGTTAGTTCTATTTATGAGCTATTCTAATCATACTGACTTTATATGAGGTGTACAACTTGGTTGTTTAATCCATTGATGTTTTTTTCAGTTGAAAATGTGCCCGTGTTTGCCCAGTTTACATTAGAGATGACTTCGGGCTCATTTTTTGAAGCCCGAGCCCACCCGAGGTCTTTTAATCCGAACCTGAGCAATATTATTTAAGTCGGAGCCCGAAATTTCAGTTAAGGATAAAAAAAAAAATCCAATTACTTCATTGATAGAATACAATGAATTTTGCAGTTTGTGCAAAATAAAGACAAATATAGTTGCAAACTCTCAAAGCACTTTCCAATTCTTTATATATCCATGTTTATTCAATAATGTTGGATCTCATGACTCACTAAGCAATATAAGCCACCGTTCTGAAATATCCAAAGAGCTTCACGCATCTTCTAGGCGCCGGTGTCACTATTTTTTTTTATAAGTACAGTCAACTCCAGTAATAGTGAACCATCGGCTATAGTGAATGCAAACCATTAGTCCCGATTCACATACAGTATCTCTATCCAACATGAAGACACTTGGGTTTTAGTGAACTTCGGATATAGCGGACAAAATTTGATGGTCCCCAGAGGTTCACTATAACCGGAGTTGACTGTACTTTGTTTTCCTCATGAATTTTGTTGAATGAATTGTTTTCATGAATTGACTTTTGTTTTCCTCATGAATCACTTTTTAAAATCTGATTCAAGGAGTATGTTCAATAAAGGAGAAATTTTTCACGAGCCCGAGCCCGAATGCAGTTGTGAATTACAGGGCCCAGACCCGAACCGGGCTCGGGCTGAGCCCCGTCTCATCTCTAGTTTACATTAGCTGTACAACTAGGTTGCTTAATCCACTGTAGTTTTTTTGAATTAAAAACAGTCCACTGTTTGCTAGTTTTAAATTACCTGTAACTGAATTTGAAGACCATTTTAGGTTAAATATGGACGGAGTATTTTGTTTTAATGTTTTTGCTAATGGAATTACTGTGCAATTTTAATTATTAAAATTCTTTGACTTCGCTTTGCTGATCGTGCAAAATGGTTAGCGACATTCGCTCCAGCGACTTTCGCCGTGTTTACATTGGAGTGCGTACCATCTTGTATGATTTTACCAGTTTTTCACTGTATATGTAAACAGAAAGACAGGGTTCCCACACTTTTTTGCAGTATGAATTCCAGGAGTTTTTAAGGAGTTTTCCAGGAGAAAATATAATTTTTCCAGGAGTATACATAAATACCTTTTCTAACCAAGCATCATCGAAAATGCTTTTTCTACCTGGCATCTTTAGGCAAATTGCAAAGGATGAAAATCTCAGGATGGTTTAAAATTTTACTACTGTCACAGGCGTACAGATTATTTCCAACACACTGTCGCAAATGGCAAGCTTTGTAAACATGTACCCCGTGTACCAAAGAAGAGATAAGAGCATACAGCTCATATACCCATCACGAGATACTTTCGCAGTGACGTAAGAGCTAGCAGTTAGCAATAAAAGAGTTTGAGAATGCCAACGGGTTCATTTCAGGAACAAAATTATTGGATATGAGGAGAGCAGGGACGAATGTCTACCACGAATCGCGCCATCATTTGAACTTTTTGGGGTAAGCTTTCAGCCCACTGAAGTCATTAGTACAATCCTTGTCTCCTAGTCTGTGGCAGGAACGTCAATAAGCATGGCGGTGAATTGTTACACTTGAAACACGAGTCAAAAAAAAATTTCGGCAGATCGCATTTGCAAAAATTTTTTTTTGCACTTTAAATTCTAGAAAGAAAACTAAAATAAACAATATTTCCAGGAGTAGATAGTAAAATTTCAGGAGTCTACAGAAAAATTAGTAAAATCCAGGAGTTTTCCAGGGCCCTTAATGTTTTAGACCAAAATCCAGGAGTTTTTAAGGATTTCCAGGAGGTGTATGAACCCTGGAAAGAGTTGGTATGCGGACTAAATCATTTCAAAATTATAAATAGTACAAAATAACTTACGATAGTTGTCTTCCAGTGTTAATATCCCATATTCCAATGTGTTTGTCATTTGA
This sequence comes from Cheiracanthium punctorium, assembly GCA_038373885.1. NCBI lineage: Eukaryota > Metazoa > Arthropoda > Arachnida > Araneae > Cheiracanthiidae > Cheiracanthium > Cheiracanthium punctorium. The sequence goes on along the minus strand of JAWZYV010010738.1, from coordinate 2,697,747 downwards.
GCATGTAAAAAATAAATTTGAGTCTTCATAAAAATACATATCATTCACAGCATCAGAATGGCGGCCCACCTATGAAATTAAATGCAGTTTTAAAAACTGAATTCTGACGCGCATAAATAGAGATTAACATGAATTAATGACATAACTTACTAGATGTAAATATAGGTTTTTGCTTGAAACATTGTAAATTAGAATATCTCCTTTGAGAGTACCCACAGCTAATAATAAATTATTCTCAACACAGTGATTTTTTGATGTTTTAGCTTTTTTGGGAGAGTTCTGAAAGAAAATAATACATTAAAAAAATAGTAATAATAATAACAAAACGCACATCACTGGAAAAGCGTTTTATTTATATCACAGCAGCATTAGTAAGTATTAACCATCGTTTGAAAGCATTAATTTTTTTCAAAATACTCATTGATAAAACATTTTAAAGAGACAAAAACTCACACGTCTATTTTCAGAAATCCAATGAAGTGAATTACATGTGTTGTTAATTGAGTCAAATTTACAATCTACTAAAACTTTATTTTGCGTTTCCCATATTAACAAATTATTGTCATTATCAACAGAAGCGAAATATTTGCAATCTGATGAAAATGCTGTTTTCTTAGAATGATGCATATTGTCCCAAATCGTAAGACAGTAACTTCGTGCGTTTTATAATTTTTTTTAGACCACACACCACAACACCATGCATGCACACGGCTACGGCATGAAAGCACAAAATTGTGAAGTTGAGGTGTTAGTATTCTATATAAAGGTGTATAAATCCTAAACAAAACCTTGCGTACAAATACCTTCCGAAACGAACTTCATTGTGACGTATGTGTGAGCAAAACAACACAGCTGTAAAAAGTCAGAAAACTGAAAACGAAAGTATGTCAAGCAGAACGATCATATTCAAAGCATAGACATCTAATTCAAAGTTTAGTCAACCTGCCAACCATGTTACATTTTGGGTGCGTTTGTTTTTTTTACACAGGCGTATATGAATAACCTGAAAGACTAATTTTTGCCGTTTTTGCCTTTAAAATAAGCAGCATAAACTTATCTCAGCGATTCGGATTAATCTGGTTAACTTCTCGTAACCTACGACTGGTAGCAGCACTAGCAAACTAACCTCATGGCAGATCGCTAGGCAAGATGGAGAAAATGATTTGTTGAGTATAAAATGGCGTACTAGATTAATGGAATACGAAAGTTGCAGCTTTTGTGTCCATTTAAAAATCTCATCTCTATTATTTGAAGTGAATTTTGTTCCGTGAGATTCTTCACATACCTTCGTTTAAACTTTTATTTTAAATTTTTATAAAAATGAAAGAAAAATATGTATGTTAATATGTTGTGTACAAATTAGGACACGTTGAAGGTAAGAAAATCTTTTAAATTATCCAGTTGAATATTGATAGATATCATATGTAACAGATTAAAATACTTAAATTATATCTTATTTTGTGTACATTTAATTCTAATTTAATGAATAATCGATCATAGTGTTATTTCCGGCTAGGAAAATGTACCTGCATTATATTCTGTGTATTGTGTGCTCATTCCTATTTTTACCCATCGCTGTGTTTAGATTATAATTATAGCCAGCCCTGCTAAATTTTTTTTGTAATTTCTTTAGCGATTTGATATCAGTAAATGTATCGGAACGCAGTAAATTAATGTACCCATAATACTTTGTTATTAGTCAAATTACTTATTTAAAATTTGTCATTTGTATAGCGTTTAAACTTTTACATATGATGCAGTAAATGTAAATTATTATAATTTATACTAAAATATCAAATTTCATGCATTCTATTTTTTAAATATTTAAACAGTCTACTGGTATTTTCATTAATCTCATTTAATATGGGGAAATCTTGTTAAATGTAGTGTAAATACGACTCTGATACTTCTTTCTGTATTGATCACTAAAGTAATGTATGGTTGTAATGATTTTGACCAACACCAAATGGTAAGTTTTAATGTAGTTAATTTATATCCCTCCATTAATTTACAAGAATTGGATAAAGAAATTAATAAATATTTCTCGCAAATGTAAAAAAAAAAAAAAGAAGCAATGGCTAACATACTCAATAGAACCATAAACCTAATCCTTAAAATTCTTATTTTCAATTTAACAAGAAACTTTTATAAGCAAAAACATGGTGTCCTAATGGGATCTCCCATTTCGAGTATTATCACAGAATGGTAAATGAGGAAAGTTGAAGAATACATATAATTAAACAAAACCCTAAAAGGGTAAATTCATACAAGCCGGTGCGCACCCCATGTAAACACGGCGACAGCCGCTGGAGCTTGGCAGCCGCCAAGCTCCAGCGACTGTCGCCAACCATTTTGCACGATCAGCAAAGTATTTTAACACATTAAAATTGCACATATATTCCACTTACAAAAACATTAAAACAAAATACAACGTCCATATTTAACCAAAAGAACGTCTGCAAATTCAGTAACAGGCAATTTAAAATGAGCAAACAGTGGACCGTTTTTAACTAAAAAAAATACAGTGGATTAAGCAACCTAGTTGTACAGTTATGTAAACTATGCAACCAGTGGATCGTTTTTAACTAAAAAAAATCTCAATGGATTCAGCAACCTAGTTGTACAGCTATGTAAGCTATGCAACCAGTGGATCGTTTTTAACTAAAACCTCAGTGGATTCAGCAACCTAGTTGTACAGCTATGTAAACTATGCAACCAGTGGATCGTTTTTAACTAAAACAACCTCAGTGGATTCAGCAACCTAGTTGTACAGCTATGTAAACTATGCAACCAGTGGATCGTTTTTAACTAAAAAAAACCTCAATGGATTCAGCAACCTAGTTGTACAGCTATGTAAGCTATGCAACCAGTGGATCGTTTTTAACTAAAACAACCTCAGTGGATTCAGCAACCTAGTTGTACAGCTATGTAAACTATGCAACCAGTGGACCGTTTTTAACTAAAAAAACCTCAGTGGATTCAGCAACCTAGTTGTACAGCTATGTAAACTATGCAACCAGTGGGCCGTTTTTAACTAAAAAAACCTTAGTGGATTCAGCAACCTAGTTGTACAGCTATGTAAACTACGCAACCAGTGGACCGTTTTTAACTAAAAAAAACCTCAGTAGATTCAGCAACCTAGTTGTACAGCTAATGTAAACTGGGCAAACACTGGCCCGTTTTCAACTCAAAAAAACATCGGTGGATTCAACAACCTAGTTGTACATCTCTTATAAAGTCAGTATGATTAGAATAGCACGTAAATAGCACTTACGAAAACATAAACACATCCAATATCGATTTAAAATTCACATTAAAAACCTTAAACATTGCAAAGATTCGTTAAAAAAGAGCACTTACCTTTATATTTTTTTAAATAACCGCTCAGAAATGTCCCCAACACCCACCGGCTTATAACGTAACACCAGCATGCTTTCTTTTATTTAGCTGTTATATTCACACTATATTTCTAACAAACACGCACAAATTCGTTTCATATATTAACATAACACATTTCATTCCCTTCCATCAATAACAAACAATTTCAAATTCCCAAACCTGACGAAACACGTATTCTTTATGGTTGCCAGTTACAAATACCCCCGGCAGGTAACTTCACTTTGGCGGTGCATCACTCACTCTAGCGTCAGAGTGTTCGCCAAGGATTTGTAAGCATAAACATCGATAGGTAAACAATGCACCGTATACGGAATATAGTCCCCTAAAATTTCGGAGGTATGGGCATGATGTTGCTGCCGTTGAAGATAAAAATTTAGAAAATCTACTTAAAGAAAAAGTGAAATAGACAAAAAAAAAATCCATTTCACTTTTGAAAAAGAAAATGACCATATAATTACCTAGATGTAAAAATCATTAGAAATGAAGAAATAAAATAAATTCTAGAGATGCAGGGTTCGCATTTACTCAGATTTTTGAGTAATTTACCCAAATTTGGCTTAAGCTATTGACTGAATATTCGGTATTTGGCTGTTTCGAGAAATCGCTCTTCATTGCATCTCTAATAAATACCTCTGTTTAAACAAGGAATAATCCCATAAGCGGGGGCAGATTTAGTATGCGACTTTTTTGTCACGGTTTCACCTCGGCGACTTGTTTGTTTGTTTCAATTGAGAATTTTTTCTTGAGGTTTCTGACTGCAATCTCGAAGATGGTCTTATACCCCTGAATATCCGTTTGACATTTATGAATTCCATATAACATTTATTAATAACATAGAACACAACAGAAGTACGAACACAGAAGAAGGGGGGGAAATGACAACCATGGGTTAACGGGATTCGAACCTGAGACCTCACCGCTCGCAGGCGGCTGCCAGTGATGGGTGCGCAAACCCACATATCCATGAGATACCCCCTCGATGACTTTTTTTCTTGAGAAACATAGCATAAACATTCGTAGTTATACAAGAAAAAATAAACCCAAAACTACAATACACTTATGTAAACACCTTACTAAAACATTTGTACACATAATTAAAATGCAATTAAAAATAAGATGAGCAAACTAAACAGTATACACATCCACATAAACTAAATACACAAAACTGACACTACTAAAATCAGGATAGAATCAAAATTCATTACAAACAAATCAAAAATCCTCATGTATTGATTCATATTAAATTAAAAAATCTATGTTAATTTTGCGAATTGATAACAATCCTTTATATCGAACAAAATCATCCGTTTCTTAGAACCTTAAAATTTTCCATCTATCCTTCCTAATTCTCAAAAAATGACACAAATACTAAAACCTTTATATAAATATGCAACCATAAAACAATCAAAATTCTCAACATCAAACCAATATGCACTAGTACTACAAGAAGAAATAAACATTTAAAAAAACAAAACCACATACCTCAATTTTTCCACTAAATTCCTTATTTAATGGCCTTGGCATACATTTTTATTTGTGAAGAACGTGCCTTTATCACGAAATAAATCCAACAAAGGATATTCAAATAAGCGAAATTTCAGTGCAACACAGCACATTAAATATTCATCACAACTAAGCAATTTTCAGTTTTTATTCCCTCCAATCAGCATAACCATTTTATAAAACAAATTCATAAGAGTGCTACACAACTTATCTACATTTAATATAAAAATAACCAGAAATTTTATTTCCTTAAATAAAACCTTTCAGAAACCACAATATTTTAACTATGGACAACATCCCACAAAAAACAAGCATGTTGAAATGCTGGTCGTGTCACGTTCAAAGGCGGTTGACTTTTAAATTCTTTCAACCAATCACATAATTCCTTCGAATTTACTTGGCTCAAAGTTAATTTCTTTGACCAATCACATACTTTCTAAAAGACATCATGAAACAACAACACAACTCTGCATTAGAGATCTTGTATAAGGGTTGCTAAATATCGCATCTCCATTGGTAACACTGATACAACTGTTCACTTATTGTAAACTTTGGCGACCTGCCCCCGCTTACAGGATATATCTCTTTACTTAAAACCTACAAACAATAATCGGATCAATTTAAATTCCAATATCCACTATATAAAACAACAGCCATTCATTCATATGTCAATAGACTTATCAAAATCTGTTCTAACCAAATCCTTATAAAAGAAGAAATCAATTTCATCATAGTCGCCAACATTGGCAGCTTTTGGTGCTATTTTTGTGGGAGGCACACGATCGTCATTGGATTATTAGCTAGTCATATTGTAGGATAGTATTATATGCTTTAAATAGATGCCTGTCTCTAGACTGCCACTGACCGTATTGTATAGAAATTATTTTGAGTGCTTCTGTAGAAAAACTATTAACTATACAGATACTATTTTTGATGGAAAGCTTCATCTTGTAATCCTTAATAACATTTATCAATTTTGTTTCATTTCAAATAGCAGAATACAGTTGAACGCCAGAAATCCACCAACCTAAAATCCGCAAACGTCCGAAATCCGCACACCTTCTCTGATATAAATAATGAAATTCGCAGTATTCCACCAATGAAGAAATTGTTGAAAAATTTCTTGAATCCAGATAAATATGATTCTGATGATGATCTAAAACTTGGGTAATAATAATAATAAAATCCATTTGATAAAAGTTTAAAGTTAAAAGAATACCCCAAATTTTTACAACAGCTAAGTTCTATAACAAAACAAAAATTAATCATAATTCTGTTTAAATATTCTGATGAAAATATGCAGTTTAAACAGTTATTGTTTAAACTGCATATTTAAACAGTTATACAATTTTCAAAATTAAATAAATAAAAGAAAGAAAGTAGAAAAAAAATATTTTAAAACAAATCATTATTGAACATGTTTTCAAAATTAGAGAAAGGAAATTTTGAAACCATTTGCTTTGCTAGTCTTCATGGAATTTTTTTTTTCCTCCTATGCTTTTGTATTTAAAGTGAAAATATAAATGAAATACTTTTGACTGTGTTTTTATTTCATTGTAATTGTATTCTCCTTTTCTTAAGTCTGAAATGTAATAGGATTTATCTTTTATGGCCTGAAATCTGCAAAATCCTAAAATCCGCACAAGCCTTGGTCCCAAGCTGTGCAGATTTTTGGCTCTCTACTGTATTGCTAAAGCTAGAAGTCCAGCGGGCGCTAGAAAAAAACATTTGACAAAAATTAGTCTGCATTCATTATATTTAATTTTCATCCACATAAAATAAAAAAGTTCATATTGGCGCTTGGAATCTTTTTTGCTGTTGAACCAAACCGAACCGAAGTAGGGCTTTATGAGAGTTCCTACACGGTAAGTGTTTACTTCCAGTGTGAATTATTAGAGTGTGTTAATTGAGTAAATAATAGAAGCCCCCAAAACATGGCGGGGGATTAAATTCGCGTTCGAGTTCGAAAGTCCGTTGGGCGTTAGGCAAGTCAGAGAGGAAAGAGCTCATCAATCAGCCGCAGCTGACCATAGGCCGTGAACTCTGCTCTAACAGGGTTAGCAAAGAGTAAAGCTTGAGATTAAAAAAATTCCCCAGTGGCCAGTGACCCTACAAAGTTCAGTGGCCACTTTGATATAGTTAGTGGCCAAAATTTTCCTTACTTACGTAATTTTTGTTTTCGACACCCTTGCTCCCCCCTTTCAGATATATGAAAATAATATGAGATTTTTTATTTTGTACATTTAATGATTCAATGCTTTTTTAGTAATAATGCATGGCATGTTCCATATATTACATTCAGAAATAACTAGCTGTATTTAAAGAAATCTAAGTACTATGAATTTAAAATTTATTAATTCCTCCTGATTGGCTGCAGCTCCTTGTTAGAATCATCGCATCACTGTCTGTGTCTATACTATATATAGGTACACACATGGAGGAGGCTATAGGAGCTTAACCCCCCCCCTCCCCCAAACCCAAATTAAAAGTGAAAATCTCTTAAAAATAGAGAATTGTAATAAAATTAATGATTTAAAATATTTTACTTTAAAATTTCTCTTCAGATTAATTCAAACGTATCTTTTACGAAAAATAGTTGGTTATTAAATAAATACAGTGGACTCCCAAAAATCTGCCAACCTGAAATCTGTATGGCTAAGTGATATAGAATATTTTGACATTATTAGAAAGTTGTCACTATTACCAAGTACTTGTGAAACATGAAGCCTAAGTAAAAAAAAAAAAAAAAAATTTTTTTTTTTTTTTTTTTTTTTTTTTAAGTAAGAAACTGGAGGTAAGATAATATATATAGTATTGCAGACCATTTTCTCAACTTATGGTGTACACATAATAAAGTACTATTTATTTAATTTATCTCTCCTTTCATTCATGGAATTTATGGGGGGAAAAGGAATTGGGACTTAATAAAAGAAAGAGGATCAAGGGCCCCAATTTTCTATTAATTTCGACAGTACGCTTCCTCCTAATTTACTAATTTTGGACTTGCAAGAAGCTAACAAACGGTTATTTTACTTAAGGTAGTAGCTCCCCAACCTCCTATTTAAAAAAAAAAACCACTAAGCATCTTATCAAATTTTAAGGAAAATCAGATGCATTTTAAGATGGGGAAATCGTAAGCATGTGCTACTCAAACAGCCCATTTTCAAGGTTTCCACTTTCAAATAATCAAGTGTCTGATTATGTAAAACATTTTTTAACGAACGTTACACATACTAAGGGTTCAATTTACAAAGGTGAATCATATAAAAGAAATAACTTAAAACAGGGAGAAATTTTTGCGGGGGGGGGGGGGGCATGGGCGCCGGCAGAATATTTCCAGGGGGGGGGGAGACTACTTCAACGTATGGTTACCATGTTGGAAAGAGCAAAAAAGCAACTAAAAACACTGCATACAAAAATCCAGGGGGGAGCCTGCTGCCGGCGCCCATGGGGGGGGGATACGTTTTCGCTTCGGCCGACCAAAAATGCCTTCTATTCGTATAATCTACAGAGAAACTCCCTGTCATTAAAACGGAACTGGGAAAAAAAAAAAAAAAAAAGCTTGAAGTGTGAACAGGAGGGGGGGGGGGGGAAACACTTCTCTCTTCTCGGACAGCTGTAACGCTGATTAATGGAATTCTAAAGGCATGGAGATCTGTTTATTTAAGCTTTGAAGAGCGAGCGCTTTTACCAGTGATTACAAAATAAAACAAAATCAAGTGTTTTGTCTGTTTCTCTTCCCCCTCCCTCTCGCGCTATTGTAGAGATGCCAAAACTCTTGCAAAAGGAAAAACGTAATAATATGAAAGCAGCTGAAATTAGATTTATTTAAAACTGAAAACGGTATGTTTATGACATTAGTTTTTATTTGCGTATTCGAATGTACAAAATAACGTTTTTGTTCGTTTTAAATAAAGCATCTTGCGTGGTAGTTTTCGATCTGCTGTAGCGTAAATCAGGATGCAAAGAATGCCAACCTCTTCATCGACCTTTCAAAAGCAGAGGGTTTGTTTATTGTTTTCAAGTTAATAATAATAATTAAAAAAAAAAAAACGCACGTGCTTCCCGTCTACAGTTTTAGAAGGGTCATAGTAAAGATCACATGAAATTTTTTAAAAATATAATCGATTACTCTTAAGTTGACTGGACCCTGACTGAGTCGAACGACGAAAAATATACAAAGGGGAGTACTATAATTTAGAAAAATATTAGCTTCGTTCCTTCAGTACAATGTCTTATTAATGAGATACTTAATGCATCTTTCACATACAGTCATATATTGTATCAGTAGGCAAATATCAAATTTAGTTTTAAATAAAAGTCCTTTTCACTCTTCTCCTTTTATTACGGCCGTCTATTGTAGAAATTGTAACAAATTATAATTAGAATAATACTTTTGTTCAGATTTTTGCGACCACGTGTAATGTCCCACGGATATGCCTCTCTGCGTACTGGAATGTCGATGTGGATATGTAATAAAATAATGAGATGGTGCGAAGGGTCAAGGTCAACCAACGGGTCAGGTCACAGAGAGGGACCCTGAGTATTCTGTTCCGGTGCGTTCCTACCCCCCCCCCCAAATGTTACATGTATGTTATCAGTTATGATGAGCTCCTCCCCTTTCTTCCCCTCCCATAGACGTCTGCAACCCTTTCTCCCCTGCTTGTCCATATAGCGCTGACATTCAGCTTTTCCTACGAGGCCAAGGGTGGGCGGGACTAAGTAAATTTTGGGCATCATCAATTTTAGACGTTTTTTCAACTGCTTTGCTTTACTTTGCTCGGACATACAGCGCCGACTTTTGTTACGGGGGCGGAGGAGGGGGGTTGCTTGCTGAGTAAATTTTGCAGGTCGCCAATTTTGGCGACTGACAGACTGTTTTGCAGTCGCCAGGAATAATTCCACAGTCGCCTCTGGCGACCGCTAATCTCAAGCTTTAGCAGAGAGTCGAGTTTTTGATAGAATTTGTTGATCAGTTTGTGGATTTTAAATTTGAGAGTTTTAACCCGGAGATCCCTCCTAATTAGCTGATTTGCTATGAAGGGGGGGGGGGCGTTTCTGATCCTACACTGTATGTAATTTTGTGTAGACTCAAGTCGTCCAATGTGCGTCTTTGCAGCGCTGGCCCAGACGGGTGCAGTGTAGACGGCGGCCGGGAGCACGTACATTTTATACAACAGTGCCTTGTCTTTATTTTAGATGTGAAAATAAGTTTGGAAATGTTACTAAATGCCACAGCCATTAGCTGTCGCGCGTGAGTAATCTGTGGGTTTCATGTCAAGTTGCGATCCAAGAGTCGCGATCCAAGAGTTTGACAGTCGAGTTCCATTCAATCGGGTGCCCGTGCACATACTATCGGGAGGGCGGTTGCCTTCGTGTGAACGAGATTACCTGGCACTTGTTGGGATTGATGTCTAGGTGCCATTGCAGACTGTTAAAAGCACATTACTGTCTGATTGTGCTTATGAATTTTGTACAGCTAATGGTTCGACGAAGCTCTAGAAGCAATAAAGTTAATGTTCCATCCTGACCAGTGGACTGTTTTCTAGAACTTTCTAGACCTACTGGACTTTAGAACGACGAACCCAGGAATTAGCACACTATTCTGCAACATTATGTTGTTATTAGTGTTTAACTTTGTAAAAGATATTTTATCATGGCCAATATTTTATTAGTTTTACAGATAATATACTGTTGTGTGTTTTTAAGTACCTACAAATAATATAAAATGAATTTTAATTAATCTTTATTTAGTATTTAATTACAAAATTGATAAGCAATGTTTTATTTACAGTTAAAATGAAATTGAAAAAAAAATGTAATATTCGGCCTAAACTATGTGCCGAATATTCGGTATTCGGCCTAGGCTATTGGCCGAATATTCGGTATTCGGCCAAATCACTATTCGTTACATCTCTAATAATCTGTTCTTAAAATTTGCAAATGGGAGGTTATAATGCCTACGATTGCAGTTTGAAGCAGACATCTTCAATTCTTTGTTCTTATTTTTACTAAGTTTCTTCCATCTGCAATGCTCCCTTCCAGGGAACAAAAATTGGACAAATGGATAGCATTCTTTATTAATTCTTTTTATGTGTTGTTTTAATACCAAAAAATTAAACAAGCGTAAAGCTGATGACAGCTGTCATTCTTGGAAAATTACTACTTCCGTCATGAATGAAGACCAGTGAGAAAGAGAGAGAGACATATGTAAGAGCAGTGGGAGAGATTTAAAATTTAAAAAATTGCGTTTTATTTTCCAAAAAGGCACTTTTGTGTACCATGTGAAAAACATTCAGAACTGTTCAGACGTTAATGATTAAAGATTATTTCTAAATCTTCAATTCATAAAGACTGTGACATAAATTCAAACAAATGCATAACACAAAATCGCGCGAAAACTTTCTAACTCGCAATAAATCGTTCTGCATCTGTAAATGAATCCGTAATTCACTAATGCTTAGTGAACATCTGTAATATTGTAAATAAACCGAAGTATGAAGGCCAGATAATGATTACACTAAGCAATCATTTGGAACAAAAATGAATAAGAGTGTAAAACAGCCAATTATAAACATTGGGAGTTGCCATCGTGTTGCAGAGTTTAGAACTGCATGATTGCTTGGTAATACACAACTGCATAACGCATACTTTTAAGGATCGACATTGAAATTATTTTGAGCCCTCTCCTTTCTCCCAATGAAAGTGAAATATGCCAGATGGCCCTTTTATTATGCTCAAAACAAACATCACAGGGGCACCTCTCAGGTCACGTGGACAAAAGAAAATAGATGAAATAAAGAGACAAGTTATATCTGAAAAACATCCCGATTATGAAAAAAATAATTATTTGTAAAAACACATTTTATCTGGTTGTATTTATGAGAAAGGTGTAATTGCATTACTTGACATTTTGTGAAGGGGCAGTTACACAACGCTCGTAAAGGTTAGTTTTAATCGATGAAATTTCTGTTACAGGATAGTTTTAACAGATAGCACTTTGTAAATGAATCGTAAAACGGTCCTTAATTTTAACTATATTGATCCTTATCAGGGGGAATGGGAAGTTTTGGCAAATAAGAATGAGTACAAGGAGGACATGCCAGGAATTAGGGGGAGAAAAAGGACTGCCAGGCGAAACGCGTGCGATAAACAAAGGGAGGATTTCTTTTACTGAATTCAAGTTCTTCTTTCTATATCGCTTCACTATTTCTATTGGAAATCTGAAAAAGTAATTTTCAGATTTCGAATAGAAATAGTTTCCTAACCCCTTAATTCCTTTATTTATGTAAATTGAATTTAAAAATAGTACAGTGTAAGTAGAAGAAAATTGAATATTAATTGGTGTTACATTACTTTATAAGCAGCAAATTTTCTTTAGCAATTTGCTACAGCTTTTTTCTACATTTTAGCACTTTTGCTACAGCATTTTCTGATCCGGCCTAAACCCTGCTACTTCTCAAATACCGAAACTCATTTTCCCCTTCAAACAGCGAGAATCTATAATACTCCCGGTATCTAGTAATGGAACGGAACATACTATTACTCAAATACCGAAACACATTTTCTCCTTCCAGCAGTCTTGTATTCGAAGTTCGAACCTGGTCGATCCGAAATGCACACTCGAAAGTCATTTTCTCTCTTGAAACCGCAATCCAATATCCAGTAACAAATAACAGAAGATATTAGTACTGGATTACCGGAACCCGTTTTCCCCCTAGTTCGCCTCGCCTGTCTGTCTGTATTCGAAGTTCGAAGCTGCTCGATCCGAAATGCAGTAACGATATCAACCGAAAAGTAGCAATTCGTTACTTCGAGTCTGAGTGATTATCCGCATCTTAGTACCGAATACATACGGTTTGCTTCAGCTCTAGTGGTTTGAGCCCCCATAGCCCCCTCCGTGGGTGTGCCTATGCTTCCTGCGACAGTGTTTGCATCAACTTTTTTAAATATGTTGCTTCTATGTATACAGGTATCGTCAAAATAGCTTCCTTTATAGGATATGCATAAGACGGTGAAGGTTGAAACTGCTAAAACTTTTTGTAACACACAACAGCTGCACTGCTTCATTCCACTGAATGAAAACAACATACACATTAAAATATATTCAAGAGCCTTAAGAGCTTAAACCGCATGTATCTCCAGCAAAACTGAACTACCCTTGGCGGATATTTGTGAGTTTGTAATGTGTGTATATGAGGGAAATTGGTGGGTTGTTGTGTTTTGAACATCTTTAAAGAAACTGAAGTTAAAATTATGCTATTACATCCACATCAAAAGTCACCATCTTATGCATATCCTGTAAAGAGAGATATTTTGACAGTACCTAGAAGCAACATATTTTAAAAAGTTGATGTAAACATTGTTACTGGAAGAACTTATACAATTTCAGCTAAAAGTCACTGAATCAGTGACATTGGCTATGCCCTCCCACCCCACTCACCAAAAAAATGCAAATAGTTACCGAAACTAATTTATACAGTGCATGAATAACATACCAGGCCTAAAAATATGAACACCATGTATACATTTCATAAATAAATAGAAGTAAGAATGCCTGTTTCACATAATTTTTGTTAGATAAATAAGAATGAAAATTTGGAAATGTTTTCATAATAACTAATAATAACAATAAATAGATAGTACTGCATTACACATAGATGTAAATGTTATTTCCTTAAAAAGTCTTGCCAGTCACAGCTTGAAAATCAACTATCTTATAAAACAATAATAGGTGATTAAAATATAAAAAATTCAAGGAAAACAAAAGGGGCATGTTCTGAAATATTCAAGGTCAAGACCTAGATCTTTTATTAAAGTTTTTACATCATGTTATATATCTCAGAAAACCTTGTAGTACCAAGAGCTTTAAAATGAGACCTCATTCATTTCAGTAGCATAAATAGAACAGAAGTTATGTGCTGTTTTATGAGGTATCACTTTTTTTTTTTTTTCACTTTTCTAAAAAGTTTAAAAACTTGTAACTTTAAAAAAAAAAGGAGGTAATCTAAAATTTGATATTTGGCTACAGCTCATAATAGACAACAACTGTGCCAATTTTTAAAAAAATCAGAGGCGGGTCGGGTTGTAAGCCGTGTTGATTAGACATGGAATTGCCCAAATTGCAAAACGTCAACAGAAATCCCCAAAATAAATAATTAAAGCATTTCTAATTATAATACAGGGTGTCGTCAGATCAGGGAAATCATGGAAAAATCAGGGTACTTTATCGATCTGGAAAAATCATGGAAATATCAGGGAATTTTGTAAAAATATATAAAAATCAGGGAACTTTCTTTTTTGCCTAGTGAACTAGATCATTTTTAGTTGTCAGTCAGCATCTGACTCGCGGCTCTGTTCCGGATCATACGATACTCAACTGATGCAAACATTTTAGGAATCTGAAAATCAGAATATAGATTATATCAGAACATAGAAGTATGAATGAAGGTTTTCAAAAAACAAGGTGCACATGATACAGTTTTCGGATTTCGCACAACTAGTCTTTATATTCAGATGACTAGATGTAGTCTTTTTTTTTTTTTTTTTTTAATAGATAGGACTAATTTTGAAGCCTTTTTACATATTTTTTTTTAATTTGAAATGATGCAACGATTAAATAAAATAAGTTATTAGGTGGCCAGTTTATTTTGATCAGTCATCCTTACGCTTAAAATTGAACACTATCTTTAAAAAACGGGGAAACATTCTGCTATATTGTCTTTTAGTGTTCAGCTAAACTTTATGTTTGGATGTATGAATTTGAATTAAATTTTATTAATATTAAGTATTTTTGTGGTTTTCTCATATTTATTTCCCTATATGAAGCATTCACCTGTTGGTGCATGATACACAATGGTGATTTACATGAAAGATTATGGTATGTATATAATTAGTTCTGGAAATTTGATAAAGATAGTCAGGGAAAAATCAGGGAACTTTTTTTCTCAATTTCTGTAGCCACTCTGTAATATGCATGAAAACACCTTACACTCCTGCTTATTTGAACTATTTTTCTCAGATTATTTTCCCAAATTCTCTTAAAGAAAGCATGTCGCACTGCAGAGCCACTGGGGCTTCAAGGGTCAGCAATCAGCTGGATGGATAGCCAGTGCCCTAAGCCAATCGCAGATGAGCTTACATAGTAGGACGTGTCTTCTTGTGATCACATGTGGATCAGGAAACTGTGGTTTTTAAAAGTTGATGAATACCGTTTTGAGGAAATCGGTATATGATCAGCCTGTAACAGTCAGTGACTGATTTCATGATCGACCTGTTACATGCTGTTTCGTGAATATGGCTGAAAGGGCTGTCGTGCCAATGTTGATGATGATGTTCTGTAAAAGTAGGGGCCATAGTGCTTCTTCTCAACTAAGGATTTTTTATTAATTTAAATTTAAAATATTTTTTTAGTTAAATCTGTATTTAAAATGCTATTGCACAATAAATGCTTGCAGTTATATATTTATTTTTTGATGAAAATCAGCAAATTACTTAATGATGTTTCAAAACTTCAAGCAAGCTATGGCTCCTCCCATGGTAGCTATAATTAACCATATGTATTTACTTGTGTATATATATATATATATATTTGTACTTACTGCAGCAACTTGTGCAGAAAATCCATTTACATAGTCTAAAATTTTAATTTTTGCTTAGTTATAAATCAAAATTTTTAATTTTGTCCTGTATGTAACACGTTTTTGTTTGCGACGCCAAACTTCTAAATGAAAAGCTTATTTTAATTGAATAATTTAGGAAGCTAGTTCACTAATTAAAGACGAAAAAATTGTTCAGTTGGCATCAATATTATTAGTTATAAGATCAATATTGTTTTGTATGGGACAAAAAGAAATTGATCATTAAAAGTTTGTGATAAAATATTAATTTTTTATTTTATTTCACTTAATACTACTATTGAAGAGGTTTTATGAAGCATAGGAATTTAGAAATAAAATAAAATATTTTTTGAGTAATAGAATGTCCTGTACAGTCAGTTTACTTAAATCACTACAGCCCTTATTCTCTTTGCTAAAGTATTTCTTGCTTTCAGGTTATTGGCAGTTTTAAAGAAATATAATGGAGGACACATCTGGTAGTGAAGAAAGTGGTGAAGGTAATGAAACACCTGAAAACTTTGATTCATCGCAGGATAAAAAACATAAAAGTAATGATGTGTCCTGCAAATCCAAACGTAGTGTGAAAAGAAAGCTGAAAACATTTTCCTTTGGGAAATGGCAGAAAGGATTCAACAAGGAAAAAACAAAGAAAAGAACATTCAGCCTGAATAGGGATGCGTGGCAAAGTTGCAGCTCTGTTGTGTCTGAAGCATCACTGGAAAATGCTTCCTGTATCTGTACTGGGTATCGCAAAACTAAAAGTTCTTCCTCTGAAAGGCATGCTATCCATGATGATGCGGGCCCTTCTAAAGAAATAGCTGTCTGCAAAAGGGATACTGTTGGTGGCAGCATTTTGGCTATTGCTACATGTACAAGAAGTGGCACAACTAATGATCAAGCAACCAATGAAAAAAGAAAAGATAACCAGCAGGTATGTGTGCAAATAATAAACATCACGTTTTATTATTTAATCCTGTAGGTTAGATATGATTAAAATTGTTTGTAATCAAGATTAATTGTAATCAAGATTTTATCAATCATTATTTTGTAATCAAGATTTAATGATTGCTACACCTTTTTATTTTAAGGCAATAATCAAGCACCAAGGAATACTGCAATTTTTTCAATTATATTTCATTGCAATTGTTCTGAAGTCTGCTCTTGGAGATATGGAGCATCTTAAAATCTAGTTACATTCAGGGATGTGCCAGCTGAAATTAAATTTTGGTGCAATTTGTGGAGCAAGAAAAAGACATTTTTGGAGCAAGAAAAAGTCACTTTTGGAGCATAAGAATGTCAATTTTGAAATACAAAATTTATTTTTGGGGGGAAAGAGAAAGATTAAAGAAAGCCAATAAAAAAAAAATGAAAATTAAGGAGGTTCTTAAAAACTCAAACATAGCTTATAACAAGAACCAGTTGTTGTTTTTTTTTTGGGGGGGGGGGGGAGTCAAAAGCTAATGAAATAAATAAAAAATTCAGTTATTTTATACATTGCTATACAAAATATCTATTTTAAATCAAAAATACAATATTTACTAAACTATATTAATCCATTTATGCCTAGTGTCCCTTTTTTGGGACTGCATTTTCGCTATCAGTCGAAAGCATTATTTATTTTTCCTAGCCTTTATTCACGAGTATAGAACCTAAACTCCACATAATATTTTTAAATGACCCAGTAGGATGTTGACATTTCAATTTTTATACATAATGATTTTAAAAGAAATCATCCCTTGCTCAAGAAGTTGACATCAGAAATTTGTCTATTATTGCTGGTATTAGCAAAAAATCAAAGAAAGTCTCAAAAATATCTGGCCACAAATGGGTTAACTACCATCAGCAGCTAATAAAAAATTTGGTAACAAAAAATTACAAATTTATATAAAATTAAATTTAAAACAGAGGTCAATTTTTACTCTTTAGGCATTGGAGGTTTAAACAAAGGGATGCCAAAAAAAAATATTCATTTTTAAGATTAATAGAGTAAGATTGAAATTAGAATGCTTAGAATGTGTGATGACTTTTGAAAAAATTCGGGATATTTACATATATGGAAAAATTAAAAATGTAGCAGTTTTGCTGAATTTGGAGCAAAAATGTCCAAAAAGATCTTTTTGTAGCAGATTGGCACATCAGGATTGGTTTGGCACAATTTGGAGCAATTGGAGCAGCTGGCACATCCCTGTACATTCAACTTACATTTTTAGTTTTACTTTTGGGGTTTTAATTGTGATTGGGAAAAAAATGGTTCTGTGTTAGGTTTGAGATTAAGTTTCTGCTTTCATACCTGCATTTTTGTAAGCAATATGACATCATAACTAAGTTTGTTTACCCTAAGCAATCACTCTATAAAGTTGTGCTAACCCTGATGCAAGTCTACTTATCAGCTTGGATTTGCTTAAAGATTAAAAGCAAACTATGTTTATGCAATTTCCTAAAAAATTGATTTTTTAACTAGTAGCTTTTTAAAATTACATAATATCAAATGCCTTTCAAACTAATGGAGCATAATAAACCTTTGATATTTGACTCATTCATTGTGAATGTTAGTATATTACTCCTATTTCTACTACTCGATTAGTTTTAAAAGCACCTTTTGTTACATTAAAATTTCTATGTAAATTTTTAAAGTGTTACATTTACCTTTTTCAAATTTTGATTTAGGTTGTTCAAGCATCCAACAGTAACCTTTTTATTACCTGCCAGTCCACACAGCCACTGTCCATAAATGAAATAAGTATTAGTGAACTGACTCTTGCTCTCGAGACACACATGCGTTTGTCTATTGGACCAAGCCCTATTGTTATACGTTATGGAAATGTCGTTGAAAATCGAACTTTCTTTGACCGTCGCTCATGCCTTAATCTGTTTTCCACTGCCCATACTCAGATAGATTATGTACATCATTTAGTTCCAGATTTGCTTGAAATCACTAATTGTAGCTTTTACTGGGGCAAAATGGACCGTTACAAAGCAGAAAAGCAACTAGATAAAGAACCGGAAGGCACCTTTTTACTACGAGACAGTGCTCAGGAAGAGTTTCTTTTTAGTGTCAGTTTTCGTCGGTATGGACGCACGCTTCATGCTCGAATTGAACAGATGAATCATAAGTTCAGCTTTGACTCTCATGATCCAAATGTCTATACTTCTTCTTCAGTATGTGGTTTGGTGGAGCATTACAAAAATCCAAGATGCTGCATGTATTTTGAACCCATGTTAACTATACCTGTTCATCGCAACTTCCCATTTGATTTACAACATCTGTGTCGAGCTGTGATTTCGGATCGTATTACTTATGATGGAATTAATGAGTTACCTTTACCGAAGAAAATAAAATCTTATCTAAAAGAATATCACTATAAACAGCGAGTTAGAGTACGCCACTTGGAAAATGATCATTTTATTTAATTTAACAAACCATAGATCTTAATACATTTAGTAAATTTAGTTTAACCATAATGTGACTGTAAGTATCATTGCAGTTAGTGTAAATAAATTAAATAGCCAGAGATGCCAACTGCCACGAATTCTCCGTAATTTCTACAGAAATTTAAAAAAAAAAAAAAAATTATTTACTACAGACAACGAAAAAAGCATGTATTTTTACAGAAATTTATATATAAATTGATTTATTCTATAGACTTTTTAAACTAGGTTCTTTTAATGATCTTAAAAAAAAAAAAAAAAAAAAAAAAAAACTCCAAGAGATTGCACAATACTCAATGCCTAAAACAAATAATTATCGGATGCAATCAGCGCTGCATTTTTAATCAGCACTTGCTGAAGAGAAAAAGTTTTATTTCTGGACTTCTCTGGAGCCTCTCTTCTTCCCCCCCCCCCCCCCCCCCCCCTTCTCACACTTTCTCTTCTGCTTTCGTTTTCAGGCTACGCTAACTACGAAGGCAAAATATGTTTATATAAAATTTGAAGAATTATCAGCCCAGTCATGAGTTGCAATTTGTTTTTCCAAAATGTTTCGAATAAGGTTTAATTAAGATAAATTTTTACTTATTTTTAATTAAGATCAGTTTTTAATAGGGTATAATTAAACTCCCCCCCCCCCCCCCAAGCTATTTTAAAAAAACTAAAATTTTGCCTATGTGACTGACTACTGACAAAAACTACTGAAAATATTCACAATGACTACTGAAAAGTCTTATTGAGGGTTGGTATCTCTGAATAGCTGTAAACTTTTTACAGTTCTAAAATTTTGTGGCTTTACCCCTCATCTATCTTAAGGAAAACTCTTCATTAAAATAAAATTAGAATGTGTTATGACAAAACCAAATAAAAAATGGGATCAGTATGGTTTTACTCTTTTGATTGTGCTATAAAATTCTTATCAGCTTCAAATATTTTGAAATTTGAAATAAAAATGATAATTTTATTTTTGAAAAATCCTATGAGATTTAAGGATTAATCAAGGGAATCTCATTCTCCTTTGTACATTTTATTTCTTCATGAAATAATGAGAATTTGATTTGAATTTTATTGTGTGTTGCCTTGTGTATTTTGTAACTAAAAATTTTGTCTTTTTTTACAATTTATGTAGCACTTCATGTGTATTTAGCACAGAAGATGTAATACATTTACATTTTTACAATTGAAAGTATCAGCCTGTTTAATGTTAAATTAACCCTTTAAGTTTGGAGGGTGAAAAAAAAAGTGAACTGCTTATTAAAGATTTGAATATAATTTTATTTTTCGTTCTTTTATTTAAATCTGAAACTTGTATATAGTATCTCATGGTTGAATGCATATTGTAATCTTTTTTCCGGTGAAATTATGGAAAATGCTATAAGAAACCTTTTATTATGTCCAAAAATCTAAATGGAGCTTTGGTATAAAGCGATTTCTGAATGATAATGTATAAAGGACTATTAACTCATTCTTCCAGTGTGAATTTAAAACTTGCTGGGATCTGTTCCAAAAATTTTTTTTCCTTTTCTTTTTGTGTTTCTTTTCTGTAGAACAAAAGAGTATTATAAATGCATTTACTTTTATTAATGGAATAAAATTATGTATGTTCTATTATTAGTAATAAATGATTAGAGGTAATAAAAAATCTTTTAATATTTTCACTTGTGCACCTAGTCTTTCTTTTTTACTGTGTTTTATTATTATTAATTTTTCTAAGGAAATGGCATTGCTTAGTTACCCTTTTCTTTCCTTAAATAATATGTACCGTTCAGTGGATTTCTTGCAGGTATTTTACTCTTGAAGATTTTAAAAGCATTTTTAAGTCCTGAATGTGCAACATAATTTTTTGTTCAATTTTATTAATAAAACCTTAGAAAAGCTGCAGTCTTAAGACTACTTTTCCAAAGTTTAAAAGTTGTCAGTTTGGATGAAAAAAAAATAAAATAAATAAAATCGGTTTATATCTTCTGATCTCACATCTGCCCTAAACTTTGCTGAAATTTGAAAATTTTCAGGTTATTACAATAATTTTTTTTAAGTTTTTACATTAGCTTGTTTCTGAATGTAATAGCTCAAATTCTTATGTATTTGAACCACAAAAAATAATTCCCTAACATTATGTAAATCCATCAACATTTTTCAGCTGCTTATTCCCTATAAATTTAATGAGTTTTTGATTAAAAAAAAAATTACATATAATGGTAGATTAGTTTTTAAAAAATACAAATTTACAATTTCTTTTGCTTTATTGAATACATGTTTAAAATTCAATTACAGTGGTCGCCGCTTAATTGAATCAAATCACAGAAAACAGAATGGAATCACTCTTTCCAATGCCACCACTTAATTGGAGCAAAAATCGATGGCACAAACGTAGTCCAATTATTCGGCGGCCACTGTATTTTAGAATGTTAGTTTTATCAATGAACAAAGTGTCTACCGGTCTGGAAAATGCAAAATGGGTCAGGAAAATTCTCTGAAATTATGAATTTTCTTTCGTATAAAATATCTTGTCAGTATTTTAAAAAATCTTCAGAGTCCAGCGAGTGAAAAATGCTGATAAAGATGATTTATGTTTAAATAGAATAATGAATGATTCAGAATATTTGTGGGGTATGTGATGCTCACATCTGTTACACATTCTGTGGTGAGGTAGAAACAGAAGACCCAAAAAGCTATCTGTCTATGACCAGTGATAAAATATAGAAATTTTCACTAGTATTGCTCCTCTTTCCTGCAGATTTGAAGTGTAGTAGACTAAAAGATATATTTGAGATTCGGTATCTGCATTTAATATTGTCATTTAGATATATCACATAAGTACCGCCTGTAACACAAGCAGTATTTGTCACTATGTGAAATCCGAACTTACTATGTATCTTACTTGAAACTCATAATTTCTTTTCTATCTAACTTCAGTACATCAATAATTGTATTACAGTTGCAAATTTATTTCAAGTAAGTTGTAGAAAAATATTACAATGTAAAAAGGGAATTGTACTGTTGAAGGATTTTCCAAAATAAACTGCATCTATGGTCAAGAAATATTTTCTGGAAGCTCCCAAAAGTCTGGAAAATGTCAGGAAAATTGACTTTCAAAAATTTAGTAGACACCTGATGAAATAAAAATCTCTTTTCAATATTACTAAATTTTTATGTGAACAGCTATAAATCCAAGAAAATGATGTTGTGTGGGCACAATTGAACATCTCTGTTTTCACTCATTTGCAAATTGAACTTTGAAATCTGATTTACAGGTTAAGTTAGACATGGTCATTATGATAGCACAGTCGTTCTTATAAAACCATCTCTAGGTTCAACTCCACAAACTTTACTTGAGGATTCTGTCACAAGTTTTACACATTTTTGAACATTCTGCGTGAGAAGTGGGAATGTCTTCACTGGATTTGTAATCATAACTGGATTTGTAAACATAAAAATTGAAGTCATTTGTTTGAAATGCACACAAATTAAAAATAGTAAAGAAGCCTGTACAAAAAGTTCACTCTCGTCAGCTGCAAGAATGCCAATCTACAGATCAGATTTATCCTCATCCTCAAAACTTAAATGGCTGTCATGTTATCTCCTTTTCAATGATAGTTTTTTTTCTGGAACAAGTAAATAAACCATTGCTCAACAGTAGGTATTTATTTGATTTTGCACAATCACAGCTTAGTTATATCACACCATAGCTGCTAACCTCCGGAAGTAAAATATAGGAGCATCCTTTCACAATATAAAAATTGATGTCATGCTATACATGCACGCAACAACATAATAATTTAACATATTTTAAAATTTATCGTACAAACTACATTTAAAATTGTATTTTCTCCTCTCTATTATACACATAATATTAAAATCTTAATTAGAGATTTAAAAATACAGTATAACATTTAGTAAAAAGACAATTTTATGTGTACTGTTTAGATTCAAATCATATACATCATTTTAATATTGTATGTCAGAAATAAAAAAATTCTTAGTAGCATAGTTTTACTTTGAGATATTGCTCAAAGTAATTAGATATTTTTACTCTCTTGAAAATTAAGTGATTTTATTAATTTCATTTCAATAGAAATTTCACGTGTAAATTTGCAGCATGTCATTCCAAAGCTTATTAGCCAAACTATCATACAATGACACTGATGCATAAAAATTGCAATAAAATTGAATATATATATATGGTAAATATGAACAATTCCTGGAACCCAAAATTTAAGTGAACTTTATAGTTCAACCTATAAACCTACTCAGTAATTCTCTAAAAGGAGATTCTAAATCTGATTTTAATCGATGAATCCTTGGAGCCTCACCTTGAAAAAGTGTATTATAGTTCTCAAAGACAATTATTATATTTTTTAGAAAACAGGCCAGAGTGCAATATAATTTGTTACTAAGAGAATAAAAAATTCTCTCTCTGAAGAACCTTTTTTTTTTTCTTTTTGATCTTTACTACCTTTCTTGAACATTTAGCTTTTTTTTTAATAAGATTTAATTTAAAGTTAATACAAAATGATGCTAGAAAAACTCATAAATTTATATTTAAAAAAAAATTAGCATAACCATATCTGCCAACACATAGGGAAGAAAATCCAGTAGATTTATGTAATATCGCAAAAATAAACAAAAAGTTTATTCTTATTATGAACAACTTTTTTTTACAATTAATATTGATGTTTAAATTTCAAAGAAGGTCAAAGTTAAATGTAGGATTTGTAAAGATCAAAAGCTGCAGAATTCTTTTCACAAGAAATGCATAAAATCTAAAGATCTACTTTTCACATCAAGAAAAAGTAATAAAATCTTGGGTGTTTAAACACACAAATGTTCAAATTAAAGGTTCTGGTAACCAATATAGAAATTTCCAAGGAAATATCTACATACACACAAATCTTATATTACACGGCATATTGAACCAAAATAGAATGTACCATGGCAGTGGTAAACCTTCAAAATTAAAAATAATAATAATAATATGTATATAATTAAAGATAGCTAGGGAGTAGTAGTACGTTAGAATCTTCTTCTCAGATAGGAATAGATATCTTTGATAATTTGTCAATGGATATTGGTAGTGTTGCTGAGCCTTTTTTGGCTGCTAAATTTAGTAGAGTTTAGGAATGTACAAACACCTTTGTTCTTGCCAACCATTACATTAGCATTATACGATCATAAAGACAACATAATTTTCAAAAGGAATATTGCACTTTTGGAAGTCTTGTATTATTAATTGGATATATTCTGACCTGTGCTACTTTCTTCAAGGATGGGAAGTGATGATAGCTTAGATTTAATTTGTCCAGCAGAGGAATCAAAATAAGTCGCAACAATAGGATACATTTATGTATCCAAGGTGAGCTTTTTAAAATTTCACTCACCTTCACAGTGGAACCAGTAGCTATTTCTTAATTATATATCCTGTTTTAGTCCTTCCACAGGAAAATTTCTTCGCAGTTTCACAATTTGGAAACATCATTGGCATTAATTAGGTAAAATGATCAGCAGCGGCAACAGGTATATTATGCTCCAATATAAAGTTCGTAAATAAAACTTCTGCTTTTTATGGTTTGAAAATCATCCAGTTTTGATATAAATTGAAGTTTGGCTGTTTTTGAGTTTCCAATGTATAAAGTTAATACAAAATTAAAGAAGTTAATTCAAACGTTAATACAAAATTAAAAAAGCAAAGAAATGCCCCTTTTCTCAATTTTCGAATGAAATCAAATTCTTGGGAGTAATGGTCATTGAATTGTTGTGAATGCAAACGTTTAGCAATGATTACTAATTAAAATTAACACCATGTGTATAGGATTCTCAACGTGCGAGCGACGAAACATTAACAACCCCTGTAGAACAACCTTTCCTCCACAACCATTTCACTTCACTTTACAACTTTACTCCCCATTCGCAGTCGGTGTTGCAAGTCAACAGAATACAACACGACTTTACTTAACATTTCACATTCGGGAACAAAACATCAGAACTGCTTCGGGAACTAAACGTCAGAACTATTATCCACCAGAGTGAACAGTGTTTTTCCCCAAGCACTGGGAAAAGGAAAATCTACTGAGAGAAAACAAAAGGAAAGGATTGGACGTGACATCACTTAGGAGAAACCATCAGCCGCAGGAGAAACATACGAGCAAGCTGTAGCCATGAAAGACAACTGAATTCTGTAACTGTGGACATTGAGACTGAAATATAGGAGTTTTTCACTAATTATCAGATTTCCAGAGTACGCTAAAAATATCTGAGAAAGTCCGGTGAAATTGGAGTACTTGGCAGCTATGTCACACTTACATAAATCAGGGTCCGGGGTTCTATTACAAATACAGTTAATAACAATAAAACATTTGCAAGCTGCTACGTCAAAAAGTAATAAAACATTTTTGGTTAAACTCATCAATTTTTTGCTTAAACAGATTATTGTAATTTTGTTAGTTACTATATTATCAATTTGAGATATATTGTTGCTATTACTATTAAATGTGCACCAAATTGTATTTTTCCCTGTGAACCAACCGCACAGTATCAGCTTTTCACTAATAGAAGCTTGTCTGAATTATGCGACTTTTTAACAAAGAATTTCAATTTTTATATTTACAAACTAGAAGCTCGTTATGGAGACAATTATAACAGGTGCTAGAAAAAACATTTGCGGAAAGCATGTTTACACACAATATATCTTTGTCCACCTTAAATAAATAACTTTGTATTCAATTTTTATTATAGACCCAAATCAAATTTCACACTCTTCTGGAAACACGCGGAAACATTTCACATTCGAACAATTTTTTTTTTTTTTTTTTTATGTAGCCCCTCTTATGTCAATGCTTCAAGCAGATGGTTGTTTTAGTGAAAAAAAAATTAAACTATGTTATCTTAAAAATCTTTTAAACAGACTCCCCTTCAAAACTTGATGACCGTGACTTCAAATATGACATCATTCTCACTTGAAATAGCTAATTTTGTCATGCAAATTTTACTCTCATAAACAGAGTAGAGCTGAAGATAGCAAAAAATCAATTTAAAATGAGGGAACAGGTGGATTTTCAAATTTTTAAAGTAGCACAGATTGTTTTCTATATTTTTATTCATAATTATGAAAATTATCAAGTGGATCGTACAAACGGTGTAGAGGTTATTGCTTTTTTCATTTTTAACTTTGTAATCTTTTTGGAGTAATGGAGTTAAAAGTTTTATATCTTGGCTGAGTTGCCTGGAATGATTACAGTGAGTCAGGGATCAGCGTAATTAGTTCTTAGGCTAAGCTCAATTTAAAAAAAAAAAACCTTATGTATTGCATTATTATATTTTAATGGTTCATGATTTTCAACTAGAATCATTTGTATAAGAATAACTTGGGGGACAATACACCTGTCAAATGTGACACATATCAATCCTTTTAACTACAATTCTCAAACTTTTCCATACTGGATAGAGATAAGTGTTTTTCCTATTTCTGTTTGAAAAACATTTGTATGTGTAAAATTCTACTCAGAAAATAAAACAAATGAATAATTTTTTTTAAAAACAGTTTTATTTTTAAGAATAAGAACTTCATAGTTGCAATAAAAAATGATCAAAGCTGAAAAAATTCAGCATTGAAACCACAAAATACATCAAATATAAATGCTGTACCTTTATTTTTATTCATATATATTAAATTACAGGGACTGATTTATGGCCGGGCATTCGGGGCACGTGGCCTGGGTCCCCAAAACCTTCTTTTATGTAATCATAATAACTACTAAAATTATCTCTTAAGAGTAAAATTTCTGATTTCTTACTACATTTCATCACAAATATTCAAAATTTTTTATTTAATGTAACTTGTAATGTTAAAGATTATCCATTTTTTACACAAATTCGATAGAACACCTATGCATGCTCCTCCTCTTATCGTTTCTAAAGTGTGTGGTGATTGTAAATAGCCAAAAAAACATTTCAAAACTGAAAAATTCATAAAAGATGTATTTGTTGAGACATTTTACTGATTTGTAAATGTTTACTTATGGTTAACTTAGGAATGATAATGGTTTTAATTTAATTAAGCAATATTCTACAAAATATTTTTGTGCAGAGGCCCCCCAAAAGTGGCAGTGTGGATAAGATACTGAAAATTGTTATATGGTTGAAGTGTTAAGAGTCAAGCATTTAGTTTTGGGTAATTTTCTCTAGGAATAACATGAAATGGGTCAGAACCCCATAAAAAGTCCTCTGTCGAAGCCCAAGGCATCCCCCCTTAAGCAGCCTTTGTATAGCTCTGGGTCCACCCTTAAAAAAATGATGTTGCACTTTTTTCTTTCAATATTTTATTAATTTTTCAAAATTAAACTGTTGTTTAAAAATACAGAGCTATTTATGTATTATCCAGTAGGATGATATTTATTACTTTCACCTTCTTTCTCTTAGACTATTGATCCCCCCCCCCAAAAAAAAAAAAATTAAAAATTAGCAGCCTTATTTTATTTATTTATTTTAATAAAGACCATTAGTATTTTATTCACTGTACTTTACATGTTATATTATAAAATATTCACTTTGTTCAGTTTAAAACAATGATTTTGTTTGAATTATTAAGAGGATAGACTGATAGCAAACAGGAGAAAATGTTGCAAGACATCCTTTCTTTAATATACAATTACAGTGGAACTTGCTAAAGTGACCACCTGATTATTGTGACCACTTTTATGCACACAATTTCACTTTACCACCTTAGGAAGGTGACCAGTTTTGGTCTTCCCGAAGATGGTCACATTAGATAGGTTCCACTGTATTAGTATTTTCCTTTTAAAATCAGTCTATTATTGTAAAGTAGATAGATATTCAAAAATATATTTTTACAAAACTCTCTCTTCAAACAATTGCAAAAAGCATAGCAAAGTTATCTGTATGATGCAATAATTTTATGATAATTAACAGTATATCATTCAAAATTTATGTGAAATATACATGTATAAATCAACTGCAAAAGAAAAATATCAATGGATTTTTTTTTTTTTGTAATCCAGGCAAAAAGTGTCATGTGAGTAAATATTCTTTACAATAATGCTTTTCAAAATGATTATTTGAAATCAAATTAAAAATTTTAACAGGTATTTACAATGAAGCCTGTCTTAAACAAAACTTAAGGCAGGTATCCATTTAATACAAGCTGTACTCTAGATTGGTAATTTAAAATACCATGAAATATATCAATTTAAAACAGGTTATTGCTTAAAAAAGATTAATCAGAGACATGCATTACTTTATGTATATGTTCACATGATACTAAAAACAGGTTATACACAGATTACATCAATAAAATTACAATAAAAAATATCTTAGCATCACAGTGGCATTACAAATATGCAGAATTAAATATTAATTAAGTCTTAGTTTCGATGATGATGCTGATTTGATATCTACAGTTTTAACACATCAGCAATATGATTGGTTTAAAAATTTCTTTGGTATGCCTCTAAGATTTGCAATTCCATTGCATCTGTATACATGTTATCCTTGTGTTTGAAAAACTGAAAATTATCTGTTTTCCCAAGGAACCAAAGATTGTTATTTCATTGTTCTAATGAGTGCTATTTTGCAGCAAAATTGTAAGCAGAATTGCATTTTTAAAATAGAAAAAAAAGAAAATTGATTAAAAAAATTGTTTATTAGTCATCCCTAGCAATACCATGCTTTGAATTTTGCAGCTTCACACGTTTGCGATTTTTGACAGATTTAAAAAATGAAACTTGTATATTCAACATGCATGTTTTCCCCCCTCTCCAAAAGTATTATTACCAATTTCTTGATTACTGATTTATTTATTATTATCAATTACCAAAAATTCAAACTGTATTCTATACAATAATTTTTCTTATCAGTCCCCATTTTTTTACTTATCCAGTGAAACAAACTCTCCTTCAAAAAATGAAAAAAGAAATTTTTTTTAAATTGTCAACAATGATGACCAGGCCCTGATTACCACATGGGCACTTGGGGTCACTACCCTGGGCACACATTCAGAAATAAGCCGAAAAAAACTGAGTTTAAAGCTATACATAGGGGCACTAAATTTGAAAAGTGCCCTGGGCATAAAAATGTTATAGTCAAGCCCTGACAATGACGCATCTACTAAAGACATTATACAACCTGAAAACTCCCCACTGAAGTCGTGCCTTCAGACAATCAGTAAGCTTGCTCTGCTTGTACAGTACTTGTACAAAATTTGAGAATTATATCGTAAAAAGTGTTAGAGATATGAAGATAAATATAATGCTGACTTAAAACACTTTTCCATGGCTCTCGAAGGGAAAAAATCACAAAAATGATCGCATTTCAGGGGTCATACAGAAATTATTAAAGAATCTTTTTTACACTCAAGCAATAAAGAGAACCCAATCAAGACAACTGTGGGGGCTCTGGGCAGAAGAAAAAAATTGGTTCCCTTGCAATAACCTCCCTGTTAAAAAAAAAAAAAAAAAAAAAAAAAAAGATTATGTTTGGTTTATACTAAAAGTTTTAAATATCTTACCCCTTCCAAACACAAATTTTGTTTTAAGTAATCTCAAATAAACAAATATAGTTACATGATGTCACAGAAACAGATAGTTAAATGTTACTTCGAAATGCTATATCACAGTTGCTAACATAACATATATGGAATACAACCACTTTTTATGTCATTTTTGTAAATATTTCTTAAAATAACAAATAATTCAAAATTTTTGCAATTTTTTAACATTAAAAATACTCTTTACAAAATGAGGTTAGTTATTTTCCAGCATATCCGTATGCTACATCGACTATAGAGCCTTTTGAAGAATTAAAAATAAGTTAAAATTAATTTATACAAATGTAAAATTGAATTATTTTCATAGTTCATACTTTATAATTAAAAAATCATTTAACTTTTGAAATTTCTTTATCCTTTGTAATTTTATTGTTAAACTATAAAAGCGTAAGACGTAAGATTTTTCGGCACTAAAATCTGTGGGCCCTGAGCAGTTGTCCCATTTGCCCTGCTAGTAATATGGCACTGGCAATAAATGTTTAGATTCAAAATCATGTATAAGTCCCGATCATTTTTCTTTAAAAATATCTCTGCGACATTGTACAGTGAAAAGCTCAAATTTGTTACATCACCTCCTGAGTGTATGGGGCACATTTTACTAATTTGCAATGCTTTTTGTATGGGGGTCGTATACAAATTAAAAAAGTGTAACTTTCTGTAAATGAACGAGAGGAATTTTTTCTTAACGCCATTTCCAGCCTTATTTTGAAAAAAATTTTCAATTTACATTGCCCACTTATCGCTAATAGATAAAGAATTAAAGCCTGTTACCACCTTTTCAAGACACCCTGTACACATAGCAGCATTATTCAACTAAAATTTTCAGTTTATCTTCAGTATCAATGAAAGCATTTTCCAATAGAATGATATGTAATTCTTTTAAAGACTGAAAATGGTAGATTGAAGTTTCATTTAAGGATTTTGAAATACTGTAGACAAATTCTTCAATTTGAAGGTCTTTCTTTCTCCCAAAAGAAAACAATGTAAAAATGCAACTTAACATTAATAAACTACAGATCACTTAACAAAAACACCCAAAATACTGGTGTTAAAAACATGAAATAATAAAAAACTTTTTAAAATATTCCTTGTTCCTGCCCTCAGATGAATGCTTACCACTGAAGAAGATCAAACAATTTTTTATCGAAACAGCTATACGGCTGTTCAAGTAATCTTTACGGTTTAATTTACAAAGTTTTTTATTATTTTATACAGATCACTTAATTACAACAAAGAACCTATATCACAAATAAAAACAATATCCTAAAATGAGATTGTACATTAGAATTGGTAAGTAGTTCATGAAATGCATATAATATCTAAGAATATTTTTTCAAATAATTTTTATAAATGCATATGAAGATACTGAACCCAACATTAAACCAAGACCTAGAAATGCAGATAAGACTACTCCAGCCATTTCTTGAAGCAAAGGATTAACAGATCTGGGGAGAAAAAAATCAATCGTAAACTTATAGATGAAATGGACACAATCATCAAAATTAAATACTTAAAATAATTTCAAAAGGGAAAGCAAAGAAAAAAAAAAGTTTAAACAATTGAGTTCACAGTTCATTTCATATCAGTTGTTTAAATAATCGAAATTTTCAGTTACTCAATGCATTCTTAAAAACATAACAAGTAGAAATAAAGATGTGATGTTAAAAATAGGTCACATGTTAATGCTTATAATTCAAACTCAATTTGCACTAATACTGATGGGAAAAAAAACATTAACATTTCATTAATTCATCCTTCAAAATCACATTCACCAACAATGCACAGTTGTTTTGGTGCCATGTGTGATCTTTTTAAAAGGTGGGGACAGAATTGGAACTTTCATCCAACCGAACTCTTTTTTCTCATGTCCAAAGCAAAGACAGTGTTACAGTTCCGACTATTTATGTCGGCGCAGTCTCAGGGTTGATCTATGTTTCAATATTAATTAGAATTTTTTTTTTTTTTTTTTTCCCAATAGGCTGGCACTTGCTCATCAAGTATTTTGCCACTACTAAGGCCTGAAATTACTGGCCATTTTATTATGGAAGCACCCAATGGGTGGCCAACGTTACCCCTATGAAGGGATGGACAAGTTAACATCCATGCCCAAGCTGGAATTTGAACCCGGGCAAAAGGCATGATAGAGTGGTTCTTAATCCACTACACCACCTAGGCAACCTGATTAGAAATATGCAATGTTTCATACTGTCACTTCAGACTTCTCTGCATTACTTATAGGACGTATTTTGTGCATTTTCTCTCTTTGTCTCTTTTTTTTTTTTTTAACCCTTTGAGGCGCAACCCTTTCCCAATGCTGAAAAAAGGGTAGCAGCTGCGATCGCTCGACTTAACTACCAGCAAGATGGCTGTGCCGGCACAGCCAGCTGTCGTCAAAAAAGGGTCTCTGGATCTGTGGCACGCGATGAATGTTTCGATCGTCCGCCATTTTGCTGGTAGTTAAGTCGCACGATGGCAATGGCTGCCCTTTTTTCAGCATTGGGCAATCTATCTAGCTGTTCTCGCATTCTTTCATTTTTCAGCAGATGTCAGTGCTGTTAAAAATAATCATGACCATTTTTTTTACAGGGAAATGACATGCTAAAAAGTAAAGAATTCTCGTGGAGCTATGTCACCCACAACTATTTTTATAGAAATTAAATCTATTCTTCATGACTGGCAACAGTCGAAACGTCAGAGTTTGGTGTTCCCGGAGCGGAAACACTGTGCGTTAAAGGGTTAAGTGAAAACTTATTTTAATGTTTTTTCTCCATCCCAAAAGTGCATAGGGCCCTTTTGGGATAGAGAAAAGCATTGAATTGGATCAATCATCATGGCTAAGATACATGTGGAGAAAAAGTGAATTGTTGAAGTGAAATCTTCTATAGGCCCATTGCACAATTTTGGGATGGAGAAAAAGCACTGAATTGGCATGACCGTCATGCTGAGATACATGTAGAGAAAAAGTGAATTGTGATGTCATTGAACTTTAGTGCTGCAATCATACATAAGAAATTTAACTTAAACTTCATCATTTTTGCTTCTGCGACTGGTATCAAACTGCAGACCCTTGGAGTGGAAGGTGAACATTTTAACCACCAGACAGTTTTGACTTGGTATAAAATGACTTAAGTTTGAAGTGATTGTTGTTTCAATTTCATAAAGGTAACTTTTATGTATTTCTATATTCTAAAAAAAAGGTAATGGCCGCTGCTGTTGGCACCGCTGCCGCTGTCAGAAGCTTGTTTTGCTATCTCCCCCAAAACTGTGAGGATTTGAGTTTGGACGAAGGTGTCCACAGATTTGGAAAATTTCGGGGAACCTGATAAGCTGACTTCATTGGTTATTCTGAACATTGGTTATATTAAACATAACATCATTGGTTATTTTGAAAATCGAATTATTTTAGAAGATATTAATAAAAAAACTGAAAAAAAAACATAATGGTTGTCAGGTTTGGCAATTTTTGCCAGCATAAAATTATTCATGCCTTCGCAACAAAGCAATTCCAAGGATGTAGAATCCTGTGATATTGACAATCATGAAGTAGAATTACACCAATTTTATGTCAAACTAAAAAGTATACGAAATAAATAACTCAAAGTGTGTTACACAAAGTTGACGATTTTCAAATAGTGAGTTCTCTTAGACAACAGGAGTTTAAAATTAGCGATTATTAGTTTTTCCAAAACAGAATAACTAATTTAACTGATTTAAAAAGCACCATCTTGGCATTAGGTATGATCTGACAAAATGGTATCTCTCCAAGCAGGTGAATCTAAACCGCGAGTTCTAAAATGTTAGAACCCATAATCTTGAAAATGGAAAATAATTAAATTGCAGATTATTTTAAAGCTGGTTAGGTTCAGCTTTGGTATTTGCTACCAGTAGAAATTTTTGGCAGTGTTAACTATGCCACTATAGCAGTCATAGTACAGATTGGATATTTGCCTGCCAGACGAGATGATATATTTCGTGGTGCTAAATGCGCCAATCAGCAAAGGACTATGTATATGAAAATATGAATAACAGTTTTCTCAGTAATCTTACACGAGCAGTAATTATTGGTTATGAGCATGCGTAAATTGACAAATAACAAAAAGTCACCATTTGCGACAAGCTATCCTATCTAATCCATAGTTTTTATCAAAGAAAACATATGAAGTATTGTTTTCTTAAAACAAATTATTAAGTATACATATACGTAAGTCACCAAATTATGAAAAATCCCCATGGGTAGCAAATACGCAAGGTGTCCCATGGGTTTTGCATAATTAAAAATACAGTTGAGACAGATGTTCTGACTTTAAAGCTTTAGCTCCTAATTAATATAACTTTTGAATGGCAACATTAAATATCATTGTGTTTCTGAGGACTGCAAATAATTTTTCCAGCAATTATATGCGGAGTCCGCACTTCAGGTGGAGTATAACTCAGCACTCGTACAACACAGATTCCTATAACACGGAAAGTATCTACCATGTTATAAGGGGCTCTACTGTAGTGTGAAGTTTAAATTTTTATGTACCAATGAACATGCAAGAACCAAACAATTTGTAGCTTGGTAACATTCTATCTGATCTGGGTTTTATCTGCTGAAATTATGCCATTTTTACAAATAAGCCTTATTAGTGGCCGCATGCTTCATACGAAAAGCAAGCGTAGCGAGTCTAGGGGCCTTGGTCCCTAGTCTAAATAAATGAATTTGCATATACACTTAAGAGCAAGACTTTGCATATACACTTAAAATAATTTTTGATTTCTATCCATTTTAAGCATTTGGGACCCCTGTACGACCGTCAAAAAAAAAAAAAAAAGAAAAGAAAAGTTTGCCTATCTGTCATTCTGTCAGTGAGGAATTTTTTTATTTGCATATCACATAAAACTGACTGAAGTGAATGAAATAAAATTTTGTCATATGATAGGTAGTCACTCAATTTAAACTATAAGTGTCAAATTTTAAACAATTTCTTAGATTTTGAGATTTTCTGAAAATTGTTTCAAGCTGTGTAAATTTTTGTTCGCACATCACATAAAAATGACTAAGGTGAAAGAAATAAAATTTGGTGACTTGATAGGTGATCACTCAACTTAAATTATAGGTGTTGGATTTAAAAAAATTTTATTAGATTTTGAGATTTTTCTGAAAATAGTTTAAAACTGCATAATTTTTTTTTTTTTTTAAGTATGCATAAAAACTATATAATTTGCACAACAAGTGTATACATTCAAAATATTCAAAAATATCCACTTTTTATGCACAAATTGTGTACAGTCTATATGTTTTTACAAAAAATGTGCAGACTTTTTCTAGCTGGGTAGGTGCTATAATTTTCGATTATTTATTTAAAAAACTGTACTGAGTTTGGATAGCTATATAGTTATTGTGCAATAAAGTTAATTTGATAATGTGGAGAGTGTTAATAATTATATACTGTAAATTATTTGAAATAAGTGTTATGCTACAGAGCATTTGAATTTGAATTATAAATCCATCATTCATTACAAATAAACAGCATTACTGTTCATTACAATGTAAGTACATAATTATTGATAATTAATAAATTCACGTATATAACTAGATTAAATCAAACAAAATCCAACATGTGGAGAAAAATGTGTATTATTGATGTATACCGTACGAATATACCAGCTGTGTCACGTTGCGGCTTGTGCACTCCCTCTCTCTTTTTAAATTTTAAAAGTGCAAACAAATTGAGAGTGAAATTTGAAATGTAATTAAATTAAAAAAATAAAAAATTTCCCATGCTAACCCAGTGAAAATTGTGTTAAAATGTGTACAAACATACAAAAATATGTGAAATTGTGAGAATTTCATAAATAAATGTGCGGTACCCTTACAGCTTTAAAAAGAAACATTTAAAAAAATTTTTACAAAGAATTTCAAATGTATAAGAATGCAAATAAAAGTTCATAAATGTTTATTTTTCGTGAATATAAATACAATAATGTGTGAAAACCTGTTTAACTGCATTAATTTTAGAAAGCTTGATAAGAAGTTTTCACTTCTATGACTGACTGTTTTTTTTTTTTTTTTTTTTTTTTTTTTTGTCACTGCTTGGATAGATTGTAAAAATTTTTTGATTGGAGTTTCTTCTACATTTAATTAGCTATTTCTGCTTATGTCACACATAATTTAAACCAATACTACTCTTTGCACATTTTTATTAAAAGAATACCCTCTTTCATTGTTTTTTGATATCTCTGCTCACTTTGGAGATTCAAGCCATTTTTCTTTGTTTGCACAGGTAATTTAAAGTCAAGACAGTTAATTTTTTCAGCTAATTTGAACACGTAATCTATTTTGTTAATCCATCTTTTCACACTATGAAATTATACTGTTCTCTCTCTCTCTTTTTTTTTTTTTTTTTTTTTTTTTGTTTGTTAAAAGAACAATTATGAATGCATCTCTCATAATGATTCTTTTTCCAGTTCATACCCACTTTGATAATCGATCACTTGTAATGTCAAACATGTCAGCTCGGTAATGCAACCCTGAGTTTAACATTACAAAAGCCTTTAAGTTAAATTAAAAGAGCAGATTTCTCAATACCTCAAAAATGGTAATGCAAAACAATTTGCTTTTTTTATGTTTAACACAAATGGATTCAATCACTTGTAATAAATTAATAAGGAGATAAGAAAATTTTTAATTATACATAAAGTACCTTTAATATTCATTGAATAAATGATAAGTACTATATTTTACTCAGTACCAGTTTTATAAAAATATATTGAATAAAAGATAGTACTTAATATTAGTAAATATATAGTGGTAGAAATTATTTTATGAAATGACAGCATTTAAAAAAAAAAATATTGAACTGTGCATTCATAGTGGTTAGGTTAAAATTTCACCTTCATGTTTTCTTATTAACAAAATATTTCCATGAGAAATTTTCACATATATTCATAAACAAGAAAAAAAGT
Source organism: Cheiracanthium punctorium (assembly GCA_038373885.1). Taxonomy (NCBI): domain Eukaryota; kingdom Metazoa; phylum Arthropoda; class Arachnida; order Araneae; family Cheiracanthiidae; genus Cheiracanthium; species Cheiracanthium punctorium. Next base: position 2,661,294 of record JAWZYV010010738.1, on the reverse strand, counting down.
TTTTTTTTTCTATACAAATAACATAGAAATCTAATATATAAAATTCTCCTGTCACAGTGTTAGTCACCTAACTCCTTCAAAACTACTCGACCAATTTTAATGAAATTTTCTATGTATATTCGTTAGGTCTGAGAATAGGTTTTTAACTATGTCTCATACCCCTAAGTCATAAGGGCGGTCCACCCCAAAATGTTTAGCCCCAGAGTGCTATTCATTTCAATCAGGATTTCTGTGTAGACCTTAGCATGTCGAATCACTTTTCAAATGTGTTTGCCAGATAATATGGAGAGGGGGGGGACGTTAATAAAATGTTGAAAGTCACACAAGGTTTGCAATTTTTGATAATTGATCACTAAATGTGGTGCCAAAACGCGACAATTTATTATAAATACCGTAATTTCCGGCTTATAATCCGCAGCGATAGATAATCCGCAGGTGCTTTTTTTTCAGGTAGAAAAAAATATTTCTTTAGATAATCCGCCGCGATAGATTATCCGCGGATAGTATCTCGATGCTTTGACAGAAATTGGTAATTATTTTCTATGTATAGTAAAACCACAGTATTAATATTAGAATCAGCTTACTGTAAAACATTTCCTACTAAAAATCTATTGTTATGAATGAGAATTATCAAACATACTTTGACAGTCATTTTTCGATTTAAATTACAATTGGTACCCAATTTTTAAGCTAGGCATTCTACCTGTAAGCCCTAAGAACTGTATTATGAATTGATCAAAAATAAGAAAGCGAAAATTTCTTTCGGAACAAACAAAACAAAATTTATGGTAGCATACAGAATACTTATCGCATACTTTGTAACATCGTAATTATTTAGTCAAGTGACATTATTATAAGAAAAACAAAATTGAACTGAGACCTACCTTTTTACTGGAATAATATATATACAAACAATAAACCTTTTACTGGAACAATATATAGACAGCAAATATTGAATAAGTAATCAATACAGCCAATACTCAGCAAAATTTACGCTTAATATTTACAAGTAATTAAAAAAAGAAACTAAAAATTAGAATCATCTGAATCTGAAAAACCCCAAAAACCAAATCATCATTCAATTCCAAGGAGTCATCAGAATCGTCGTTAAGTTCAGTGGTCGATTCAAAATTTTCTTCTAACAGTCCACATTTTTTAAATGCATTTTTTATAGTACAAACAGAGATTTCATCCCATGCAGTTTTTATCCAGTGGGTTACGTCTGCATACGATGCACATCGCATTTTTCCACTCTTCGTAGACTCATGAACGTCCTCTTCCATCCATTTTTCCCATGAGTTTCTTATCTTCGATTTGAAAGACTTGTTGATTCCAACATCCAGGGGTTGCAGTATTTTTGTTAGTCCTCCCGGTATCACTGAAAGGATTGCATCTGATGTTCTGCAGGCCATTTTAACATCGTCTTTCAGATGAGCCTTCATCGAATCCAAAATCAAAAGCGCACGAGTTTTAAATAGAGGAAACTTCCCTTTTTTCCAAATCGAATAGAGCCAGGAGATCATAATGTCCTCGTTCATACAACCTTTCTCATTGCATTTTATTTCTATTCCACGGGGAAATTTTTCTTTAGGAATGGTTTTTCGTTTGAAAATAACCATCGGGGGCAATTTTTCTCCACTTGCAGAACAGGTTAATACTACAGTGAACGAAGTTTTTTCATTTCCAGTAGTATTTATTGCAATGGACAAAGTCCCAGCAGTGTCGACAGTTCTGTTTGGGGGAGAATCAAAGCACACGGGAACTTCATCCATGTTAAATATTTCTGCAGAAATGAATTTCTTTTCTGCAATTACTTTTTTGGTGTAATGTAAAAACTCATCTTTTTTCATCTCCCAGTCAGTCGGCAGTTTCTGTCCAACAGTAGTGCGATTCCGTACAGAAAGATTTTTTTCTCTTCATGCACCGGTAGCACCACGTGGGGCCACGATCGAAACCTCTAATCTGCATTTCTTCGGCAATTAATTTAGCCTTAATTCTTATTTTAACTGTAGATACAGGATTCCCTTTACTTCTTTCTTCTATAATCCAGCGATGTAACACATCTTCTAATTCAGGCCATTTTGGCTGGCTAAACCGAAAACTTTTACATTTTTTGTTCCTCGCATTTTCTAACTTCTCTTTAGATTTTCTTCATAAGCGAACGTTGGATTCATCGACTTGAAATAGTCGTCCAGCCTCCCTATTTCCAAATTCTTCAGCTTTACTGATTACTTTCAGTTTAAAATCAGCTGAGTAGGTAATGCGTTTTTTCGACATTTCTACAACTTTCGTATGAATCTTTTCAGCGATGATCGTCACGTATCCTAATATGAAGTAGTGATGCCAATTTTTTTGACGAAATTTCCCCATTTCACAGACTATTCATTTAGAGCGGAGAGCCCAATCAGAAGTCGTTTCAGAAAGCTATGACTTATTACCCTCAAAGGTCCCTGTTTTTCCCCATTTTCAAGAAATCTACTGAACGACTGCAGTGGCACCCTGTGTCATGTAATTGATTAACAGACTTAAATCATTTTCATGGTCTAAATATACAGGAAAAAAAGAAATGAACTTTTTTTTTGTTTTTATAAATAAAGTTTTTTATTGTAAAATCTGAAGGCTTCAGGAAAAATTTCAGTAGATAGTACGCAGCGATGCATAATACGCAATGGATAAATTTTAATCTTTTTTAGTAGATAATCCGCAGATTATAAGCCGGAAATTACGGTATATTTCGCGTATAGTTAGAAAACGCCTGGCGTATATTGTAAAATGAGTTTTATTAGGCGATTTTAATATAGATTTCTATTCCGAAGAAGTGCTCTGTGGAACAAGAAAGGAAAACCCGGTACACTCATGGATTATGATGCCCATTCCAAACAGCATTTAAAATGTCTTTGCGGTATAGTTGGAATATGCCTACAGGCATAGGCGTAATCTGAGGGGGGCAAGGGGGGGCAATTGCCCCTGCAGTTGTAAAATTTTGCCCCCCTAGTTTGAAAAGTCAGGGGCAAAGTCATAATCTTGAACACAGATTCATGCATTTATAATCCACATTTACTATCAGATTCTAAAAAAAATAATTTTTTTTTCTACAAAAATCAACGAAAGAATAGAATCAGAAATGCTTTTCAACCCAACAGGGACGACGGCCGACTGGAGAATGGGCAAGCTAGATAATTTCCCAGGACCGCAAAAATCAAGGAGCAGCGATTTTGAACTTGTTTGAAATTAAAAATACACCATTAGAAAAAAAGGACCTGATGCTCTGAACAGTGGACAAAAAGAGGTCATTTTCACAGGCAATGCCGCAATTAGAGTTTATGTCACCAGGGGCAAACCTTAATTAGTGTGCCCCCTTCCATGGAACCGCGTCCCCATTACACGAAACCATAACTGATTTTGGCATTCCCTTTAGCCCGTCTCCCGGTGCTCGTCCCCGCTTGCCCTTCCCTTTAGTTGCGGACCCTTCATATGCTGAATTCAGTTTCTCATTTATATTTTAATGAATCTAATTTTGGTTTTTGAAGGTCAGCAGCAAAGAGACAATCCATGATCGTGCTCACTTGACTTGACAGAAACTGTGCGAATTCAAATGCGATGCAGTTTAAGAGAACATAAAAACGGTCTGCGATTTCATGATTTAAATCTGCTGCCAGGGCCGCAACTAGAGGAGGCAATCGGGGCACGTGCCCCAGACGTAGTGCAATCAGTTATGGTTCCATGGGATGGTGGCATTCTAATTAATGTTTTTCCTGAGAGACATAAACTCTAGTTGCGGCACTATCTAACTCGTATTTCGATACCTTTTAGCTTTTCATGCATTAGAAAGACGTTGCAACAAATTCACCTCATGACCTCCTGTTCACAGCGTTGCTCCCGAGCAATACAGAGAAGTAACGTTTCTTTACAGCTATTATTTATAACGATTTGCTTATAATTCTATTTACCAGCATAAAATAGATTCGCTTAAAAGTCTAGCTGAGTCTAAGATAACATCTCAGAATATTATTTTTCTTTAGTACATACTAGTATTTGTAAATTCACCTAATTTATATATAACCCACCTTTTTTTTTCTTGACTAGTCTTCAACTCAAAAACTTATAACTTATAGCCGAGCTTTTGGTTAGCCCATTTATGCCTAGTGTCCCTTTTTTGGGACGGCATTTTCGCTATTAGTCGAAAACGTTATTTATTTTTCCTAGCCATTATACATGAGTATTGAGCCTCAACTCTACAAAATATTTTAATATAACGAAGTAGGATGTTTATATTTCGATTTTTATGCATAATGATTTGAAAAGAAATCATCCCTTGTTCAAGAAGGTGACATCAGAAATTTATCTATTATTTCTGTTATCAGTAAAATTCGAAGAAAGTCGCAAAAATATCCAGGCACAAATGGGTTAATGAAATTATGCTCCTCAAATTATTGAATATCTTGTTCCACATTATTTTTCTAAAAATATTTACGATATCATTCTCCCCCCCTTTACCCCCCCCCCCCTCCTCCCAAAAAAAGAAAACATAAAATAAAAAATCTGGAGTGACTCCACTCGACTTTCCGAACACTTAAGATTAAGATCATTACCAAGCATTTAAATAAATTTCAATCGATGAATAATTCAAACACATATACCCAATGTGAGCTCAATCGAATGTACCGTTTAGGAGTTATCGTGTTCACTCACAAACACTCATACACACACACATACATACATACATCTCGTAAAAATGGCATAAATGGATTCAGAAGACCTCAAAATGTGTCAATACATCAAAATCTCGAAGTCGAATTTTTTCATGATTACAATACTTTCCTTACACGGTACTTTGTATTTTATCTTTTTTAATTTTGTCTTATGTAATTTGTCCTTTTATGCATCACTGTAAATGGATTTTAATCTGTAGTGTGCATTTCTTTTATGAAATAAATGAAAATATTCGGAAAGTAATAAATAAATAAATATAAATAACGTACTGGACTTGCTTAAATTTTTAAAATTTTCTTTTCAAATCAAGGAAAAATATGAACATTCAACTCAGCCTACTGTAAATTTAACAGGTCGCTAACATCAGAGAAAGTGCAGTGGGAAGAGAGGTCACTGAGTGTTATGTGAGTGAGTTGTTATGTGAGTGAATGTGCACTGAGCTTCATTGTAATGTATTTCAAACCCTGAAAGAAAAGCGACTTTTTAACAAGGCATAAAATGATCGTTTTTCTGGATTTTTCTGCGATCTATATTTTTTCTTAATACGTACTGTTGTAAACGATTTGTTTATTTGGACAAACATTAATAATATTAGTTTTTCCTTATTATTATTCTATTAAATCTCCATAAAGCGGACCAATGACCGAGTGGATGAGACACTGAACACTGGGAGATGGCTAAAGTGCGCGTAAGATTTTGGCTTTTCGCTTGGTTGCCGATGTAATGGTCTGGAGTTTTGGATGGTTTTCTCTAGCTATAACGTGCATTTGCATTAGAACCAGGACCCTTGCTAAAGGGGGAAGGAGGAGAGCCCCCCCCCTAATATTAGAAAATTCTGTTAAACTTGGCAAAATTAGTTATCTAGTTTTAAAACTTGGTAAAAACTGCTCCCAAAAACTATAATTTACTTTATATTTCTGGTACACTTGGCAAAATTACATAACCCCAGTAGTAAAAAGTAAGAAGTTGGTAATATTTTTAACCATACTTACAAATACAGCTTCATGTGAAAGGAGCTTTTCATCCTTGCGAAGGTTGGAAACATATTTGTATTTAACACCAGGACAGGAAAGACTGAGTCATTTGACATTAATGTATATAAAACGAAAGAGAGATAAATAAAGACGCAATTATTGAGGAATTTAACTCAGATGCAACAATTCGAGGCAGACGCTTAGCTTTAGTTTAAACGCAAATTCCTTAAGAGAAATAATACAAACAAAGTAATTAAAATGCGTTGTTTTTGCCGTCAAATGTCTAGTTTTGGTTTTTACTCACAAGAGCTCTTCAATACTTTTTGGAAATAGTAATTAAATTTTGTTTATTATTTTTTAAAATCTTTTTTGTTAAATAAAACATGAAAATCTACATTTTTCAGCTAGAGTATGTTAAATTAAAAAAGTTGATTTTTTTTATATTTATGTAATTATTAAAGAAATAAAATATGTCATAAAACTTTTCAGTATGTATTTTGGTAAGTATAAACTTTTAAAAAGTTAAAATTATGCTTGGTATTGTGGGCATGTGAGCCCCAATAATAATGCTACTTCTTCTTCAAATTTTTATCATTTTTTACTTCCTTGTACGTAGTATAAGGAAGTAATGTGATCCCGAAAAATTTTGGGGGCCAAATTTCGACATAAAAACCGATTTTGACTACCTCTAAATTTAATTTAAAAAATTTTTTCGATGCATCTCATCGTAGGCTAGCATGCACGATCATATTAACGCGTCTGCAACTCATTTTGACCAGTGGCGAGTCTACTGTGGCCAGTTTTTCCATGCCGTCTGTACGTACGTACGTACGTAACTCGCATATCTCAAAAACTATTGGTCGTAGAATGTTGAGATTTGATATTTAGGATTGTTCTATGATCTAGTTGTGCACCTCCCCTTTTGGTGGCAATCAAATGGATAGTTTATGTACAGGACCGCCCAAAAGATTCGAAATACATTACGCTCTATGGGCCGAAATTCATTAAACTCGCCTAACTCAAAAGCTATTAGGCGTAGAATGTCGAAACTTCATATTTGGGATAGTTGTAACATCTAGTTGTGCGCCTCCCCTTTTGGTTCCATTCGACTGGATAGTTTATCTACAGGACTGCCCAAAACATTCGAAATACATTACACTCAATGGGCCGAAATTCATTAAACTCGCCTAACTCAAAAACTGTTAGGCGTTGAATGTTGAAACTTTATATTTAGGATTGTTGTAACATCTAGTTGTGCACCTCCCGTTTCGGTTCCATTCGACTGAATAGTTTATCTACAGGACCGCCCAAAAGATTCGAAATACATTACGCTCTATGGGCCGAAATTCATCAAAGCGTTTTTTAGAGGTATTGGGCTATTTCAAACGACTCAAAAGTGATATATGCTGTAAACAGTTAGAAAATGAATTTCTCCATTAAAAAAAGTGTCTTTATCATTTATAGTTCTGCTACAGGAACACTCAAAAGATTTCCAATACATTACGGTCAATAGCAATTTTAGAGGCATTCATCCATTTCAAGCACAATACCGTCCTACCACATAAGTTAGGTAATGGTCCGGCCACGGTCACGTGCCTCCCTCAAGAACTATGCCAAAAGTCGCCAAGCTTGGCGACTTTTGGTGTACGTGTGTGCATATTTAACTCTCAAATTTCAAAATGATGATGAAATTTCATATATAAGAATGTTGTAACATCTAGTTGTGCATCTCGATTTTTGGTTCCAATCTACTGGAGAGTTTATTTACAGGACCACCGAAAAGAATTTCAGTACCTTAATGTCTATGTACATCTTCATTATAATACAACTGTAGACAGTCATTGTTTCGTACATGCCCAAAATCTCGCCGTCTGTCCTCGACCTTGGCGAGTTTTGGCGAAATATCGCCAAATTTGGCGATAGTCATTTGGTTCATGCCCAAAGTATCGCCATTTGTCATCGTTCTAGGCGAGTTTTGGCGAAATATCGCCAAATTTGGCGATAATCTGTCATTGTTTGGTTTATGCTTAAAATCTCGCCAAATGTCGTCGACATTGACGAGTTTCGCCGAAATATTGCCAAATTTGGCGCCAAAAATTATTTCCTATTTTGTATAACTCTAAAACTTTAACCCGTAGATTTTTTAACTTTGTATTTAGAACTATATTATAATATCTAACTGTTTTCAATATCTTTTTTGACAGCAATCGACTGAGAATTTATTTACATGGTGAGCCAAATGACTTTGAATACATTGAGGTGTATAGATGCATTCAATTCATTGAAAGTCTGTGGTCAATGACTACTTTGGCTATCACCAAAATCTCACTGACTATCTCAAATTTGTCGGCTTTTGGTGAAATATCGCCAAATAAAGTGTCAGAAGGAAATCTTTCAAATTGAACTCAGCTTGGCGATATCGAAATATTTGGCTAGAAATCGTTAAACCTTACTATTATTGATATTTTATCTCTTTCAAACAAATAAATTTAGAGGAAGTTCGTCGAAAATATTTTTGATCTAATGGACGTGCAAGGAAGTCATGTGTTGGACACATCAGATTTTTTTCTTTCAGAGACAACAGCTATTCACACTGTATTTGCAATCAATCAAGAAGACTAATACTTAATTATTAATAACACAATCAGGAAGGATACTCAATGATTCTGTTATTTTTCTAATATTTTATTATTTTTAATATGTATCTAGAATTTTACGATCAAAAATTTTGCTTGAAGTGCACATTTTCTTCTCCTTTATTGCTGAAGAATGATTGCTAATTGTAAATACACTTTAAAAGTAATTGTCCACCCAAATAATGAGAAATTTCATTTTAAAGCCAGAACCAACTACGCAAAAATCAAAAACACACTTCTCCATTGGATTTTAAAACTTTTTATCCTCCTTGAGAAGTTATACAATGAAAAAGGGACGAATATGACGTTTTCTAATGGGCTAAAATGGCTTTATACAAGCGCACACTAATAGATTCACTTGATAGTTCAGATTTACTGACTATGAGCAGGAAGAACATGAATTCGAGTTTGTGGTTTTCCGGGCAAATTAATCTATATAGAAATGTTCTGCATTTAATGACTGAAAGTAAGAAATTTTGCAAAAGGTCCCGCCCTTTTTATTTAGGTTTCGTACATTTTACTTTATAATTTTTTATAATTTAATTTTTATATGGAGCAGTCTAATAATATGATAATAATAATAATAATAAAGACACATATATACGAGTGCGCATACAGACTTTCATTTAAAATGACTTTTGCCACCCCAGTTTGGAAGCCCAAGTTACGCCTATGCCTACAGGAAGAATATGCCTGGCGAAGATTGTAAAACAGTTTCAGTAGAAAATTTTAAGATAGATTTCCATTCCAAAGATGTGTTTTATGGTACAAGAAAGAGTTGATTCCTTTTTTTAACGCCCCCACTCTCGCCAACCTAAAAAATCCCCGTCCTTTGGCGAGCTTTTCAGTCATCATGGGTCTCTGGGAGTTATGCACAAGTTTCAACGGTACTTACGTATTATCCCGGCGGTCCGCCAAGACAAGCAATTTTTCACCAAGATAAATGCTGGGCACATGAAATTGTTGATGGTTTGGAATACGATTGGCAACGTATTTAAAATCTACGAAAAAGTAGTTGGCGGAAGTGACCGCCGGGATAATACGTAAGTACCGTTTCAATGCACCCAAAAGAACTAGGTAATAACTAAAGTAAACAAACTACCAATAAATGCGCCAGTTAAGGAATTTGAAGACACTTAATTATTAAAACTACATTAATTGGTAATCCAAAATAAATAAAAATGTAACGGCATGCTGTACTTACATGTTGTTCCAAATCTCCATTTTAATTCTAAATTACGATTTCTACATAAATGCAAAAAATCGTCATGGTAACTGCATATGTTTAATCATCGCCTCCTTGGCGAGAGTCGAGGCGTTAAAGTAGGAAACAATATATAAAACGGTGAAGTATAGTTGTGATATACTTGGCGAAGATTGTAAAATAGTTTTAGTAGGCGATTTTAAGATAGATTTCGATTCCAAAGATGGGTTTTATGAAGAAAGAAAAATGCAGCACAGTCGTGAATAATGATAACACTTTCCAACTTAATGGAATAAGGACGAAAAATAGGGACGACACATAAATTATGATACGATTTTAATATATAGCACTATAGTGCCTATTTAAAATCTGAAAGTGTTTCAGATTTTCATCCTCTTTTTTTTTGGGGGGGGGGGCAAATTTTTTTATGGAATGACTATCAATAAATCTCAAGGCCAAATTATGTCTGTTTGTGGATTAGATTTGAGCACGCCATGTTTTTCACACGGACAGTCATACGTGGCATGCTCTCGAGTGGGCAAACCATACAGTGGGCATCCAGTTTGTTTGTGTTATCTAAAGAGGGGATAACAAAAAATATTGTATACTCCAGAGGTTCCCAAACTGGGTGCCGCAGCACCCTAGGGTGCCACGAGTGCATGTCAGGGGTGCCGTGGAGATAATCAAGAAAAGTGTTTTGGTGGAGTATAATCAAATAATTTCCTCTGAACCGGTATCCCCAAGAAAATGAGCCAAGCCAATCACTAAGTGGGCTCAAACAAAAATATTTCAGTCAAGTTCAAGACTGTCCTGTAGCCTCTCTTTCATAGGAACTCCCTGAAATGGGGGTATTGTCAAAATTCTATATCCCTTTCCCAAGAGAGTACTTTCTTGATAGTTAGCCCTATAAACAAATAAACAAAAAATAATGTAAAATGCGTAAAATGCATCCAAACTGCTTCATTCTATCCTTCATATTCATATTGCTTTAAAGGAAATCTGCCAAGTAAGTTTTTAGCCTGAAAAGGGTGCCGCGAAATGTTTTTAGCCTGACAAGGGTGCCGCGGAATGCTTTTAGCCTGACAAGGGTGCCGCGGGTAAAGAAAGTTTGGGAATGCCTGGTATACTCTATTGCGTTAAGGGATTGATATTATTTTTTAGTAAAATTATTGTAATTAGCGATATATATAAATTTAAAGAATAAATTACAATGAATTAAAAATATAAATGTTTCGTATTGTGTTATTTTTACATTCCAGCATCGTTCACAGCGCTCCATGCCTCTTCCACTCATATACCACATCCTCACAAACTTACAATAAGGTAGTCATTTCTTTCTACTAAAATAATCCTAGGAATAATGTATATGGCAAAACAACGTTTGCCGGGTCAGCTAGTTGATTTATGAAAATGTAGCTGTTCTTGCTCAGTGTCATTAGTTATTAATAAGGGGTTTGACCAAAAGATGAAGCCTGTGTACAATGCATAGAAGATGTAAAAAAATGTTATTCAGTCAAAATAAACAATTTATGTGCCATTTGTCAGGACTGATAAGCGACGAGTGTTGTCTGAGTTTGGAAGATGCAAAATCAATGCTCATTTAAAGAGTGGTAAATCTGTTCATGTGAAAATAGTAAATTACTTAAAAGATCAGTTGATGCAATATATAATTATAAGAGAGACCATGTAAATTACAGCAAAAATTTTAACAAAAAGGATAATCCACATTTGATTGAAAGGGATAGAGAAGAAGGATTCTTCAAAGTGCGTCGCAAAATGGCTACAGTTCAAAGGAGATTTGTACTGATTTATGCCTTCCCTTCACTTCTAGAAGAGTTAGACAAATTTTAAGCTCTTCACACTACTTGAGATTTTTAAAGAAGAAAGCTACTCCAAAGTTGGCATTTCGTCACAAGCAACTGCATTTGCAATATTGTGTTAATTTCATGGAAATGTGTCAGAAATAAAAGAACATAATATTTTCTGATGAGAAAAAAATTAATTTAGATGATCCCGATGGTTTAAAGTAGTATTGGAGGGATATCAGGAAAGAACCATAATCTATCTACAATAGAAATTTTGGTAGTGGAGGTTTGGTGGTTTGGCTACCAATTGCTTATAATGGAAGAAGTGAAACTGTCTTTTTAGAAGGCCGTCAGAACTCATTCGAGTACTGAATAACCTTAGAAAATTACCTTTCACCATTTGCATGAAAAAATGCATGTAATCATTCTCCAAATGATATGAACAACTGGTTTGAAGAACGAAATATTGTTCTATTTGATCACACTCTTAATAATCTAGATCTTAACCACATGGAAAATGCTTGGGCAGAACTTATTCAAATGCATGGTTTATGGAAATGGACAACAATATACGTTTGTTATAGAACCGAGAGCTTTAATAAGTCAGAAGTGGACATTAAATGATCAGAAATATATTCAAAATCTTATTTTATCCATGAAGGATAGAATGAAAGTAAATCTGATGAAGAAAGGTGCCTTTACAAAATATTAGTTCCATTTTATTTATAGATTTCAAAAATCAATTTCCATGTATAAAATTAAAAATATTGAATACTTGTTTTTATTCATTAATGTGAATGATTTCTTGGTAGTTAAATTATTGGTTATGTATAGCATGCATAACATATGAATTGTGAAACATTTTCAACGAGTAGAAATAAAGTTCTTTTAAAAACACTATGATTTCATAAATCAACTTCCTCCACTGTGTGTGTGTGCGTGTGCGTGTGCGTGTGTAAAATATGAAAATAGCCTTTGACAATTTAATCTAATTTAAAGTCATCTGAAAAACCATCTTTAATCTCTGAAACAGAGTTCTTTCAATGTAAGGTTTGTTACTTGGCCAGACAAATATTATTTTCAGAGAGAATTTTTGAGAGCACTGAAGAATCAAAAGTGTAAATTAAGCTAAATTTTCAGGCATTTGCAGTTTCCGTTTGACCATCTTGTGCTAAGTAAGTAAATAACATCACTTTAGCAAGCCAATTAGAGAAATGGTAATGCCCGTTGCACCTAGTGACAAGGTGGGAAACTAGGAGTATGCAAGTCAGGAGAGAAACATTTGTGAGGGACTTTCAATATTGTAACTGCCTTGATTAGGGCAATCAACAAGTGTATCCGTCGGTCGCCGGTCCTTCTCCAACAAAGTATGAGAAATAATAAAGATCCAGCTTAATCTCAACCAGGTTCGACTGCCATTCTTTCAGAAAAAATGAAGTCATTGTGCAGAGAGTGTTTGGCATTCTTCACACACACACACACACACACACACACACACACACACACACACACACACACACACACATATATATAACTTGGCTGTTCAAGCCTCGTCATTGGGAGACACCCCCCCCCCAATTTTTTAGTTTCATTATTGCCATATTAAAATGATATTAATTGACTATGTCATTTTATCTTGCTTCTTTGGTGTATTTCGCCTGGTAACCCTAAGTTGAAATTTTTATGATTGTAACCTATTTATAGAAAAATACATGTGATGCATATTCTACAGCTTATGAAATATTGTAACAATAGATTAAAGCTGTTGTGAACTAATAGTATTTAAATATATGTAAAATCATGTCGCATACTTTTATGTCACATTTTTGGGACACATTTTTCATACAATTTTTAATAAAGGGGGTGAGAGATAAAATGACATAGTCATTAATATATGTATAAATTAAATCTGGGATGAGTGTTTAGTTTCCAGGTGTAACCAGCTATAGTCAAACTTGGATAATTTGAAGTTGAAAGGACCAGATATAACCCAGACAGCAGAGCAAACTTGCAGCAATCTTGATTTATCAAGTCAATAAGCTTGAATTAAGCTTGAAAATTCCAAGCGTGTAAGCTTGATGCAAGCTTGAATCAAGTGTTCTAGTTTACACTTGCCCAGCTTGCATTAAGCTTGACATTTCAAGCTTAAAAAATTTTCCAAAAAAATTTTTTTCTAAATACACGGGTGCCCGATGGCTAATGCGCCCCACATAATTTATTTTTCCACACATTTTCCCCCTCTACGCTGAAATTTCAATTTAATTTAATCTGTTTCCATCGAGTGTTCATGACTGGAATAGAACCCGGGCCCTTTGGCTTACCAGTCGAGCACGCTATCCATTCCGCCACCAGAGTCTTGTGCAGCTACGACTAAAGTTTGAAGTGACTTACCACGCTGTTTTTTCGCCAGATTGATAAGTGGGCGATGTGTTATTTGCTTCTTTTATTTTCCATGGGATGCATCAAAATTAAAATAATGCATCAAAATAAATTAAATTAAAATCAAAATTAAAATAAAAAAACATGTTTTAAAACTTTCAGTACCGCAACACTCATGAAGCAATACTGCTGGCCAAAATCGAGACAAACGACTGATTTTGAAATCAATTTCGTAGTATAATTGTATTTTATTTTGAAGAATTTCCATATTTGGAAATATAGAATGGGTTTACTTAACACAAATTTTGTGTTAAGTAATATGAAATGAAAGGAACAGATAGTTAAACGTTACTTCGAAATGCTATATCACAGTTGCTAACATGTATGGAATACAAACACTTTAGTCATTTTTGTAAATATTTCTTAAAATAACAAATAATTGAACAATTTTGGCTATTTTTTAATGCTAAAAATTCTCTTTACAAATGTGGTTATTTTACTACATATTGGTGTGCTATATTGATATAGAGCATTTCGAAGAATTAAAAATAAGTTTAAATTAATTTATACAAATGTAAATTTGAATTATTTTCATTGTTCATACTTTATAATTAAAAAAATTATTTAACTTCTGATTTTTTTTTTATCCTTCGTAATTTTATTTTAAAATTACAAAAGTGTAAGATGTAAGATTTTTGGGCCCTAAAATCTGTAGGCCCTGGGCAGTTGCCCCGTTTGCCCTGCCGGTAATATGGCACTGGTAATATAAAATAAAACACATCTTTTACGAACTTTCAGCAAATTCGAGGACGCTAGACAATTAATGTCCGTTCTCTTTCACAGATGGCGCCATCAACGCTCCTTTAAAAAGGAAAAATCACGCGAGTATCAATTTTCAAGCTTAAATCAAGCTGTATTTAAGCTTGACAATTCAACTTGACTCCTGCAAGCTTGCTGCCAGCTTAGAATGAGTTGAACTGTCAAGCTTGCATTAATGCGTTAAATTCAAAGAAATGTCAAACTTGATTTAAGCTTATGTGCTGTCTGGGAAAGTTTGTATTATCGAAAAATTCAAATTACATATATTCTCTCAAAGAGAAAAGATAAATAAAAAAGATTTCTAGGAACTGAGCAAAAATTTCAAATAATCCAAATTTCACAGTATTAGTTTTCAGACCCAACCAGGTTTACAAAGTATGGTTAATATAGTAACTTCAATAATGTTCAATACACAATGCTGTCATTGAAAAATACTATAACAATGTTAAATTGATGAGATGATAATTAAAAACTGTCCTACAGTGCCACAGTTCTGGGGCATGATTTGCGTGCTCAGCAAGGTTGACTGCCTTTCATCTCTTAAGAGGGTCGGTAAAATGAGTACCAAGTTTGCTTGAAGACTAAACAGTGGTGGATCTACATCAGGCTGACCACCTGATTGGGACACATGCTTCTGCATCCTTGAGCTATTGGTTGAGAAGGCATAAAGTGCAGGCCTTGACCCAATGTGGGCTGTTGTACCAGGAATGTGTTTACTAATATATATGTTACTGTGTATTTATTAACCGCTAAAAATGTTTAGTTAATATAGGTTGTTAAAAGACAAAGGACAGTGAATTATATTGACATTTTAATAGCAATAATGTCAAAACACAATTTCTGATTACTGGAGCAACTTATTTTATGAAACTTAAGAAACAAAAGTATTAATATATTTTTGGTTGAAAATTAAACAGCTACTACGGGGGTATACTGCAGGGATGAAGTTAGTATAGCATGTAAATAATAATGAATTTTTCTGGATTACTTAAAGTTATTATTTTTTTCCATTCCCCTTTTTTTTTCTTCTTTTTAAAATATCAATTACATATTGCAGGGGGTTAGCAAACTTTTTCAGATCTAGAGCACTAAAAATTTTTATGAAAGCTATAAACATTAGATTACTTCTTTTGTAGAATGCTAAAATAAACTGTAGAGTCAGTAGTCTGTGTCAATTAATTCTTAAACTGTATCAGAGAAATGTGTTTTAAATTCCTTAACTAGGTAAGCAAATTTTCAGTTTCTAGCTTGCATCTGACTAAAAAAAAAATTGTCTACTAAACACAGAGGAATCATTTGACACAAAATACACACTTACTGTATTCCCATCATCATGGCCACAGAGAAAAAGTAACCATTTGAAAGTCCAAGCAAAGTCATGAATGATATGTAGTAAGCATCACTTTCAAAAATAACAGGCAGGTGATGTCGAGGCTGAAGATTACAAAGCATAAATAATGGAATGAAGACAAATCTCGCTAAACATGAAATCAGCAAATGCTTACGCTTAGACAAAGGCTGCAAAATAAATATGTATTGCATTAATATAAAAAATTTTGTTTATAAAATACATGTATAAAAACAACTCAATATGTAAATTTTGGGTGGCACGAAGCATTCAGTCCCTGTCCTTACTTACCACTAGACATTTTCCAGCCAAAACACCAGAGTTTGTCCCATTGAGATAGAAGAACAGCTGGATAGGCTGGTTGAAAAAGTGCAGCCGTTACCATCACTCAATTTAACTCCCATTAACATAGCAGTCGATCAGTTTGTCAATCACCTGCCACAGAGCCAAAAGCCAGCTTTTGTCAAAGAAGTTTTTTGGCACTGTGGCACATGATTGACTGTCATGTCGCTGGTAGTTAAATTAACTCTTTGAGGCACAACCCTTTCCCAATGCTGAAAAAAGGGCAGCCATTGCCATTGCTTGTCTTAACTACCAGCAAGATGGCGGACAATCAAAACGTTCATCGCGTGGCACAGCCAGCTGTCGTCAAAAAAGGGTCTCTAGATCTGTGGCACACGATGAATGTTTCAATCGTCTGCCATCTTGCTGGTAGTTAAGTCGAACAATGGCAATGGCTGCCCTTTTTTCATCATTGAGCAATCTATCCAGCTGTTCTCACATTCTTCCATTTTTCAGCAGATGTCAGTGCTGTTAAAAATAATCGTGACAATTTTTTAAACGGAAATGACGTGCTAAAAAGTAAAGGATTCTCGTGGAGCTATGTCACCCGCAACTAGTTTTATAGAAATCAAATCTATTCTTCGTGACTGGCGAAAGTCAAAACGTCGGAGTTTGGTGTTCCCAGAGAGGAAACACTGCGCGTTAAAGGGTTAAACGATGGACTCAGCAGCACTTTTTCAGCATTGGGGCTATTAAGGTAGCCTATATACTTTTCTTGTATATCCATGATTCCACAACACTACTGTTGCCATACTAATAAAAATTTGTTGGCAAATATTTACAAAAGAGTTGACGCGACCACAAAACAATAACTTAATCACTGAAGTTTCTCTCTATTCTAAAAAAAAGTAAAGGCCGCTGTCGCCACCGCTGTCAAAAGCTTGTCAGCGTATCTCCTCCTAAACCGTGGGGATTTGAGTTTCGACTAAGGTGCCCACAGATTCGAAAAATTCCGAGGAACCTGCTAAGCTGATTTAAATTTCGAAAATCGAATTATTTTAGAAGATATTAATAAAAAACTGAAAAAATAAACCGAATGGTTGCCAGATTTGGCATAAAATCATTCATTCCTTTGCAACTAAGCGTTTCCAAGTATCTAGAATTGCGTGAAATTTACAAACATGAGTTAGAATTAAGCCCATTTTACGCCAAAATAAAAACTATATGAAATAAGTAACTCAAACTGTGTTACACAAAGTAGACAATTTTCAAATAGTAAGTTCGCTTAGACAACAGGAGTTTAGAATTAGCGATTATTCGTTTTTCCAAAACAGAATAACTAATATTTTGAAAATGAAAAAAAATTAAAATGCAGATTATTTTAAAGCCGGTTCTCATCCAGCTGGATTATTTGCTACCAGTAGAAATATTGGGCGGCGTTAACTATGCCATTATAGCAGTTACAGTACACTTTGGATATTTGCTAGCGCGACGAGATGGTATAATTCGTGGTGCTAAGTACGCCAATCTGCAAACGATTATGTAAATGAAAATAGGGATAACGGTTTTCCGACAACCTTACATGAACAGTAATTATAGGTTGTGAGCATGTGTAAATCGCCAAATAATGAAAAGTCGCCATTGGTGGCAAGCTATCCTATCTGTTCCATAGCTTTTATTAACTTTACATGTACGCAAGTCGCCAAGTAATGAAAAATCGCAATGGGTGGCAAATTCGAAGGGTGTCCAATAGGTTTTACATTATTAAAAATACAACAGCTGAAACAGATGTTCTGATTTTATTATGCTTTAGCTCCTAATTAATATAACTATTGAATGGCAACATTGAAAATCATTGTGTTTCTGAAGAGTGCAAATAATTTTTCCAGCGATTATAAGCGGAGTCCGCACTCCAGGTATAGTACAGCTCAGGACCCGTACAACACGGATTCCCATAACAAAATATCTTCCGTGTTATGAGGGGGAGGGGGTCTACTGTAGTGTGAAGTTTAAATTTTTATGTACCAATGAACTTGCAAGAACCAAGCAATGCATAGCTCAGTAACATTCTATCTGATCCAATCTTCGGGTTTTGTCTGTTGAAATTATGTCTTTTTTACGAATAAGCCTGATTAGGGGCCGAATGCCTCATACGAAAAGCGAGCATAGCGAGTCTGGGGGCCTTGGCCCCTAGTATCTTTAAAAAGAAGCGAGGGAAAAAAATATTTAAAAAACCACACTTTTGATAATAGTCACATTAATATAGCTAGGACTGTATCCAGCAGTAAAATGATCCAAACTAAACACAGGGAGGAGAGTCAAAAACCTGCCTGTGTGTAACAGCATAGTATTGACTATATGAATTAAATTGTAATATTTCTGTAGAGGTTTGCATTAATAATGTTCCACTGCACATTCATATTTTATGTGTTCATGCACTTGAAATATAATGTGTTGCAGAAAGATTTTTGTATTTCTGGAACTTGTCATACAAAGTGTGGCAAAATTCTGCCATCAGGTATGTATATTTAACATGGCTGCTAAGCAAAAAAGATTTTTAAAGTGATTAAACCTCCTAATCCTCTTTAAAAGAAGCACAAAATAATTTTGTGCATGCATTATGTATTAAGTTTACTAAGTACTAAACACTAGATGCTCAACAAAGAACACTAATAGAAGGATCCAATGGTACATGATTATATTATTTGTTAAATGAATTTGTGGCAATCAAATTCTATAAAATAAGTACAGTTTCAACTACACTAACAACAGAAATAAAATAAAAATAATTGAAGCAAAATGTATACTTCTTTTGCATAAATTATTAGGAAATGTGCGTAAGGAGTATGAAATTATAATCAAATTTAAAAGAAATAGTCTTGTTCAAAATATTTAAAGTTCACTTCTTTAAAAAGTATCTATTTATTGCATAACCATATTAAAATATTTTAAAATAAGATTAATTTTAATATTTTTTCATTATTTTAAAAAAGGAGAAGACTTAATGATTTTATTTTAATTAATAGGAGATAGATATTTTTTGCTGATTTTAATAAATAGATTAAAATTATTCACATCTTGCTAGTAATTCACTCAAAAGTGCTGAACTGAAAATATGATTTATGAAAAAACAATAGGATGTTCCAAAAAAAGTAAAAAACAAATAACAAACAGTTTCTTATCAATTTCTTAGAATAAATTAAAATATATCATTAAAAATGATCATATCCTTATTCCACACAAGATATGGTTTTTAAATGTTTACAGCTAAATAAGTTAAAATATGTTATTAAATAAATCATATCATTCTTCCACACAAGATATACTTTTAAAACTATTATATAACCTTGCTGAATGAAAGTGATATTGGAAAAGTATTAATTTACTTTAGTCATGGTTTTTAAATGCATATGCCTCATTTTTATTATTTTCTTTATCAAAATAACAATATTAAGGAAGATTCTTCAAAGGAAAATGTAACATTTACTTTTAAAAGCTTAACAAAAAGGTATGCAAAAAATAATAAAATGCCAAATAAACTAAGTAAATTTCAAAAAATTTCTTCTGAATTTTACATTTTTGTTTAGTAATATTTTTTGTAGAAAAATTTAGTATTAAAATTTAATATTTAATTCTTAAAAGATAAACTAAGACTGACATGGTCATTTTTTTATAATAAAAGTATGTAACTTTTTAAGATACTTAGACTAAAAATTTAACTTTTCAAATACTGTTTTTTTTATCACTTTACTTGAACATAATTCTGAAATTTATATTGCTGACTTTCTTTCATAGTAAACTTTTATTGCAGAAACTAAATTTTATGACTTACAAATGGCACCCATCCACCAACAAAACGACCACACAGATCTCCTAAGTTAAATAGCAAAAAGCAAGTGATGGGAAGATACAATTTTCCTGAAAAAAATATATATATATAGTATTTAATACATCTTCTAGTAATAAAATTACATATAAGAACAATATATAATAAAAAATACATTTTATGGTGAGTTAAAATCAAGTTATAGCTAAAATTATCAAAAATTCCATAATGTTAGGATCAGGTACACAGCCAGAAAAAAAATTGGGGGGGGGGGGGGGAGCTCAAAAGGTGAAAAAGGAAGAACTTTTTACAAAAAGGTTTGGCCATTCCCTAGCTTGATTAGCAAAGTTAGAACGTGTATGCACACTTCTAAAATCGGTGCATTCCTGCAAAAATCTTCAAATTATAATGTTTATTTGTTTGGGGGAAGGTGGTTATATTTTTTTGTAAAATTCCCACCTTTGACTGGATTTGTTCAGCTATGCCTGTTTGTAAAACACATTTGAATAAAACTGAAAAAATACTTTGCAAATGAGTCAAGGAAAGCATTGTAATTTTTTAAATACTCAAAAAGCAATAAAAAATAATCATTAACTAAACCGAAAAGTGCAACAGCCACGCCTTCTTGACCATGGACCCTGGGGTGCAGAAAGATATGCCCATGCCAGATGATCAGCCTGATGCAGGGTCCCCAGTGTTTAGAACACCAACTAAGATTGATCCTCATTTTAGTAGCTCACCCAAGAGATGAAAGGTGAGTCAACCTAGTTCAACTGGGGATCAAATCTTGGACCTGTGTCACAGCAGCATAATACACTAACATTATGCGACACACACAGATTAGATTCAAAATCATAAATAGTTAACTTCATGAAATTAAAGTTAACCATTTTTGAGAAGATACTCAATTTTGACAAAAATATTCATAGTACAGACAGTTCTTCAATTAAAAAAATAATACTGTTGATAGTAAGACAATTTCATGTACAGTATTTGAATTTTATAAACCATAAAAATGCATAATTTAACAATTGATGAATCACAAGCAGGCTTCAGAAGATATCAATCTACTAATCAATAATTTAAACAATTGGCACATTAAATTAAAGATGGGATGAATAATAGTGAAACTCTTGTTGCTGTATTTGTTCATTTACAAGCAGCTTATGACTAGTTTGAGTTTCTAGTATGCCACTTTTCAATGTTTATTCACATGGGCAACTGCTGGCCTGTGGGCCAAATGTCACCCATTATGGCTTTTCATACAGCCCGTGGAAGATTTTAAAATCATGCTCAAAAAATAGTAAATCTCGGTTGTCTCCAACTACATTAAGTCATACACAGTACAAAATCACAGCATATTTCTTCAGAGCAGCACAAAGAAACTAAAAAGAGAAAACCATTAAAAGTCAGAGTAGACAAGATGTCTCTTTCTGAGGCTTGTGGGATAACAATTCCATTTCCAGACTCTGCTGATGTAGCATAATTTGCCACAGTGGTACACTCATCGCATTACATTGCGTGGAGATAGTTTTTACTTGTGTTTGAGTTTTCTTAGTTTGGAAAAGTATGTCTGCTTTAAAAAAGTGAAAAGTACACATGGAATGTCGTCAATTTCAAGAAAGATGGACTGATGAATATTTTTTATTATGCACAATGGTATTCCTATCTGCCTATTATGTAATGAACCATTATTTGTTTTAAAAGAATATAATATGCAGCGGCATTATTTCAGTAAATACATTGGCGTGTCAGTTGCAAAAAGATAAAATTCAGAAATAACAAATTTGGACAAACAGCAACAAATGTTTAATAAACAAAGGACACAACAGGACAATGTTGTGAAAACTAGCTTTATAGTTAGCTCAAAACTAGCAAAGTCATCAAAACTATTTGCTGAAGGAGAATTTGTCAAAGAGTGCCTGTTAGATATTTCAGATACATTGTGTCCAGAAAAGAAAACAGAATTTGAGAAAATAAACTTATCGAGATGTACTGTTGTTAGATGTATAGATATGATGGCTGGTGATATCAAGAATGCATTGAATGATCGTCTTACTGTATTTCAAGCATTTTTGATTGCTTTGAACGAGAGTACTGAGTTGCCTGGTGCAGTGCAACTAGCTATTTTTGTATGAGGCGTTGATAGAGATTTAAATGTAACAGAAGAATTGTTGACTTTACAGCCTCCAAAAGGGACCACTGCTGGAGAAGTTATTTTTTGTAGGGTTGAAACAGCTATCAAAACAGTATGGTTTGCTGGGGTGCCAATTAATTGGAGTTTGTGCAGATGGTGCATCTTCTATGTTGTGTTCACAAAGGTGTTTTATCGGAATTTTGAAAGAAACAGCAATTGACTTGAATGTGCAAACACACGATTTAATAATTTTACATTGCATTATTCATCAACAAAACTTGTGTGCTAAGTCCATCCAATTGCAGAATGTTATGGATATAGTGATAAAAAACCATTAATGTTATTTGATCCCATGACCTGAACCATTGCCAGTTCAAAGCATTTTTGGATGAACTCTCTTCAGAATATGGTAATTGACATATAATTGTGAAGTCAGGTGGCTAAGCAAAGGCCAAATGTTAAGAAGATTTTATGATCTTAGGCAGCAAATAGTTTATTTTATGGGAATCAAAGAAAAGCCATTGCCTGAAGTCAGTGATCCAAAATGGTTATCTGACTTAGCATTCCTAGTTGATATCACGGGTCACTTAAATTACTTAAATTTGAAGCTTCAGAAAGAAGGTCAGTTGGTAAGCAAACTGTATAGCCATCTGAAATCCTTCCAGAATAAAAATCATTTGCAGGAACACAAATGCAATCTGGAAGCTCTTACCATTTTTCAACACTATCCAGCCACGAAAATATCGATACAGTCGATATGCTGAAGAGCTGAAATTACTGTCAGAGGAATTTTCAAAGAGATTTTCTGACTGCAAAAATATGGATAACTACTTTAATCTATTTGCTATTCCATTGAAAAGTGATGTAGAGAAGGCTCTGATACACCTTGGCAAATGGAGAAGGTTAAAAACTCATAGGGATTTATGCAGAATGTAACTGAGCATCACCTTGAATTAGAAATTATTGGTGATCCTGAAAAGTTGCTCTCAATGATAAAGCCAACAGATTTACCTTGTACAAAGCATAATACCAAATTAATGTACCCAATTAGGAAAAGGATGCTGGAGATAAAGAGTTACATGCTAATGCCATGGAAACTATGTGTAGTAGATATCCCATAAGTGAACAGCTTCATGTTTATACAGATGGCTCCAGACTCTCTCTCTGGGAGAGAATGCAGGTGCAGGAATTTATACAGAACTTTTTGCATTTTATGCATTCCTAGGAAAGAATGCAACACCCTTCAATGAAGAGGTACAAGCTATCAGAATTGTCACATAACTAATTATAAGAGAAAAATATTTTTAAAAGGCAGTTATTTTAACAGATTCTATCTCTGTTGTTCAAGCAATAACTTCCTGTAAGATCCCTGACTCAAGAAGAATTGAGGACTGCAGGAAAAATTTTAAACTTAAAGAGGAGGGAAAGGAAGTAGAATTACAATGGATCCTGGCTCACAGTGGAATTTACGCGAATGAAGTGGCTGACTAACTAGCCATAAAATGAACCCAAATAACACAAACATCAAACAATGAAGTATCTTTCTCTTCAATATCAAGAATTATAAGAAGAAAAATGGATTTGCAATATTAGAGGAGAAAACTGAGTGAAATTGAAAATAAAGAATGGAAAAATGCAATACCTCATATCTCTGCAACATCAAAAAGAGCATTTAATGCCTTACCTAGACTTGCCACGGGACATGATTTTCTACCTAATTATCTTTTTTAATTTGGTATCCTCGAAAGTCCAAACTTTTTTTTTTTTTTTTTTTTTTTTTTTTTTTGTGGAGAGGATGTAATCCTGGATACACAGCACTTATTACTGTGTCCAACACTATTGAGTAAATGTATATCTGGCAGGTACTGGGAGGCCATAGAATTAATGAGGAATTTAGAATGCCTGCCTAATTAACTTATTTTATTTTTGCAGTTGACTTTTTTTCTTCAGTTTCTATATCTCACTTTTGTTTTGTTTATTGTTCTGTTGTTTTGGTGGCATATAATAGTGTATAGATGTATGTTTAAGTGCTATTGTTTATACAGATGGCAAATAAAATAATAAATAAATAAATAAACTCAGTGCATTGTTTTGTAACAGAAGTAAAAAGTTTGTAATTTTAAAAAATACATATTTTAAATTAAAAAATACAAAGTAAAATTAACAAGTTTAAACGAAAATTAATTATAACTACTGCTCTTATTTGTTTATAATTTCTACAGTGTACAAAATAGCTAAATATAGATAATAGTTTGAAGATATACATTTGAAATGTATTTTCTTTTCCATTTTAAATTGAAGACCATTTTCACTAATAATCAACAAAAGCCTTTCAAATGTTCCAGTTAATTTGCGAAATAATTAAAAGAAAATTAAAGAGTGTTAATTAAGCTATTAATTAACACTTTTCACATCATTTTCACTAACAATCAACAAAAGCCTTTCAAATGTTCCAGTTAATTTTTGAAATAATTAAAAGAAAATTAAAAAGTGTTAATTAAGCTATTTATTAAAAAAGAAAGAGCATTAATACCTTGCTTTTAGATGAATTATACTGTTACATATTACAAATAAAGGAATCAACATTGTTACACAAGATTAAAAATCAATAAATACCATCCCAAAAAGTTCCACGTGATGTAGGAATCTCTAAAACAGCAAGGCCAGGAAAAATGCCAAGTGAAACCCAAAAATTAAATAATATAGTCAAAGCATATGGCCAGATCTAAAAATCAAACAATGTATTTTAAAGAACATGCAACTATAAATGCATTTTAAAATCAGGTCCTTAATTCAGTCTCTTTACTGTCACTAATAACATTAAATTTTTATTATTTTAAACTATAACAATACTATTATTCATAATTTACTTTTAAAATAGATAAATTTATTTATTCCAAGTAAGCATCATGTGCTGCCCATAGTTGGGAAGAAATTGGTGATCCGCTAATCATTCATTAACAAATTGCTTAATGATTTAATTTTTAAGTTAAACTAAAAAAATATTAATAGTTTTCTTAACTTCTGTTACATTGGTTGTTGTCATCAAAAGTCAAGAAAAGCTGTGTAAATCAAGAAGCGTATGGAAACAAACATTGAAGAATGTCTGCATAAAGAAGCAAACAAAAAGGTGACAAGTCATCATTAGTGGATGTAGCAATAATGAAGAAGGAGATGATTTTTTCAGCTCTGTTACTCAGCCTGAAGAAAGGACCAAAGGCCATAAATATTTTGTGGCCTTTGGATAAAGCTCAGAATTTTGTAAGAACTTGACTAGAATCAAAGTTAACCAATAGGTGAACCAATTTTAATAAAACTGTTTAATAATTAAAACACTGTTATTCCAACTAGTACTGCGGCTGAAACTATCTTTTCTACAGTAAAATATATTATTTTATGGGCGAAATGATCATCACTGTCAGATGACAATTTTAGTGTACTAATGTTTATGAAGGGAACCATACACCTAAAGCAAAATGATTATCAGTAACTTTTTTCCCCCCCCTCACAAGGTGCATTTCTGGGTTTTCTTCTTAAAAGCAACAAATACTTCATCTATCTAAACTACCGTATTAACCTGAATAAAACGCTACCCCGAAAATTTTCATCAAGGTAATTAGAAAAATTCTATATTTAGACTTTGAATTTAGTGCAAGTCAGGTTGTTTATGGTAAATGACCAGTCAAAAAACATCACATTATATTCGGGCTAATACGGTACTTGTGGTTATTTATAGGTGCACCAAATTCAAGCCTTTTCTATACACACAGGTAATGTTTAAACAGCTTTAAGGCAGTTAGTTTTTAACAGATAACTAACTTGCATTTAACTTTTGAAAAGTTAGCGCTTTAACAATTATTTAAGATAACTTATTGAACAGTGAATAAACAATTAACAAAGTTAACTTTTGTATTAACTTTGCCAATCACTGGTGTTTTCATTTTTTTTTCCCAACAACAAAGGAATATGAACTACTTAAAAGCAAAATATGTTTCATTCAAAACAAGTTTCTATGAATAAGACAGAGATTTGCAGTTGCTATGCAGTTAAGAGACAGACCTTATTCTCATCTTGCATCCATCCCTAGAAGAATATCCATTGTATATGGTTACTGATGCTAGTAGGAGCAGTTTGAGGCATGTTGATACATATTTATTTTGTGATCTTGCAGATAAACTACACATTATTTCAGCAATTTCAATGCATCAATTTCTTATTCAAATACTAATTAATTAATATTATTTTTCTTACTTTGGGGGTTACTTTTGTACACAGGAATGCTCTCATCTAACTACATATCTTTCTGGGGTTGTTTTAGCAGTAGATCAACTACTAATTTTAAAACACATGAATATATAAAATGTACTGATTTATTTATTTTTTTTATTAGAAATATCACTTGATTTTATTTATTTATCCTACACCCCCAAAGATTTTGTGGTTATGAAAGATATTATCGAGATTTGTGAAATGACAAAGTTATTTTAAGTTGGTATTTTTGGAATGAAAATCTCTAGCGCATATCTTTAAAAAAGCACTCTAGTATATGGACAAATTTTGAAAAACATTCATATCTTTATGATAATTAATAATATATATTCAGTAAAAAAGAGTAATTCAGTACTGTGTTTTATGGATATATAGAGCAATTTGTAAGGTAATGTTTTGCTCTGCTATGTACATTGGTGTAACTAACTAGGCATTTTGATAGTTTCTAGGATGAGCTTTAACTCCACTAGAGAAATCCATCTATTCTTGTAATAGAAAATCTAATTTTTCTAGAGTGAACTTAATCTATCCTAATTTCTAATCAGTTATATCAATGACTAAGAATACCAATCACATTTTCAGTGCTTACCAATTTGAGAATTAACAAAATGGAGGTTCTAGTTTTGACTTCTGGCTCAGATACATCTTTTAAAATAGCAGTATCTGTAGAAAAAAAAAAGCATAAGTAATTTAGAATACAAAATGATGCAGAACAAATTAACTAAATAATTTAAAAAGAACCAAAGATATTACCTCTTAAACTATAAACATGGTATTTGAAAAATTCCTAAAAGCAAAAAGTAGAATTATAAAACTGAGTAAAAAAAAATAATATATTGATCATACAGTGATTTTACTATAAAGAATAATCTGAAATTATCAATTTCCATGCAATAAAATGAACGATTTGTTCAGTTATTTTCTTATAATAAGGCTAGAAATTTTTTTTTTTTTTTTTTTTTTTTAAATAGAGATAGATATCATAAGCGTAATAATGAACATCTTTCTTGCTGGAAGAACTTTTCAATTCTAACTTTGACAATGAAGATCTCCAACTGTTTGCTTTCTGAATAAAACATCTAAGTTGCTTAAAATTCAGCCAATCAGAGTACTACTTTTTTCTATGTCATAAGTGAAATGGCAGACTAATCATGGAATAATAACATGGAGAAATAACCATGGGAAAAAAAGTCTTCCAAATGGAATTTAGTTTCAGAACAGGATTCCATAGGTTAGGCATCGAAACAAGCTGTCCCCTTACTCTGACAGTTACAATAGATTTACGAGTTATATCCACAAATTAAGTTCCGTTTGGTTATATAAGAAAAACGTGTAGCACAGATACAGGAACAAATTTACTGTACAAAAATCTACAACTGTTAAACTACTTTTCTACATAGCTTCCGAAATTTTGTAGGCACTTTTCATAGCGTGGCACAAGTTTTTGTATTCCTTCTTCATAGAAGGTTGCCGCCTGTGTTTTCACCCATGTGGTAACATGTTCTTTCAGCTCGTCCTCATCGTTAAAGTGTTGACCACCAAGGAAAGATTTTAGGTGTAAGAAGAGATGAAAGTCACTAGGAGTGAGGTCCGGGCTGTACGAAGGATGATCAAACACATCCCAGTCAAATTTCAGTAGGAGTTGTTCTGTCACTTTGCAATGTGAGGTCGGACATTATCGTGCAAAAAAACACCTTTTGACAGTAATGGTGCACATGACTTTTCTAGGTGTCAAGGTTTGCTTAGGCTTAACTTTTGTTGGGGAGGAAGTGTGCCTCCATTCCATTGATTGCCATTTACTTTCAGGGGTGTCGTAAGATACCCAAGTTTCATCCCCCGTGACTAACCGAGAAAGAAAATCATCGCTGTCTTCATTGTAGCGTGTCAAAAACTGAAGTGCACTGCCCATCTATTGTTTTTAGTGTTGTTCAGTTAGAATTTTGGGTACCCAACGCGAGCAAAGTTTTCAAAAATTCAGTTTTTCAGTAACAATTTCATGAATTAGTGATCGTGAGATTTGCAGAAATTCCATAGCAAGAGCACTAATTGTAAACTTACGGTTTTGCTGAATCTTCCCTTCAATTGCATGAACCAGTTCATCTGTAACCAAAGACGGACGTCCACTTTCTTCATCATGCACTTGATCACGTCCTTCATTGAACTGTCTGACCCATCTTCTAACCATTGAATCACTCATAGCATTTTTTTCGTAAACCTCGCAGATTCGCTGATAAATTTCACTTGGTTTATCTTTCTTTGCATTTAGAAAACGAATCACAGATCTGATTTCACAAGCGGCGGCATTTTCAATTAAGGCTGGCATTATAAAGAACATGTCGGCACAGGGTTCCCATTAGAAAAAAAAATTGGGGGAGATTTCTCACCCATCCAAAAATTTTGAGTGAGATTTCTGAAAGTTAAGTGAGAACATAAATATTGTTTACCATCATTTTATTTATTTATAGTACAATTTCAATAACACCAATTTTTCCGTTCATTAAAAAATTTTACAGCTTGATCATATGGAAAACTTTCTAAATTAATATTTCCATCAGCTATTCTAATAAGATTGCTTAAATTAGCACTTGAAAGTGCACTGAAATTTGCACTTGAATTGTTAATGGATATTCAAAGTTAATGAATATTCAAATTTATTCAAAGAATCACATCCAGTTTAACTAAGCAAAAGAATTATTAACTATAATATTTTATCTAGTATAATAAAATTATATAAAATAACTTAATATTTATATAATATATTTATATAAATATTAAATTATATTATACTACAAAGTTGGTAAGATACAATATGTGTGACAAAGTTAAAACAGATATAGTTAAATTCAAATTCTTCCTACAGTAAAACCTAGATTATCCTGCATTTAACCAAAAGATTCCAGCTTCCCTCCTTTTTTCTTTCTCTTTTCTTCTTAAAAGATTGATTAACTGTTACTGTGAACCGCAACTAAGAACGGAAAGGGGGGGGGTGCAAATTTCAAACTGCCAGAGGTTATCAATAATTCCATGAATCGTGGTGGTATATAAAAAAACAAACAGATGAAATGCTCTCCAAACTCATATATGATGGACACACATACAAAAACATAACATTGTACAGCTGGCAAGCAGGAGGAGAAAAATCAACACGTCAGCTCAGCGCCGATAGCATTAATTAATATTCCCCCTCTGCATTCCGATGATTTAACTGAGTTATCTCTGAACAAAAAACTCAAGAGAGGAAGGGGGGGGGACGCTTCATTGCGGCCGCAGCACACTCGTTATCCGACAGCAGTAGAGTAAAAACAAATTTTTGTATTTGTAAACTGGCGTTTTTAAACTTTCAAACAGCGTGCGAGAATCTCGTGCAGGTGACGAATATTTTGCAGTGCGAGAATACCTCGCGCTGTAATATTTTTTGCGCGAGATTTAAGAAATTTATGCGAGATTCTCGCGGTCTCGCACTCTAGCG
This sequence comes from Cheiracanthium punctorium, assembly GCA_038373885.1. Lineage (NCBI taxonomy): Eukaryota > Metazoa > Arthropoda > Arachnida > Araneae > Cheiracanthiidae > Cheiracanthium > Cheiracanthium punctorium. Next base: position 2,631,433 of record JAWZYV010010738.1, on the reverse strand, counting down.
GGAACCCTGTATTGGCAGCAGCGATCTGAAAATGGCGTACATTTCTTCTCCTTGAATCAGAGTAACTGCCGCGCATGCTCGGAACTGTGATCGCAGCACTGCCGTGGATAGAAATAGAAACGAAACTTACTTTGTGGATATACCTCGTATTTTTTTGTTTCAATATAATTTTATAAGAAATTATTCATGTTTCAAACAAACCCCAGAAACACTTCAATAGAACCAGTGGTATTTTGTTTATATTGTTAGTTTTTAATAAGAAAGCTGGTCTAAACTGAGTGGCTATTCAGAGCTGACCAAAAACAAAGGCTTTATTTATGGGTACGTAATAGTCAAATTATGTATTTTCCTCTCCTTCATGGTTTCTCCATCCCACACACACATACACATGTTGTTTATAACAAACAATTGTTTAATGGGAACTGATGAATGTTGCATTATTCTATAGTGTTTTCGGAACAGCTTTAGTATCGCCCACCCCCCATTTTTGGCACTTTTTTTTTTTTTTCACCAAGTGCCGTATTTTGGAAAAGTCTTACCTTCTGGATTCTTCACAAACTACTTCTTGCATAACGGCAGCCATCTTTTTTGCAGAGAGTAAACCATGTGTGAAATAAATAAACTTAAAACATCCATCAATGCTTTTTTTTTTCCACGACAACGTAAGGAAAAGTTCAGATGAGCTTAATACAGCTTCTAAAATATTTTTTGGTTTTCAGTAAAATTTTATATTCTTCCTTAAGAAACCCTTTAGTAAAAACAGTGCAAAAGAAAAAATTATCGAGAACGCAAGTCAACGCAAAATCCTCTAGAACACAGTATCAACTAGGAATGAAAGTAAATGTCAACAATCCGAGTCAACACAAAATTCGTTATCAAAACAACAATATTAAGTAAAAAAAAATTTTGTCATTAATGAATTGACACCAGTCAACTAAAGTTACAGAAGAAAAAGCAAAATCATCCTCAATGTCACACAAAGCTGTTCTCTCTATTAATTCCCATGTAAAAAAAAAAAAAAAATTCTCTAACATTTAATGTACTACACAAAAACCACGACCCAATTCTAATTGACTTCTCAGCCATGCAGTCTTTACACATTCAAATACTGAAATTAAAAGATTTTTTTCTGATGAACTAAACTGCATTCCTTCATGCACTGACTATAAAAAACCATGGTATGAATAACAAACTACCAAACTGGGAATAATTTGGTTTATTAAGGTGTCTTAATAAACCAAACAAAAACCCTCTAAAAATTTCATAATTCCGCACTAAATTCCCAACACCTGGCTTTCCCAAACTTTTTCAGTTATTTAAAAACCCCCATTTTTCAAATTTCTTTTAAAATACCCTAATATTTTTCTACAACAGCACTAACATCTACTTTTACTAGAAGCCATATCAAACCATGTGAACTTACCTTAAATGTCGACCCACCTGCAGGCCACAACCTACCCCTACAAATTTCTAAGTAAAATGATACTATCTAGAAACTTCTACTGAACAGTGGCGCTTGTAATCGCTGATCACTGATTGGCTGATACCCACTGGTTGTGTGACTTGGTGGAAATACAGAAAACTCATACATCGTTTAGGATTACAACATCCGGCAATTTATCGTCAGACTTGGTGACATTTTTTGGCAAAAAACTAGTGTGGGTGATATTAAAGGCTAACCATGTTTTAAAGAATATATACAAGGGTGGCGCTAGTGGGGGGGTCCTGGGAGCTTGTGTCCCCCCATCGGGGCTGTTAGCCTAATTCGTCGGGGAACTTTTTAAGATAAAAAAATTTCAGAATGGCACAGTCGAATTTTTATTTTAATTTCGGAAAATTAAAAAATTAATAATGGAATTATTTAAACATACGAAACTTAAACAAAGTGTTGGTGAAAGAAACAAATAATTTAACATTTCAGTTATATAAAAATAATAGCCTGGGAAAAGAGGGGGGGGGGATTCCATCTCCTTTGGGCAATGTGGTTTCCTTAGCAAGGTTTCCAGGGAAAGCAACCGGATTCCAGATGAACCTAAAGGGATCCAAGTACTCATGTACTGGCTATAGGCTCAGTAGGAGAAGAAAAATCTGTCCGAAGGGAATATTTTCTCTGCACCGGACAATGTTCCCTTTTCTACTTGAATGACTCCTTCTCTACTTGGACAATGTCTCCCTTTCCTACTATGTTTGCTACTTAAATGTAATAATGTGCTTATGAGAAAAATTCTTGGAAGAACGAAGGGGTCTTGGCTTTTGATGGGGGAGGGGGGCTTGGAAGGCTTTGGAAAGTTCCATTTTGGAAGAGGAAAGATGGGAAAATTCCAGGTAAAAGGTTACCATCTTCGGTGATAAACTCCGTTCACCAAGTGGGGAGAATTTTATTGTCATCAATCATCAGTGCACTATTTTTTATGCACAGTACAAAACATTCGCTTTCCTACTTATGTTGTTGTAAAGGTTATATTTTTTTGTATATGCAATTTATGGACGCATTACAGTATAATCTCAAAGCATAAAAGACACCGGAAAATTTCAAAACATGGAGTTTTTGAGGTAATGGGATGAAATAAAAGTTTGTAAATGGAAATGTAGGTTATGGCCAATTATCTACACTAGGGGTGGGATTGCCCTCTGTGGGCAACTTTCTAAGGGGTTCTAACCCGTATTTATGCGAAGTTTCAGAAAAAAAACACGTAAAACTCCGAACGGTTCGGTCGGCGTATGCGACCTAGTTTCGAACCAAGCACCTTCCGTCTCCCAGTTCAAAGCGCTAGCGCTATGCCACTGGTGGGGCAGGAGTCAATTTGTAAGGGAAAACACATTTATTCGAGATATCAAGAATTTCGATGTTCGAGATATCGAAGTTCAACTGCAATTAAATTTACACATATCTCTTAATTTTATAAGAATTACGCAATTTGCATAAAAGCATACAAATTTAGTCATGCTTAATTTACAAAATAAATTTTCCGTGAATTTACAGCAATATTCTTGCACAAAACACTTTTTTCTGATATTTTTTCTGTGGAAAAAAAATAATGCATAGAACGTTCTTCGCTGAACATTCTTCAAGGAATTTCATTCTTATGAAATATTTTAAGTGTTAACCTGAAGAACTCTTAAAAGTGGCTTTCGAGATTTTATAGAAACGTGCAAGGCCATAACCAGGGGGGAAGGATCATGTGGGTTTGACCCCCCTCCAAAATTTCAGTAAATGCATTAATAGTTTATTTGCATTGATTCTAGAGACCAGTTAATTTAATTTTAGCACTACAAATCCTCTCCACCCACCAAAATTTTTCCCTTGCTGAGGCCTTGGGGAAATATTTGTAATGTAAAAGGCATTTCAGATGCGTTAATTAGGGTCAGTTTAAATAATAATCTACCAGGAAAGATTTGCAGTGTTTTTTTAAAATATTCGGGGCCTGGGTGTCTGATTATGTATGTCGATCCGATTCCTGGAAATATTTTACAATATATTTAAGCCCCCTCTTGGATATGCCACTCAGCATATGTACGTGTATATTTGTGCTTTGACTGCAATTATTTAGGTGAGAGGCGAGGGCATCACGAAGAGAGGCAGTGAACATTATTTACATATATATGTATACAGTCTGCAATTTAATAAATATTAAATAATTTACATTGAATTGTAATTTGAACAGAATGGCAAAAAAGAAAATCCCAAGTAGAATGTAAAACATCTTTGCAATCCTATTTCATTGCTAACCATTAAGGAGTTATGGCTTTCAGCAAGAACAAACACCAATTCTGAAAGAACCAACACATGAAAATTATGAAAATCCTACATGCAAAAAAAATGCATATATTTAAAAAGAACAGCAAAAATTATATTTTTAAAAAAAAGCATCACTACCATTAAGATATCTAAATTAATTTGAAGGTGAGCTACAAGCATTGAAACATTAGCAGAATGCAAAATTGAGTGGTTGCCAAATTAAATTCTATAAATGATAACATTGCAAATACCCTTCGCAGCAACAGTCAAATAAATGCACCAAAAATTTGCACTCTGTTATCTGGCAGATTATATCAACTTCACTCACATTAAAAAAAAAAAAAAAACTTTTTACACAATGAAAATTTTTATAATCAGATTTGTTTTCATTTTATAGAACACAACTATAGGAATGATGATTTGTAATACAAAATATTAAATGGATACAGAAATATTAAAATACTTACAGACTTCTGGATGCAAATATAGGATAAGAAAGAGAAAAGTATCACAATATCAGCAAAGATAAAATAGATAAAAGCACTTTTGATAGAATCACAATGATTGGCAAGAGACAGCGCTTGAGCAACAGCTGCTATGATCCCAGCAATAGCCTAAATAAAGAAAATACATTTAAATTTCAGTGTCTTAACATTTTAATGATAGCTGATAATCAGCATATTTTATAGAGCTATGGCTGTGAAACTTTCCTCAAATGTATTAAAGAATCAGCAGATTGAATTTATGATGCACTAACCCATTATTAGTAATAATTTTCAATATAAACATGGGGACATTAGCACAGATTATCATAATATGTTCCATTACATGGATTGTTAATTATCTTGAAAAATGCTTCACAGCACTAAATTTCCTAATGCATGACAATGAGTGGCAATAATTTTCCAAGCATTTCAATTCATTCATAATAATCAAACTTAGGAATCTCCTGAAAATTGCATTTTTTATTTTAAATATGTATAATAAAGTAACATATTATACAAATTAACATAACTATTTTAAATAATAATATCAGGAAATGATCTATCAGAATATATATGTACATGTGCACACACAAATAAATATATATACATATCACTTATGCAAATAAGTGGTCACACAATCGCATGGTGTGACCAAAAAATCGGTATATGCGACTACAAATTATATTTGTTGCAATTTTGAAAGATAAGAAAAGTTTAGTGCCACCAAATTTTTGCTGATGCCACTAAATATGGGAATCCTATTTGTACCCCTGATGCACATATACACATAAAATCAAACAAATGATTTTAAACTTCCGTTTGTTTTTCAGCATAGTATGATTATTTTAAGGAAAACATAAAATAAATTATATTTGAAAACAACATCTCAATGAATTTCACACAAGCCTTATAATTTCTATCTATTTCTTTTTTAGACTTGAATTTCCTTTCCCGATCAGGGATTCCAAGGAGAAAATCATTGCCAAGACCAGCAAAGTAATTAACTGCATAGAAATGTGAAAATTGTGTTGAGAAATTCACTCAAAACAATGAGTACTTTTCATGATTTAAAATTTAACTATTATTAAAAAACACTCATTTCTTAATATTTGTATTCATTGGTAAATTTACAACAAAAAAATCTTGGGGTAGGGGTGTCTTGTAGGCCCCTCCTCTGGTTACAGCCCTGACTTGCTAAAAACAAGTTGTAACCAGCTGATTTGGCATGATTAACACTATTTTTTGTTAAATCCCTCCAGTTATATACTGATCAGCTGGTGTAGTATTTGAAGAATACCACAATAAGCTACATAATTTTAAAATTTGAAGTCAATAATTAATTACCTGTCCTAGTACCATGATATGCATATATTTCGGTGGAAGAAGTGATGCAACACCAGCTATACTTGCTTGCAAGATAGCACTTGAAGCTTTAAAAAAAAAAAAAAAGGAAAACTTCTTTTGAAAAAAATACAGCAATGGTGAAAAATTCTAATATTTTTTTAAAAAATTTCATTAGATCATAATAAATTTTACAGAAAATCAAAATAGATATTTATATTTAATGAATAGAGATTTCATTTCTAAAAGAAATATTTTTAAAAAAAATTTCTTACTTCCAAGTGCTACCACAAGACAAACAGTCAAAGCAAAGAATCCATTTTGCCCTAGAAATCAGTATGAAAGTTAACAGAAACTAAATAGCACAAACATGTTAATTCAAGTAGTTATTAAATGCATAGAAAAATATATATAAATTAAAAAAGTGGTTTGGGATAAATGTGTAATTTTGCCTTTCTTTAATTAAGAAAGAATTTTTAAGGCATAGTAAAAGACTCGTGAATACAAAAATTATAAAATAAATGAGCTGCATTGAGTCATTCTAATATTTTCCCCTAAGTGAATGAAGGTTTAATTAAATGCAGAGCCTGATCATAGGTAGATTGGGACCCGTGGAAGAGGTTATTTTGGGGGCCCTATACTAACACAAGCATTTAAATTTATTTTTGCTTGCTGTCACATTTTCCCAACATAAAAATAAAGCATTTTTAAAGAATTCCAAAATTGAATTAAAAATTACCTATATATATTTATTTAGAAGAAGACTATATATTTAAAAGTCATTTTAATATTTTTTAATCCATTTGTTAATACATGGGTGCGCTAATTCAAGGAATGGCAATTACATGGCATGGACGCCAAGTTTCTCACGTCAGAAATTTTCCCAGTACACCAAAAAGTGCAAAATTTTCTTTTCTTCATCATAATATAAAAAACGTTAACTAATGGATATTTTGTGATAGGCATACATATAGCAATGTCATATGCTTCTAAAAATTCTTAACTTCTTGTTTATTGATCCATGTCTTAAATCACTGAGTTAGAAGAACAGAAAATAAGTCTCCAAGTCCATTTATTGTTAAGCAACTTTGTTATAGATATTACAAAGGATATTTAGTTTCAAAAAATTGATGGGTGCAGTACCCCACGGAGGGCACTCCACCCATCGGCCTAGAGCCCACGCATAGCTAATTGGCCGTAATCCCACAAACAAACAATCATGATAACAATAAATCAGTATATTTGGGGGCCCTTATTTTTCAGGGGTCCAGGGCTATTGCCCGCATGCCAGTGTGATAATCAGGCTCTGATTAAATGAACTAATGTAATTAATAAAAATGATAAACAAGAAATTTTAGTTTTGTATTTACATGTAACTTTATTAGTTCTGAGTTTTTAAAAATATAAGAAAATTCAAGTGATTCCTTATGGAAATTTTAATCTTGACCAAAGTGCATTGTTAATAAGCAAAATTCATGGAAGTATGCACATTTCAAACCAATGACACAGTTTAATAGAATGATAACTGCGACAGACATTTTAAAAAAAGCTCTGATATAGCAAATAAAACTACAGTATGCAAGAGGAGTAAAAAAAATACTTACAGTTATCAGAGTTGATTGGTACAAAAGCTGTGACTGATACAAATAAAATTAGCATTACACATAATGATATGAGTACACGCAACATTTTAGAAAACCTAAAAGAAAAGCAAAATTAGTACTGTATAAAAATGAAGTGTAGATTAAGTAGATAAATACAGTAAACACACACTAGAGAAAAGTAGTCTTTGTAGGCTACTTTTCTCCTTTGTAGGACCCCTCTTTTTTTATCTTAAGTGGCCGTGGTTCAGAAAAGGTTGAGCAAAAAAGCAATGAATACAGTAACGTGATTCTGCAGATTTTTTTTTTTTTTTTTTGGGGGGGGGGGGGATTGGTCCCATTAAAATCATGCCGACTAATGGCCGAATGAATAAGACACTGAATATTGGGAAATATCTGAAGTGAGAAGGTCTGGGATTCTGGCTGTTGATCTACAGTCTAGAATTTTGGATGATTTTCCCCAGCAGAATCATTTATATCATATAGGTCTAGGAGTTGTCCTACTTTCTGACTTTTTTCCTTCATATTACAAAGGTCCAGAGGTCTTATCAGTCTAATGGATACACAGAGACTGGGATATAGTGAAAAAAACTACACACACTTCTTACTTTGTTTCATTTTTTTTTCACCTATTTAGTCAAGAGCTGTAAAAATCAGTAAGTGTGATTTTTTTGTAGCATGCTTATTTTAGTTTATACAAAGCTAAGTATGTTATCTGTAACATAGTAATAAAACAATTCCTAAAAGCAGTGATATAGTCCTAAGGGAAAAAAAGAGGGAGAGGCTCATCTCTTTCTTCATAAATATGGCAGTAAGTTTAAATTAATTATTTGTAAAACAATAAATTAATTAAATGATTGTTTTTTATTACTTACTAACTGATTGCTACACTTTTGAACAATTAATTAGCCATTAGCTATTTAATTTTAATCAAGAACAGCCATAAATTTTCTTTCTGATTTGTAACAAATCCTTCAATACTCAGCTTTTTTCTTTTTTCGACCCTTCAGAAAGAAACCCTTTGTTCAAGACTTTCAAATTACTGCATTCTTTTCTTATTCAAATGTACTTTATCCAAATTACTGCATTCCTTTTTTAGGTTATGCACACATTATTTAGCATTAACAATGAGACTAAGTGACAATATGAAAATCTTAGTACATTAAAAAAGTTTTTGAAGTGTTTGTTTAGCATAGAAAGTTTGTAGTCTAGGGTACAATAAAAAGTAGGGGGATATCATCCCTAAGCAACCGCACCACTGACTGATAGTAAAGTATCACTGTCTAGCAATTGTAAAAAATTTTGAACACCTGTGTTCCAAGACCTATCAATATCTTGTCTAAGCAAAGTAGTCACTGCCTTGTCCCATGCATTTGCCTTGGGCAGCTCGAACTGAAGCATAGGCCCTGTCAAAGCCGTATTCAAAGGGGTGGCTAAAGTAACCCACCCTCTAAGAAATGTTGACATTGGTTAATCAAAATGATAATGATTATGTCTTTTAGTGAAAAATTCTGCCTTTTCAGCCGTTATGACCCTTCAAGTTTTTTTTTTTTTTTCTTCTTCGGACGGCCCTGGGACCTGGGCACAAGTAACCATCTCTAAGCAATTTAAGTGAATGGTTATTTATGTTTATTGATATCAATTTTCCGCGATATTTTCCTGCAATTTCTAAGGATATCAAGAACAAACCCCATACCCTCCAATTTTGATGTCGATATCATTCCCAATCTGAATAAAATGTTTTTGTGCCAATTTTTCTACTAAAAGTTTAAAAGATGTTTTAAGACATAAAATCAGTATCTGTGGTATGTGAATCAGAGTTAACAGCCAGTGGCGGATCCAGAAATTCTCTTTTGGGAGGGGCTAAATTTTGAAAAAAACTTATTTTACCCAAACAAAATATACAATAAAGCAAAATTTTAGTCTAAACCAATGTAAAAACTTTTGGGAGGGGCTAAGAGATTAAAAAAAATCACTTTACATATACAAAGTGCATAATGAAGCAGAATGTTACCCTTTAGTAAACTCTTTTGGGGGGGGCTGAAGCCCCTTAGCCCCTCCCCTGAATCCGCTACTGTTAACAGCCCCCCCCCCTCCTTGATTATTCTGATTGCTTTTCACACCAGCTTACAACACACCAGTGCCTGCTTATTAAAAAAAGAATGCAAAGCTTGTTTCGGAAAAATGAAACACTAGTCAGTTTATAAACAACAGCTACGAGGCAATCATTTGAACGAGCAGCACTTCTCATTTGCACCTGCATAGTTTTTCTTCTAGAAGAGTTAAGTACTGGTTGGAAAGTATTGGTGAAAATGGACATAAGAATCCAAAACAGATACTTTTAGAATATGAAAGTACTGCTACCTACAAAAAAAAAAATGAGGTATTGGCACCAATACTATTGGTCGATCCCTACTGACAATGTAATAAAGCAAAGTATAGCAAAAGTTTTTTATAAACAAATGTGCTTAAAATACTTACTTGTTATTAAACAGCATAGAAAGAACTAGAAAAATAACATAAGGCACATTGTTGGCAACTGTTAGATAACTTGTAAAATCAGCCTGAAGTTCCGTTTTATTGTGATGTGTAATGCATGATACATTTACTGTATCACGGAATTTATACATCCAATACTGAAATAAAATAAAACACAATCAAACTTAATACCTTTTGAGTAATGAAAAAATACAGTTAAGCTTTTCATTTTTAAATAAAACATTTTAAACCTATTTTGCAATCATTTTTGAATATGGAAGATATTTGATTTAAAATTTAATAATGATTCAAATACTCCACTTCACATTTTTCAATATAAAGATTAAAGCAAATGTTGACAATCAGTAAATTTGTTTTTATATATAGAATTTACTGGTATTTTATCTTTTGAAATTCAGACATTAGCATCGAATAACTGTAATTATTGATACTGCATATACCCACAAAACATAATTTGAAACAATTTTGAGTAAAAAAATCACAAAAATGAAAAAATAAAAAATCAAGAGTGGTTGTGAAAAATATATGTAATATTGATGATGTAGATCAAATGAACCATAATATCAGCTAGCCAGCGAGAATGAAGGAATAAAATAAAAGGTACTATAAAAAAGTTTATTTTTTTACATATTGCTGTATGATGGTTATGCTCTACATCAAAAATTTGACAGAAAAAATATTCAATTGACAGTTCATATTTTACTGTAGTTCAGACTGGAGATTGTGACTCAGCTTATAGAAAAACATACAAACATAACAGACTGAAAAGGCATTCCAGAACTTTCCCAAATCGAATACAATCGACCAAAAGACACTTTTTGGAAATAATACCACGAAGAGAAGAAATTGCGACATGTGAGGCAATGTTATGTATGTTCATGTAAGGGGGTGGGGGGATGGGAATTAAAACAAACACGATATTTTTTCCCAACCTGTGACTATGCTTCCCTACTTGTTTCAAAGTATATAATACTAAAAGTAACTTACTTTGAATATGAATACGTAAGTAATAAATTTTAGCACTTATCATACATGATTAGTTTTGCATACTCTAATTTGTTACAATATAGTCTTATTTTTTCACATTCATTACTTACCTGTAAAACCTGTTTCTGTGTGTTCTTTGGCTTATGAAAAGCCAACTTTTGGGGAACTTAACTGTAAAACACGTTTCTCTGCGTTTTTCTTTTGCTTAGGAAAAGCCAACTTTCAGGGAAAATGCCATTACTACATTTAATGTATAAAATTGATCTACACACTTAAATTTTGCTTTAAGTAACTCCTTAATATACTCAATAACTATCATTTTGAGCAATAAAAATATGATGTTTATTAAAAATATATTTGAAAAACAGAAAAAGTAAACTGCTATGGGTTTATGAATCAAATTTAAAAAAAAAGTTAAATAAGTTTGAGAAAAGTAAAATTAATGATTACAGAAAAAAAAACCTGAAATAAATGTATGCAAATTATTTATACAACAATAACTCTTTTTTTTTTTTTTCCCTTTTAAGAGAGAGTCTGAATCTTACATCATTTGCAGTTATGAAGAAGTTCATGGGAAGAAGAGTTGAAATACCAAGAAAACCAAATGTCAGGTATACAAACTTGTATCTGAAATAAACAGCGCATGAGAATTTTACAAAAATTTCAAAGTAAAAAACATAGTATTCTTGGTACACTTGTAGGTTATAACAGCCTCTGAATTTGTTTGGCAACATTAGGATTACGTCAAAATGGAAGCTGTACTTAAGGACTATGTGCATCTATAGGAATGCAAACATTTTCGGGAGATTTCACAACCACCATCTTGGCAATATATCTCAGTTGCTTGACAACTGAATTTTAGTAGCAACATAATTAAAACTTAAAAAATCAAAAAAAATCAAAATTAAAACTTAACTCATAGATACATTTTTATAACTTAAGTCATATTGAAAATCTCCTTTCTAATAGTGTTAAAGCTTGAATTTTTTCTTTTTTTACTTTGTTGTAGGGTTGGGAAGTTTCTTCCAAAATGAAAAAAACTCTGAAAAAGAAAACATGGAAAACAAACAGCCAGAAGAAATAGATTTTCTTCAAGTGGAAGTAACTACTATTCTTTCAGAATTCACAATATAAGTTGCAACTTTGAAAGATAAAATAAATGCTTTTAAAAATTCTTAGATAACCTTAAGAAAATCTAACTAGGCACACGAAAACTTTTAATAACAAATTAAATTAACAGTTACATTAGATTTTGTGGGGGGATTTTTTGTTATTTTTTTAGCAAGGATCTCTCATTGCTCAAAGATCTTCAATCATTATCTGTATATTGTATTAATTGTTGTGCATAGTGTTGAATATATATATGTCTATCCAAAAAGTGCCAAATCAATGAAAAGCTATTAATTTCAATTTTATCAGTTATTTTTTTGTTAAATTTCTATAACAGTATTAAATAATATTGGTGAATCATCTACATATTACAGAATGACGCTTAAAAAAAAAAAATAAAAGACTGTTTTTATTTACATCTATTTCACTACGGGAATTAATTTGCAATGATTTCTGCAATAAACAATATCAAACTCTTCAATTTCCTTACTACAATGCAACATGGTGTGGCTGTTAAAAGCTCAAGAGAAATTGGTGAAGATTAAAGAATTTAAACTTTGTAAAATAACACATATAAAAAGTACTTATTGTTCACATACATTTTGAGCAAAGAAAAAATGTGTGTCTTCAATGGTAAATACTTTTTATGCATGTTATTTTACAAAGTTTTGTGCTATAACCATATAAGTTTTTAAAATCAGCATTGAGTTATGCATGTTAGAATAAATAATTACAAATTTATATTTTAATGTGTTGAGCAATAGCATCTTTAATGCATTTTGATACGCAAAAAGAAATTTTTGGAAAGTGATTTTTTTTCTTCTAAAAATGACGTGTGCAATGAACCCACTGTTCCAAGAGTGGGCCACTATTTTGTGTCAGGGGCAACCTTCTAGAAAAGAAAGTTAACAGAGTGTTGCACTTTTTAAAATGATGACATTTATTAGTAAATTTTGCATTTCAGAAACTGATATGCATCATGATAGAAATCAATATATAAAACTGCAAGCAAATTTAATTTTAAATTCCCGTTAATGAGACAAATGCACCCTATCACACACAAATTTTTACTTTTATTATTTTTTAATCGGAAATGATATCAAGTGTAGAGATTCTCATCACATCTTGCAAGTTATTGTTTGTCAAAGAGTATCTGTATTTACTCTTGTTGATCTTCAAGCAATATATGTTGATTGAAACACAGCATACATGAAAATTTTTCAGCAGACAATGATTTGTAAAATTCAACTAATTGCACAGCATTAAATGTCTCTTTCACAGTATGATCTAATTGCATGTCAATAAGTTCAAGATGCAGTTCCTCAACTGCTGTGTCTGCATATGTGTCAGATGAATATACACAGTGATGTGATGAGATAGAAATTGAGTTTAGACAGATGACTTTAGCAAAGAAATGAAGCTTTCATAATGTAGTATATAAGGTGATGCAATGTAATATAAAGTAAAAATCATTTTTAAAAATGTAAAAAATAATTAAAACTTGGTAAAATATGCATAAAGAGATACTCATATACGATAAATACATTTTATGCGTTTTACTTCACAAAGTTTCAATAATTTTTACCCTCCAAGACCTGTTTTTTTTTTTTTTTTTTTTTTTTTTGAGTTCATTAAAAATTTGGTCCAAATATATTTTCTCCCTCGATTTGAAATTATACATGTTGATTTTTATTTATTTATCTATTTATTAAAATTGAAAACACCCTCTAAAATTTTTATTTTTAATAAAAAGTACTGTTCATATATAAATATGTGTGTGTGTGTATAATTTAATGGCACAAGCAAAAATGACACATTAAATGTATTTTAGATCTGAATAAAAAGAATTACTTATCAGGTGGCGAGGGATGGATATAGATTTCTGACGTCCGACTTGATCTTTCAGAGCTAGTTTCTTCATTGATATCATAATTTGTATCCACGATGTGGCGACCGATAATAGAACCAAGCTCACTACGGCTTATTGAGGTTGAAAGAGTGGAATAATCAAACTGAATACTAGCCATTGTAATTCGGTTAAGTTCAACAAAAATAAGAAATGCAAGCCCGATTCATTTTCATTAAGTAATCCGAGAGTGATCGATGACAATCACTATTAACATACAATTGAAATCCTTTGTTTTGCGCAATAAATCAGCATTTCAAAACAACAAGAACGCATCAGTAAATACAAAGAATCACTGATGCATGTAAAGGGATCGTGAAAAAGTGTGTATATGGCTAAAAGAAATCTACTGTCCTAAAATGCATTATACAAAATAGTTACATACCACCCCTTTTTAATAACATATGGGCCGATGAAAACAAACAAGTTGAGTAACATAACGTACTGACGCTGCAACTGACATATCAAGAAACACTGGGTTCGAGGTGGCCATATTCATGAGCAAAGGATTGGGGACAAATCAGTGTGATGTCTTCAATTCTGAAATAAAAATGAAGACTTACATATGCGTTGCATACATGTGGATGTTTTAATTTTGAATAAAATAGTTTTTACTCATGTGGATGTGTACATTTTCCACACTGCCGCACACATTTTATTTATGTTAGCCATTATTAGCACTAGGGTGCTATTTCGTTCACGCCCAGATTTTTGTCTACGCGAGTTTGTAGACAGGTTTAGGCTTTATTCAGATAGATTTAGTAGCTACTAAACATATTGTTTAGTTACTAAAATTAGTTCGAAACTAGAAGTCGATTCAGAGTTTGGGGCGGAGATACTAAATTCAGGATCTTACTAAACAGGTGCAAACTAAAAAGCTAGTCGGCTCTGCAGCAACGACAACCAACAAACATGACAACACAAACAACAACAAGCGCTCTGATTGGTCTACTAGCTTCCCTGTTCCCAGACAGCACATAAGCTAAAATAAAGCTTGACATTTCGCTTGGCAATGTAAGCTTGGCTTAAGCTGGATTTTAGCTTTAAAAGTGCGCAGTGATGGCGCCATCTGTGAAAGAGAATGGACATTAATTGTCTAGCGTCCTCAAATTTGCTGAAAGTTCGTAAAAGATGTGTTTTATTTTATTACCACTGCCATATTACCGGCAGGGCAAACGGGGCAACTGCCCAGGGCCTACAGATGTTAGGGCCCAAAAATCTTACATCTTACACTTTTGTAATTTTAAAATAAAATTACAAAGGATAAAAAAAATTCAGAAGTTAAATAATTTTTTTAATTATAAAGTATGAACAATGAAAATAATTCAAATTTACATTTGTATAAATTAATTTAAACTTATTTTTAATTCTTTGAAATGCTCTATATCGATATAGCATACCAATATGTAGGAAAATAACCACATTTGTAAAGAGAATTTTTAGCGTTAAAAAATAGCAAAATTTTTCAATTATTTGTTATTTTAAGAAATATTTACAAAAATGACTAAAGTGTTTGTATTCCATACATGTTAGCAACTGTGATATAGCATTTCGAAGTAACGTTTAACTATCTGTTTCTTTGATTTCAGATTACTTAACACAAAATTTTTGTTAAATAAGTAAACCCATTCTATATTTCCAAATATGGAAATTCTTCAAAATAAAATACAATTATACTACGAAATTGATTTCAAAATCAGTCGTTTGTCTCGATTTTGGCCAGCAGTATTGCTCAACGATGAGTGTTGCGATATTGAAAGTTTTAAAACGTGTCTGCTTTTAAGTTTACATTATGCTTATTTCCCTATTAGTAGAGTCTATAAATCACGCATAACATTATTTAAATTTTGATTCATCCCATGTAAAAATAAAAGAAACTTATCAGCATCGCCCATACTTATCGATCTGGCGTGACAACAGTCACTTCAAACTTTAGTCATAGCTGCCCGAGGCAATAATGGCCGAGCGGTTAGCACGCGTTACTTCCAGCCTAAAGTTCCCGGGATCGAACCCAGCCGTCGACGTTTGATGGAACAGATTAAAATAACTTAAAATTTCAGCATAGAGGGGGAAAATGCGCGGAAAAATAAAGTATGTGGGACGCTCCGTGTATTTAGAAAATTATTAATTAAGCTTGAAATGTCAAGCTTAATGCAAGCTGGGCAAGTGTAAACTAGAACACTTGATTCAAGCTTGCATCAAGCATACACGCTTGAAATTTTCAAGCTTATTGACTTGATAAATCAAGCTTGCTGCAAGTTTGCTGTGCTGTCTGGGTTAACTTGTCCCTCCATTTTCCTTGACTTCCGTTAGAGGCGGCTGCGCCCCAGTCGGCGACAGCACCTGATTGAACAGAGTGAAATGCATCGGCATCGGCATGGCGCTTTGCATGAAAAAAATAGAGCTAAACTAGCCGGTGACACACAAGCTTGCCCGTAGAAGACATGAACTGCTACGGTGAAGATCTTCTCTAATGCGTTTGCCAGATAACGCGAGGTGTGTGGGAAGGGTAGATTAAAATCTTAAAAGTCGCGCAAGATTTGCCATTTTTGATAATTGATGTCCAAGTCTGCTGCAAAAAATAACTTTTAAATCGAGCCAAGCTTGGCGATATCTTCCGAATTTGGCTGGAAACTAGAAAAGTACAGTTAGAATATGCCTGACGACGATTGTAAAATAGTGTTAGTGGGCGATTTTAATACAGATTTCAATTCCAAATATTCTGATTTATGAAACAAGAAAGGCAAACACGGCACACTCATGGATTATGATGCCCATTCCAAACAGTATTCAAAATGGTGAAGTATAGTTGGGATATGCTTAGCAAAGATTGTAAAACAGTTTCATTACCCACACAGCATAAAGATAGTCATTGGTCATCTATAAGGAATCAGAGTTGGATAATGGGCATATCTATTAGAAGTCAAGATCCTCCAGATAACATAAAATGGACCTCTATAAGAGATTTGAGGTGTGATCTCTCTAAGGACTAGACAACATTTATAATATCAAGGAAGTAAGATATCTGTATCCAAGCAGCATAAATATAGACGTCCAAAATATCCAAGATTTCTCAAACAGCCCATAAATGGATATCTATATCATATCCATCATCTGTAGTATTCTAACCAGTAGACGGGGTCTGACTCGTTATGGGCGAGACTAAAATTTGAAGTGATCGTTGTTTCAAGTTCCGAATTGGAATATTTAAGTGTCTAATTAAATAAAACTAGACTTTTCCTGTACACTACTCAAAATTAAAAAAGATTTTGCGATTTCCATCCGTTTTAAGCATTTGGGACTTGTGTACGGCCGTAAAAAAAAAGTTTGTCTGTTTTAAAAATATTCATTATAATGAATATTTTAAAAATCTCTCTATAGATTTTGAGATTTTTCGAAGATTGTTTCAACCTGCGTAAATTTTTGTTCGCACATCAAGTAAAAGTGACTAAAGCGAAAGGAATGAAATTTACTGACATGATAGGCAATCACTCGCCTTAAGCTATATAATCGTCGGAAAAAAAAAAAAAAAATAGATTTTGAGATTTTTTTCTGAAAATCGTTTTAAACTGCGTAAATTTTTGTCGGCGCATCACATACGACTTAAGTGAATAAAGCAAAATTTAGTGACACGATAGGTGGTCGTACAATTTAAACTATGCCCCTAAAGTTTAAAATTTGGATTAGATTTTGAGATTTTGCGAAAACTGTTCAAACTGCTTAAATCCCAGCTAGAAAATGTTTGCACTTCTTGTGCAAAAAATTTGCATATAAAGTGAATATTTTGAATACTTTGAAAAGTATACACTTTTTGTGCACAATTTTTGACAATATAGAATATTCACTTTTTAGTATGCATAAAAACTGTATATAATTTGCACAAAAAGTGTATGCTTTCAAAATATTAAAAAATATCCACTTTTTATGAAGCCTATGACCTTTGGTGAAACTTTTAAACTGAGCAATCGATAAAAATTGGCACATATATCGTTGATTTGCATATTAGCTTGTTTATTTCTTTTATTGTATCAATTAATTCATGTACTTTCATATGCATATATAATTTTATAACTAAATATCCTTTTCTTCAAGGTTGTTCTAGGGAAGAATGCAAGTTTTTGAATGAAATGTCATTAAAAATTTACACAAAGGAAAATTTCTTATATATATTAATTTCGCACTTTTTCAGGAAACTTCCAGAATTTTTAGTCGCTGAAAAATTTTGTTTTAAAATCCTCCGTTGCTCTTTGCACATTAATGAAGGAACGGAGATATCGAGCCGTTCAGCTACTTGGGAGAAAGACCGATATAAACCTGTTTGCTCGCTTTACCCTTCGCAATCTTGAAAGCGCCTATCCCTAGTAGCAATAACCCATCGGTCGATGAGAGGCGGGTGAGTTAATTCCGAGGAGAAGGAGCAATGGCCGATCACGGCTTTTCATCCAAAAAAGGGGAAATTTCATCGGCAACTGGTACAAAATGTCCGCTTGGGGGGCCATAAAGCCGATCATCGTTTCCCGATGACTCCGATGAAATAACGAAAAGAAACCGATAAACTGTTTAAAATATATTTGTTAATAAAAAATAAACGACTGGCAGCAAAATTTTCAAAAAATGTCCGTTCTGTTTATTATGTTTTCGTCTTTTGTATGCTAAATTTTCGTTTTTCTGGGAAAAAAAAAAAAATTCTTCCTACCCCAGGCCCGAACCTGAGCGTACTGATTACGAGATAAGCGCGCTACCCCTAGACCATCGAATCTTGTCATGTATAAGGCAAAGTGTGAAGTACGGGTTATTTTAGTCTCAGATTGGGACTTTGAGTGAAATTTTGACGAAGTGTTGTTCAGCTGTTATTAATAATAGTCAAAATATTCGATTGGTAAGAAATTAATTTCACTTTTTCCCAATGTATGTAAGTAGCAACAACATTCGTAATTAATAATTAAGAAACAATATTGCCAATTGTATAGGAATTTTAGTGTGATTTTAACTTTCATATTTCTTGGATAACTTTTAAAAATTAACTGATTTCTCTTCTTGCTGTTTACATTAAAGAGGTTTCAAAAGAGTTGCTCATTGTAATGAAGTTTCCGTTTTTCTTATAATGCAGCTGACGCTCAAATAGATTTTCTTTTCTTTTTTTTTAACGCATTTTTAAAAAATTATTTAAATATTACAAACCATTTTTATATAATAAACACTTACATTTTTTTGTAAATATTTCTTTTCAAATTTAAATTTTTTGGGAGGGAGCAGGGGGGGGGATACCACCCCCTGCCCCCTCCCAACCCCAATACAAGAAATTTGAAGTAAATTATGCGATTAATTCAAGAATTTTTCAAAATTTCCCTTAGATTATGCAAAGGCACATCTAAATTACGCAAATATTTATAGGAATTTGGGTAAAGTGTAAACCACTGGGGACACCTGCGAGGCCCGATGACTATAGAACTGCAGTTTCGGATAAGATATTGTTTTTCGGTTTCCCATCGGCGAAAATGCTCGTCTAGATCACTTCTATCCATGAATAAAAATTCATCTATTGCAGATAAACAAAAGTGCACTTGCCGATGACTGAATTCGACGAGTCGATGAGTTAACGATGAGTCGATGAACGACCGAGCAGAAAACAAGCAGTCATTGCTACTAGGGATCAGAACTCAGTGTAAAGATTCGATCATCGGGAAAAGATGAACATACGAAAAATTAAGGATGATCAGTAATGATCAGGCGATGGATAGCCGATGCACCGATCATAGGCCTGGTAAAGCCCGAGGAAAGATTGCTGCTAGGGGAGCGGTCGTTATGACCAATGGTCCAGATCTGATAATTGTATTTTTCTCTGACTGATGTTTTCGCTCTTTCCATGGTGAAAGGTACGAAGGTAAGTGACATTTGATCAGAGCTGGGGAGTACTGTCAAAAAATATTGTTCGTAGAAAGATACTTTCATAAATGATATTTAGCTCTGAAAGATGCAGAGTAGTCACAAAACACTATCAGTCTACTTTAATTTAAAGAAATCTTTTATATTTTTCACGATAAGAGAGAGAGCCATAATAAAAAAAATAGAACGGATTTGGGGTCCCCTCTGAAACCGGGCAAAGGTGCCTTGCATCCGCAGCACCCTCCCTGTGGCCGGCCCTGTTTAAAACGGTGAGGTATAGTTGGCGAGGATTGTAAAACAGTTTTAGTAGGCGCTTTTAAGATAGATTTCAATTCTAAAGATGTGCTTTATGGAACAAGAGAGAAAAGTACGGCACACACATGAATAATGATACACTTTCCTACGTAATGCTATAAGTAAAGAAAATAGGGAAGACGCGTGGATTATGATACGCTTTTAATATACAGCCCTTTAGTGTGTATTTAAAATCTGAAAGTATTTCTGATTTTCTTACTTTTGTTTGCCAATACAAAAAAGAATATTTGAATGCTGCTGAAATTTCCTATGTTGAATTTGTGAATATTTTTTGTTTTTTCAAATTTAAAAAGCTGAAAAAAAAACTTGCATGACATCATTTACCTTTAAATTGTCTTTAGGGTCTGCGTTTATGGGTTTTAACAACTTTTTACTGCTGAAAAACAGACTGAGAGTTAAGCTTTTATTTAAAAAAATTTTGAAAATACATTTTCTACTTGTCATTTTTAAGTGTTATAGGTTTTTTAAAAACAATTATGAGATTTCTCTTTAATATGAGATGTGAGATTTTTGTCGAGTCTAAAAATGCTGTGGCGGCACGAAATTTTTGGCTTGGCTGGTAAATGCCGCAATCTACCTCGCGGATTTTCCGAGATAAAAACCGGCTCCATCTGCACGCTCCCCTACATGATGACCCGGACATCGAACATGCATTCTCGTTCTCGCCTTCAGCGACAGATGGCGCCATCACCGACCCCATCCATCTCTCGCTCGGCTCTTCAAAGTCCACAACGAGTGGTAGTGACCTCACAAAGTCCGCAAACAGTGACAGCGATCTCACAAAGTCCACAACGAGTGGCAACATTACATAGCGCTTGGAACATCGTTCATCAGCCTCCGACTGACCCTCTGAGAGGGGAGTAGTGTGGCGGCAATAGATCGCCTCCGCGAACACAACACCCGGCAATTGAAGGCCGGTCATATGGATACCTTTTCGCTCGGCTGGAAAACGCCGCAATCTACCACGCGGATTTTCAATGATCAAAACCGGCTCCCGCCTCACGCTCCCCTACAAGGTTAATGCTTTTCTCCAATAAGTCTCTATTTATTCATCTAAATTATTATTAAAATTCATAAAATGAAGGAAATATGATTGGTTTCCTTTTAAATTGGTGAGAACTTATAATTATTTAATAAAATTTTGTCAACTGTTGTTTTAATTTTGGGATCAATTTGAAAAAACATCCTTAAATTGGTGATGTTTATGACCTCAGTCTTGCGCATGTCCCCAATGAGGGAAACTGACCAAAGAGCTCACTGCGGTGCATGTGCGAGTGCATGGCTAAAGAGTGGCTCCAGTGAGGGGGGCATCATGGCCCTCTCCAAGATTTTGTTTTACAACTTTAGATTCGCGTACTTCCCGATTTCATACGTTCAATTTGTATTTTGATCAATTTTTAGACCTATGTAAAAAAGTTTAATGGGCCCCCCTCCGAGAATTCAGTCTGGCGCCACCCTTGGCATGTTTTATAGCAAAGATAAAGAAATGGATAGGTTAAAGTTTATAAAACATGTTATTTCAACTGCAGTAAAAAATCTTATAAAATTATTTTTTATATCATTTCTGAGAAAAAGGTATAGATACGTTGATGATTTAACATGACTGAGATAGGGTTTACGCGATTCCTTGAACAAAATGGCATTTAAATCTAAAACTAACATCAACAGCTTGTGCATGCCAAGTGGCTTTTTAAAACTATCTTTTAAAAATTATTTTTGTTTAAAGAAATAAAACTTTAAATTGAATATATCATTATGTATTGAAAAGCTCACTGATGTTTCCCTATTTTAAAGTAACTATTGAAAGTAATAACACAGCAAATATACAAGGTATTTGAAATAAACATTTTCAATAATTAATATAAACTGATATACTGGTATTTGTAAACTTGAATGTACTAGAACAAGTTATTAAAAGTCATTTGATTTAAATACTTTTTTAAAATTTTAGTTAAGGCATTTTTTATTTTAAGAAAACCAATATTTCACATTGTTATTTTCAAACTGATTTAAACTTTTTGCTTTTTAGTTAAAAAAATCATTTGCGCCTATGTTCTAAAGACAGGTTTTATTTTTAAAAATTCTGTAAAAATCATTCACTAAATACGAAAGATACGATATTTAATAAAAGCTCTAGAAAATAGTTTAAAGCAATAGAAATAAATCTATCTGTAATTATTCTTAGATAAAAAATGTACCGATACACAATAAATATTAAAACAAATAATTTAATTTTCACACACAAATATTCGTTAAACATCAACGGGCAGATTCAGATGTAACACTTACGCCCGAAATCGGGCGTAACTTTAAGACACTGGCGTAAGTCGTATTCAGATGTAACATTTAAGTCCAAAGACGAGCGCGAGCGGGTCGTAGATTTAAGCCAGCTCGGGGAGCCGGTCTTAAATATGGCGCCGAGTGTTGTTTTTAACGCTGTGTAACCTCTGTAAACAGTATTTGGACAATAAAGCTTTGCGTTTTGAATAAATATTTTATAAACGATCTAGAAAACAAGTAAGTTTTCATCCCTAATAATATCTGCACACATTATTTTTCTAAAATGTATTATTTACTTCGTTAAACATGCTAAAATCAGTGTAAATTTCATTTTATACTCTTGTTTACAATTACATATTCTAATTAAAATGAAGTTCTGATACTTAATTCTGTCTAAATATGTAGATGTTTTTATAAATGATTTGTACTTGTTTGTAATCTACATATTTATTTCGTAAATGTAAATAATAGACTGGGTTTTCTGGATAAAGTATTTAAATCCGGTGTACAGTGTATGACCGAAATATTTATGCAACTTATAGGGTAATCTGGAACCGATCGTAACATACTGAGCCTTCCTCCACCCCCCCCCCCCCCAAACTTATTGAGTTTCTACGCTCCTGAATTTTTGAAAGATAAAGTTTGATTATAAAAATTCTTGAAGGATTCATTCAAACACTGGATGCCTTAAATACATGCTTGGCAACTCAATATTTTAAATCCGGACAGAAATAAGTTGTGACAGGTGCATATTAACCTCGCCTGACCTCGACTATACCAAGGGTTATAGATAATCAAATTTATGCCTGTACTATGTAGGTACTTTTTCTACTATATTGAATAAATTAATAATTGCTTGGAAATTAAATTAGTGGGGGTAACTTTTTTGAATAATAATTATTTTTTAATTGAGGCTTTCGATGCATCTAGGTGATGATGTACAACTGTATCTACATAGTCAGAATTTTGTTTGAAAGTACATGGAGGTGAAATACATAATTATCTTTCTTCGCTTGCTAATGTCATTGGATTATTAATATATATTTTATGTTTAAAAATGTTTTTTTCTGATTAACATTTTTGTTTAATCAATAATTTTCTTTCTTAATGCCTAATGAGTGCCTGCACAGTGTAGCTGTAAATTTAAAACCAGCAGCATTTGTGTGTGCACTTTTTTGGCTCACAAAATAGGTTTACGAAGATTTTTTACATTTATGTGGCAACCTTAATTCAGAATCAAAATGGGGATGTGGAACAAACAACATGTAAGTACAGAATTCCATTACTTATTTATTAATTTTGGGTTACCAATTAATGTAGTTTTAATAATTAGGTGTCCTCAAATTCCTTAATTGGTGTGTTCATCGCTAATATTTGTTCACTTTAGTTTTCATCTAATTCTTTTGGGAATGTTGAAACTTGAGCAATTATTAGCTGTAAATTTAAAACCAGCAGCATTTGTGTGTGCATTTTTTTGGCTCACAAAAAAGGTTTATGAAGATTTTTTATATTTATTGGGAACCTTAATTTAGAATCAAAATGGCGATGTGGAACAACATGTAAGTACAGAATTCCATTACTTATTTATTAATTTTGGGTTGCCAATTAATGTAGTTTTAATAATTAGGTGTCCTGAAATTCCTTAACACTAGAACTGTGGGATGGGTCATTTTGACCCAAAACCAGATTTGATTCTGTTTTTTTCAGAAAGTTACGAATGGATTTTAAAAAAAAATCGTGACTTTTCCTAACTTTATATTATTAATCATCTGTAAAAAAATTAAGTTCGTAACTTTTATCAGTTTTTTGTTTTTAATATGTATACCTGATATCGCGGAATGGGACATTTTGACCCAAAACTTCCCATGAGTCTGGAATCCGAGGTTCAAATTAAATAAATGTCATTATCATTCCTAAAATTAACAGTAATGATATAATAAATGGTATAATATCTTACCATTACGTTATTTTCATCGCAACGTGAATTTTACAAGTTGGGTCAATTTGACCCATACCGTTGTTTTAGGTATACCTATCTCAAGCGACACGGTTCTAATAAGAATTATAGCAACAATATTTTTGTACTTTTAATGTAACTAGGGGCAAAGGTCCCCAGACTCGCTATGCTCGCTTTTCGTATGAGGCATTCGGCCCCTAATCAGGCTTATTCATAAAAAAGATATAATTTCAACAGACAAAACAAGATTGGATCAGATAGAATGTTACTGAGCTACGCATTGCTTGTTTCTTGCATGTTCATTGGTACATAAAAATTGAAACTTCACACTACAGTAGAACCCCTCCCCCTCATAACACGGAAGATATTTTGTTATGGGAATCCGTGATGTACGGGTCCTGAGCTATACTCCACCTGGAGTGCAGACTCTGCTTATAATCGCTGGAAAAATTATTTGCACTCTTCAGAAACACAGTGATATTTAATGTTGCCATTCAAAAGTTATATTAATTAGGAGATAAAGCGTAATAAAATCAGAACATCTGTTTCAGCTGTATTTTTAATAATGTAAAACCTATTGGACACCTATAAAACCTATTGGATGCGAATTTGCCACCCATGGCGATTTTTCAATATTTGGCGACTTGCGTACATGTAAAGTTAATAAAAGCTACGGAACAGATAGGATAGCTTGCCACCCATGGCGACTTTTCATTATTTGGCGATTGACACATGCCTATTCTACAGCTTACGAAATATTGTAACAATAGATTAAAGCTGTTGTGAACTAATAGTATTTAAATATATGAAAAATTATGTGGCATACTTTTATGTTGCATTTTTGGGACACGTTTTTCATACAATTTTCAATAAAGGGGGGGGGGGAGTGATAAAATGACATAGTCATTAATAGATGGAGAATAGCTGCACAGAAAAATGCACAATTTCAACTGAATGAAAATTTCAAAAACTTATTCTCAGGTGTATTCAGCAGACGATAAATTGCGCCAAGCATTAGAATCATCTCCTCAAAATCGCACAAAACCGTTTAATTTTTTGCCAAATTAAAAAGTTGCACATTTTAGTCTCAGAAAATTTCTAAATATTTTTCTTTTGAGTATAGAACATTTCATTCCTGCTCTGATTTCCCATGCACACGATATTTTAATTTAAAAACAGCCTTTCAAATAATCTAGACAAAAAAAAAAAATCGTTATTCTTTTATTTTTACTTCAGGAGTCTGAATCATGCAATAAACTTGCCGAATGTGGAAACCTAGATAACCTTAAACGTCGCTTTTTACACTGTGGGGTTACAATTACGAAATGGCGGAAAGCAAAAATTAGACTTTTGCGATACGTTTTTTACCGATATCTCCTAAAATAATTCGACTTTTGAAAAAATCGCTTCGAGGTGTGTCGGGAACTGTCATGGAAAATGTCCGTACAAAATGTTGTAGGTCTACGATCACCCGTCTGCGAGCTATGCCAGACAGGGACGTACCCAGGAAAAAATTTCGGGGAGGGTGCAAAAATTTCGGAGGGGGTCTAAACGGTGAAAAAGGCAAATTTTTTTCACAAAAAGACTTAATCATTATTATTTTGTTAACAAAAACTCAAATTTCGGAGGGGGTCCGGACCCCTTGGACCACCCCCCTGGGTACGTCCTTGACGCGAGACACATTCAAACAAACTAACTAACAGTTTACACATTGTTTTATTAATATAGAAGAAAGTTTTTATTTTGGCGTAAAATGGGCATAATTCTAACTCATGTTTGTAAATGTTTGTTTGTTACCATTCAAAAGTTATATTAATTAGGAGCTAAAGCGTAATAAAGTGATAACTTATGTTTCAGCTGTATTTTTAATAATGTAAAACCTATTGGAGACCTTGCGAATTTGCCACCCATGGCGATTTTTCATTATTTGGCGACTTGCATACATGTAAAGTTAATAAAAGCTACGGAACAGATAAAATAGCCTACCACCAATGGCGACTTTTCATTATTTGGCGATTTACACATGCTCACAACCTATATTTACTGTTCATTTAAGGTTACCGGAAAATCGTTATCCATATTTTCATTTACATAATCGTTTGCAGATTGGCGTACTTAACACCACGAATTATACCATCTTGTCTCGCTGGCATAGTTAACGCCGCCAAATATTTCTACTGGTAGCAAATAATTCAGCTGGACGAGAACCGGCTTTAAAATAATCTGCATTTTAATTATTTTTCATTTTCAAGATATTAGTTATTCTGTTTTGGAAAAATGAATAATCGCTAATTCTAAACTCCTGTTGTCTAAGCGAACTTACTATTTGAAAATTGTCAACTTTGTGTAACACATTTTGAGTTACTTATTTCATATAGTTTTTATTTTGGCGTAAAATGGGCGTCATTCTAACTCATGTTTGTAAATTTCACGCGATTCTAGATACTTGGAAACGCTTTGTTGCAAAGGAATGAATGATTTTATGCCAAATCTGGCAACCATTCGGTTTATTTTTTCAGTTTTTTATTAATATCTTCTCAAATAATTCGATTTTCGAAGTTTAAATAAGCTTAGCAGGTTCCTCGGAATTTTTCGAATCTGTGGGCACCTTAGTTGAAACTCAAATCCCCACAGTTTAGGAGTAGATAAGCTGACAAGCTTTGACAGTGGCCTTTACTTTTTTTTAGAATAGAGAGAAACTTAATACGAATGTTAAGATTGAACTGATATCATTACCGTTGAAATACAACATTATTGTTGCATTGCAACGTGAATTTTGCAAGTTGGGTCAATTTGACCCAGCCCGCGGTTTTAGGTCTATCTGAAACACCACAATTCTAGTGTTAATTAGTGTGTTTATCGCTAATGTTTGTTCACTTTAGTTTTCATCTAATTCTTTTGGGAACGTTGAAACTTGAGCATAACTTCTAGAGATCCATCACTGCAAGGCTCCCCAAAGTGCGACGATTTTTTAGGTTGGCGAGAAGGGGGCCATTAAAATGGGAATCATCTCTTTCTTGTACCATAAAACGCAGCTTTGGAATCGAAATCTATATTAAAATCGCCTACTGAAACTGTTTTACAATCTTCGCCAGGTGTATTCCAACGATACTTCACCATTTTAAATACTATTTGGAATAGGCATCCTAATCCATGAGCGAGCAGTGTTTGTCTTTTTTGTTCCATAAAACACATAATTGGAATTGAAATCTATATTAAAATTGCCTACTAACACTATTTTACAATCTTTGCCAGGCATATTTTAACTATCTTTCTACCCCAATTTTTTTTCCCTATGTAGGGGAAGTGGGGTAGAAAGCAGCAAAATTTCTGGCATTTACTCCACATTTGTGTGCATGTAAACAGGCCGCAAAACCAGAGATCTGTCTTAAGCGGAGGCGTACTAATTTTTAGTGACATAACTATTATGCCATGGTGAGGCATTCTATGTTAGAATGTAACCACAGAAAGTAAGACAGTTATTAACACCTTCTAATTTATAATATGACATTAGCAAAATTTATCGGTAAAAATTTTGGTATAGTGAAAGGTAATAAGAAAATTATAGATGTAATAGAGTCTCAACATTGTTTTATGGAGAAAAGATTTGGTGTACTAACGTAAACAATTTATTAATATAGAGTTCTATTTAAAGTCAGAGCCCAATTATCACAGGCAAAGGGGCAACAGCCCGGGGCCCCTCAACAAAAGGGGAGAACAATTATTTAGATTAGAAATTAATATATACTGAAATGGTAATAGAAAAAAAACTGAATTTCTCCTGTATATATATCTGTTACACATTAATGGTAGGAACATATACACTGTGTGAAATGTAAATCTCATGCATGTCAAAGGAAGCTTAAACCATGGAAAAAAAAAAAAAAAATAGTTTGAATAAACATGTTACCTATATTAAAAAATAATTGTATACTAGTACTTTAAGTTTACTTTTAGAATCATGAAAATATGCTACTTTCATGCTTCATTACTACTTACCACATACTTTTATGAATTTTGCCAGCTAAGAATTTAGCAGAGCAGAGCAGTGCAGAGAATATATCCAAAAGAATGTTCATGAAGTAATGTTAATTAAAAGCAGAACAACATGAGCATTCTTTTAGCTTTAAAAAGAAGCTATTACGAAACATTAGGACACAAACTTTTTCAAATCGAGGCTTTGAAAACCTAAAATGCACAGGTGTAACAGGCAAGGGGGGGGGCAATTGCCCCCTAAAATTCAAGACTTGTGATGTAGAGATACAAACAGTATGTTAATCCCATAATCCTTAATAAGCTTGATACAATTCGAAAATGAAAAAAAAAAAACTAATCCCTGAAGTCAATCTCTCAATCTTATTTCTTAAAATGAACACTGAATCCATTCTCATGCTAAAATATATTCAACAACACAGTATATCAAGTTTGTTTATTTCCTTTCCCCATGTTGTTTCGTGTGACGTCACATGTAAACACGTCCATTAGCCACTCTGATTGGTCGAAATCATTCACATTCCGGAACACTCTACTGAACATCGCCTGACTGACGTCCAAAGTTAAGACCCTGACGTCATGAGATCCGCCCGTCTTAAGTGTTACATCTGAATAAGGAGATAAGCTCGGGTCGGAAGTTTGAGAAGATCCGCCCGGTCGGATCTTATATTTAAGACGTTACATCTGAATCTGCCCGACAGTCTAGTCAAACCTGCTTCTCGAAAAAAATAAAATAATAAATAAATAAATGAACGTGAGTTACGGAATAGCGCCTGCTCTAATTCTCGCCAACATCCCTGGCGTGACTTTTCACCCTGGCGTTTTCTCCTGCCGCTTTTTGCCCTTGAGGGATGGAGCGATTTCATTGGCTGCTCTATGCGGAGGTAGTCGCTCTTCGATTCCGCTTGACCACAACAGCAAGATATCGATCTTCCGAGGTGATTGTAACTCTTGGATGACCGACCGTAGTTCTTTGAACAACTGTTTGGCTTACTTGGAATTTTTTCCATAATCTAGAAACGGCAAAATAATGAACGTCGATCAAAAAAGCATTATCTGTGACTGATTGTCCTTCTTCAAGGCATCCCACTGAACGCTATATGTGTTCACTGTCTATCATGCGTCTTCTGAAAGCCACAGAAACAAACACGTTTGACTTCCTTTCCTTGGCACGCATGACAGCCATTTTGCACATTTATCACGACTTAACACACTAAATCATAATTGGCCATTAAAAAAATAAATTTTCACACTTCTATCTACCTTTGCAGGGAATTGAAGCCTCTCAAATTTAGACTGGCGTCTGAAAATTAACTTTTCCTCTACGTTCTTAATTTTTGGCAGCAGGGTCCGACTATAACATACAAGGGCCTATTGATTGTGAGAGTACAATGACATCGAGATCCTATACGTTCGGAGTACAGAGCCAGAGCACTTCCCTCTATATTTTTTTATCCCTAATTTCATTGACCTAATCAATCTTCCTAGACAGGAGTGATGAGGAAAAATGAGTATAAGGAAGTTCTCTGAATGTCAACAAACGATATTTAAAAACAAATTAAGTATTTGCAGTGGGTTGAGTTTGCATGGCATATATGTAATCTTGATGATTTATCTGAGTTCCATATTTTACCACACTGTTACTAAAAGGTAACTTTAAATGATGATTCCTTTGTTGAATACTTCAGGTTAAAATATTGTGTCTGCACGGTTCTATTTATAGCTTTATTCTAGGGGGGGGGCAGCTTCTCTTTTGCCTGCTCCTGGTAAATGTATTATCTTCATCATGAGTATTCTCTTATCTATTTATATAACTTATGGGTACGGTGTTTCAAAAACAAAAAATCTGCGATATTAATGCGGGATAATATCTAGCTACCATTTGACGAGGAAAAAACAGTAAAAAATATTCTATAAAATCGGATAGCTTTTAGAGGTCACTCATCTTTGGCAAGATTTAAAAATACATGATTTTTTTTTTTTTGGCTTTTAAAAAATTTTGTCTAAAACAAAAATGTGTGATTATAATGTATTATATGCAGGCGGGTTCTTTTTGGGTGCCATTTGACGAGAAAAATTAACTTTCTTTTTTATGAAAATCTTCTCTTCTCTACTTATTATAAAAGATGTCTGTAAAGTTTGAGTGGTAGTTTGTCGTAGCCGTTTGTCGGAGGACAAACGGCTACGCGTAGAAACACGAAATTTGGTACACAGGAAGTTCTAAACATGAAGTTGTGCACCTGGAAGCAATTTTTTCAAAATTCGGTCTAGAAATTTTTTAATTTATGTTTTTTGCGATTTTTGCTCATTTTTTTCTCACCTAATACTTAATAACGGTGATGATTACACTTGCAGCAAAACGGCATTTACACATCATCGGATAGCGGAGAAAATTTTCTTTTAGAAACAGTTCGTTCTGTATATGTAACATAAATTGCAGATTTTAAAGAATTTTTTTAACTAAAGATCACTTTTGACGAAAGTTTTCGTAAAATGATTTTAAAATTGTTGCATCTTCATTTCTATTCGTCATAACTTTTTGATATTTTGACAAATGACGGGACATTCATTTCGCCCACTTTTAAAGGAAAAACGGGGGGAAATATAAATTAGGAGATTTTTTACGAACTTTTAAGTAAAGAAGGATTTTGAATACAACATCTGCTGCTTTAAGATTTCGTTTGACATAAAGCTTGCGATTTTCGCTGTCGTGGCAACGGAGTCTGAATAGCTACCGGTTGAAAGAAATAAATAAAACTACTTTCAAACGAGACCCTGAGTTTTCGCAAATGAAATCTACGCCAGTTTAAAACCCTTTTCGAAACTCAATCAGAATAACAGACTCAAAAGCAAAATATATGCCACGCACGAAATAATTCCACGTTTTATATTACGTTGACGGAAAAAAATTTAATACTATTTTTTAAACAGTGAATAATCTAGCACTATTTTCGATTGAGTTTTTAAACGGAGCACGTTTTCGAATCGCAAGAAATATTTTGCGTGCTAAATACGCCAATCTGATAAGAATTATGCATAAAAATATATGGAGAGCTGTTTTAGTGGCAACCATAAAGGGAAATGATAATTGTTTACACTAATGCGTAAATTGTAAAGAATCACCAAACAATAAAAGGCTACATTTGTGGCAAATATCTAAACCGTTTCTTTAAATTAAGCATTAAAGAGGGAAAAACGAAAATATATAGTATTACTAATAAGTAAAAGATAGTATAAGTATAGTTATCATAAATAGATATGCTGGATAATATGATTAAAGCACAATATACCTAATTAATAAATACTTCGTGTAACTAAAAGTGTTCTATTCATCATTGTCCAACAGCCGTCTTACAGCATACAGCTAACTAAACGATAAGGAATTCTGATGATCATATTTTACGAAAATGTTCTATAATTGCCTTGCAAAGAGCAGGTACGCAGCTATTTGATTATAAAATAAAACAGCTGTCCACATCATGTAGAATCTAAGGTATTAATGGTATAACTCTTAAACCTAAAAAACACTATGATGTAGAAATGAGACATTTTGAAAGTGAGGAATTTTCGCTGCAAACCGTCAAGCTTTTCTTTTTCCGATCGAGAATGACACCGACATAGTTTTTTGTGTCATAATATCGCAATGGTCTCAGGTTAGTACTCATACTAACTTTACGCGTAACTAATGAGTAACTTTAAGCCAGGAGTCAAATAATTTTGCTTATTTTTAGATTACACATCACTGGAATCAATTCGAATTACACAGGTGAGAAAAATTTTCGTTTCGCACCGTGCGAAGAACGGGCACGCAACTAGTTAAACAATATTTAATGGTCGTTCGTCCCCATCAAAGCTTCAAGAATGTTTTTCTTTTCTTTTTTCTTTTTTTTTCCGTTTGTTAAATTCGGCATGTGCGGCAAAAAGAATGCTTTTAGGAGTATTTTGCTACACTGCTCAAAACAATTAAAGGATATTGTAAGTTTTATATAAAATAAAGATATAAGCGAAATTTTTTTTTTGCCGAAAATGGAAGAAGAGAATTACAAATGCAAATTTTTCTGATTTTCAAACTGTGGAGTATGCTGATTTTGAGTTCGACGTCAAAAACGTCGCTTCAGCGGCAGCGAATGAAATTGGACTTTCAACTGAATAAAAGACAATGAAGACAAAGATGATCGGCATTCAGAGACTGCTTTGTTTCGATGAATAGGATGTCTCAGCGAAGTCATTTAACCGATTCAGAAGCTTGGAGAGTTGTCGGTAGGTTAGAAGGGGGTCAAACTCAAGCCGAAGTAGCGCAAGCCATTGGAGTGTCACAAAGTGTGATTTCCAGGATCTGGAACCGGTTTTTGGCGATTGGAAGTGCAGGCCGAAGACCAGGGCAAGGTCGTAGACGGGCAACAACGCCCAATGAAGATCGTTATTTAGTGTTAACGGCTCGGAGACACCGGAATATGAACGCTACTCTTCTCCAACAACACCTTCGCTCGGCTACTGGCACCACGGTTTCAACTCAGACTGTCCGAAACCGGCTCTATGGTGTAGGTCTGTATGCTCGCCGACCGATGGTATGTGTTAGACTATCATCAAGGCATCATCGCGACCGCAGGGAGTGGGCAACAGAGCATGTGAACTGGAGGCGAAATGAATGGAGCAATGTTCTTTTTTCTGACGAGTCCCGTTTTTCAGTTCATCCTGATAATAGGCGTATTTTCATCTGGAGGGACCGTGGCAGTAGGAATAATCCTGCGTTCGTGCACGAAAGTGTCAGCTTTGGCGGTGGGGGAGTGTTGTTGTATGGTGACATCTCCATTGACGGGCGCAGAGACCTCTACATCATTCGAGATGGACCTCTGACTGGTCGCCGATATAGGGATGAGATCCTCAGACCTATTGTAGTCCCTTACGCTGCAGCAATCGGAGATGACTTCATTTTAATGGACGATAACTGCAGGCCACATCGTGCTAACCTGGTGGAGGATTTACTTTTCGAGGAAGGAATCGTACGAATGGAATGGCCAGAGTGTTCTCCAGACATGAATCCATTAGAGCACGTTTGGGACGCTCTGGGAAGACGAGTTGCTGGTCGCCAACCACCCCCACAAACTTTCCAAGAACTGGAAAGAGCTCTTCTGGAAGAGTGGGACAGAATACCCCAACTCGTGATTGATAGCCTCATTGACTCCATGTCTCAAAGGTGTTCAACGTTACTGGCCGTCCGTGGAAACCATACCCCCTACTGAAAATGATTTCCTTTGAAGAAAACACCTTTTCTTATCCTTTTTTTCTCATATGCACAAATTGTGTTTTTTTCCTTTTCTACACAAATGCGCAATAAAATGCATTTTTTTCTGCCAAACATGTGTAAATTAGTCTCATATAACCTACTACGTCTGTCGACTATGTATCAATCAGCTCAAAAGTTTCCCAGCCACAAGATCCACCTAAAACCGCAATATCCTTTAATTGTTTTGAGCAATGTATTTGCTCTTTGAAGGATATAATATTTAACTAATAATTTTTTTTTATTAAGATAAAGCTCGATCACATTCTTCTTGCAGGCATTCGAAGAATTTGCATTTTCATCGTGAACCATTACATGAAATCTTGGTTCACTGTTTTACTTGCAGTCAGTGCTGCAAACCATGATCTTAGGCTCCTGCTCGATTTGCTTTCCTCCTATTTCTCTTTAGAGGCCAAAATCGGACTTACTGCACTTGACAAACTAAGTTGATACTTGTATCCAGCAGGTCGCCTTGTATGACTTGTTTTTCTTTTCTTGAAAAAAATGGTTTTAGCTTTAGAAAATTTTCCAGGGAAAGATCCTGTACCTGGGCAAAGTTTTTGGTGCATAGAAAGAGAGGAGATGAGCTCTCGATCTGATTACCTTGTCTGTATAGTGCTATAACTTTAAGCAGCTGTAACTCCGCGAATTTTGGTTGTAGAAGGGCGAATTTGTTTTATTGTGCGTGAAGTTGCATAAGGAAATTTTTTCTAAGTACAGTTGGCCACGGCTTATTTCGGTTGGTCGTTTATCCGGTGAGCCGCTTATTCCGGTGAAAATGGGTATGAGCAGAACTAAATGGCCAAATTGCTAATGTTTACCGTCGGTTGCTTCGGTAGTGAGTGCCGCTTTATCCGGTCAGGTAATATTTGAAGATCAGGTGAAATTTCGACGTAATTAGCTTTTAGCGTGAAATGAAAGCCAGTCAAAGATGACACATATTTGTGTGGAGGTGTTATGGTAATTCAATAAAAACAATTGTAAATATACCTAACATAATTTTAATAAAAGTAATGAACAATCTGACCACATGGAACCAATGAGACACCTGATGATGATAACGACGATGTACACCCGAATCGTCTACGTGTCACAAGAGTAGATTTGGTGAATGTTATAGACACACATATTTTAGAAAGTGATTCTATGAACCTTTCATGTTATTAGGCAAGTTGGAGTGTTTAGACTAATAATTTTATTTTTTACCAACTATGCGAAAAATTCCAGAGTTGGGAATCGAACCCAGGACTGCCGCATAACGTGCGGGGTCTCTACCACTGAGCTACTCTGGGACGATTTCCAGATGAAATTTCTCGCATTAGAATCGTTGGCATTTATCATCTTCCTCTGCAAACCACAGAGGGAATAGATGAAACAAACTCAGTGGTAGAGACCCCGCACGTTATGCGGCAGTCCTGGGTTCGATTCCCAGCTCTGGAATTTTTCGCATAGTTGGTAAAAAATAAAATTATCAGCCAAAACACTCCAACTTTCTAAAATATGTATAATTTCCGCGGCGTAACGGAGTTGTCGCGAATTAATTGTTTCATCTATTCCCTCTGTGGTTTGCAGAGGAAGATGATAAATGCCAACGATTCTAATGCGAGAAATTTCATTTGGAAATCGTCCCGGAGTAGCTCAGTGGTAGAGACCCAGCACGTTATGCGGCAGTCCTACTCTTCTCCAACAACACCTTCGCTCGGCTACTGGCACCACGGTTTCAACTCAGACTGTCCGAAACCGGCTCTATGGTGTAGGTCTGTATGCTCGCCGACCGATGGTATGTGTTAGACTATCATCAAGGCATCATCGCGACCGCAGGGAGTGGGCAACAGAGCATGTGAACTGGAGGCGAAATGAATGGAGCAATGTTCTTTTTTCTGACGAGTCCCGTTTTTCAGTTCATCCTGATAATAGGCGTATTTTCATCTGGAGGGACCGTGGCAGTAGGAATAATCCTGCGTTCGTGCACGAAAGTGTCAGCTTTGGCGGTGGGGGAGTGTTGTTGTATGGTGACATCTCCATTGACGGGCGCAGAGACCTCTACATCATTCGAGATGGACCTCTGACTGGTCGCCGATATAGGGATGAGATCCTCAGACCTATTGTAGTCCCTTACGCTGCAGCAATCGGAGATGACTTCATTTTAATGGACGATAACTGCAGGCCACATCGTGCTAACCTGGTGGAGGATTTACTTTTCGAGGAAGGAATCGTACGAATGGAATGGCCAGAGTGTTCTCCAGACATGAATCCATTAGAGCACGTTTGGGACGCTCTGGGAAGACGAGTTGCTGGTCGCCAACCACCCCCACAAACTTTCCAAGAACTGGAAAGAGCTCTTCTGGAAGAGTGGGACAGAATACCCCAACTCGTGATTGATAGCCTCATTGACTCCATGTCTCAAAGGTGTTCAACGTTACTGGCCGTCCGTGGAAACCATACCCCCTACTGAAAATGATTTCCTTTGAAGAAAACACCTTTTCTTATCCTTTTTTTCTCATATGCACAAATTGTGTTTTTTTCCTTTTCTACACAAATGCGCAATAAAATGCATTTTTTTTCTGCCAAACATGTGTAAATTAGTCTCATATAACCTACTACGTCTGTCGACTATGTATCAATCAGCTCAAAAGTTTCCCAGCCACAAGATCCACCTAAAACCGCAATATCCTTTAATTGTTTTGAGCAATGTATTTGCTCTTTGAAGGATATAATATTTAACTAATAATTTTTTTTTATTAAGATAAAGCTCGATCACATTCTTCTTGCAGGCATTCGAAGAATTTGCATTTTCATCGTGAACCATTACATGAAATCTTGGTTCACTGTTTTACTTGCAGTCAGTGCTGCAAACCATGATCTTAGGCTCCTGCTCGATTTGCTTTCCTCTTATTTCTCTTTAGAGGCCAAAATCGGACTTACTGCACTTGACAAACTAAGTTGATACTTGTATCCAGCAGGTCGCCTTGTATGACTTGTTTTTCTTTTCTTGAAAAAAATGGTTTTAGCTTTAGAAAATTTTCCAGGGAAAGATCCTGTACCTGGGCAAAGTTTTTGGTGCATAGAAAGAGAGGAGATGAGCTCTCGATCTGATTACCTTGTCTGTATAGTGCTCTAACTTTAAGCAGCTGTAACTCCGCGAATTTTGGTTGTAGAAGGGCGAATTTGTTTTATTGTGCGTGAAGTTGCATAAGGAAATTTTTTCTAAGTACAGTTGGCCACGGCTTATTTCGGTTGGTCGTTTATCCGGTGAGCCGCTTATTCCGGTGAAAATGGGTATGAGCAGAACTAAATGGCCAAATTGCTAATGTTTACCGTCGGTTGCTTCGGTAGTGAGTGCCGCTTTATCCGGTCAGGTAATATTTGAAGATCAGGTGAAATTTCGACGTAATTAGCTTTTAGCGTGAAATGAAAGCCAGTCAAAGATGACACATATTTGTGTGGAGGTGTTATGGTAATTCAATAAAAACAATTGTAAATATACCTAACATAATTTTAATAAAAGTAATGAACAATCTGACCACATGGAACCAATGAGACACCTGATGATGATAACGACGATGTACACCCGAATCGTCTACGTGTCACAAGAGTAGATTTGGTGAATGTTATAGACACACATATTTTAGAAAGTGATTCTATGAACCTTTCATGTTATTAGGCAAGTTGGAGTGTTTAGACTAATAATTTTATTTTTTACCAACTATGCGAAAAATTCCAGAGTTGGGAATCGAACCCAGGACTGCCGCATAACGTGCGGGGTCTCTACCACTGAGCTACTCTGGGACGATTTCCAGATGAAATTTCTCGCATTAGAATCGTTGGCATTTATCATCTTCCTCTGCAAACCACAGAGGGAATAGATGAAACAAACTCAGTGGTAGAGACCCCGCACGTTATGCGGCAGTCCTGGGTTCGATTCCCAGCTCTGGAATTTTTCGCATAGTTGGTAAAAAATAAAATTATCAGCCAAAACACTCCAACTTTCTAAAATATGTATAATTTCCGCGGCGTAACGGAGTTGTCGCGAATTAATTGTTTCATCTATTCCCTCTGTGGTTTGCAGAGGAAGATGATAAATGCCAACGATTCTAATGCGAAAATTTCATTTGGAAATCGTCCCGGAGTAGCTCAGTGGTAGAGACCCAGCACGTTATGCGGCAGTCCTGGGTTCGATTCCCAGCTCTGGAATTTTTCGCGTAGTTGGTAAAAAATAAAATTATCAGCTTAAACACTCCAACTTGCCTAATATTATAGACACTTTACGTAGAGCAGTTGACAACAAGCAGGAGAACAATGTGTGTGTGTGTGTGATACCTCTTTTCAATATTAAGAGAAATTGAATTTGCGCTACATGGCACTTTACCCCTAAAGCAGTCTTTAATTTTGGATTCCCCTCCCCTTCCCCCCCAAGAAGCTGTATATTTTTAAACACATAAATGTACATTATTTTTTATTCTCCATTCTTAAATAAATATGTACATACATTAAGCTATTGACTAATGCATTTCATATATTTTGATTTAATTTTCTGATTTCTCCTTAAATCTTCTCACTTCTACTTTAGTCCCGCCGTTTGTTTCGGATTTCGGTTATTCCGGTCAATCTCAATCCGCCCCGATGTGACCGGAATAAGCGGCGACCACTGTATAACTGATAGTACCTGGCGACCGCATAAAAATTTAAATTTAATTTTTATAGGAATTGATTTATTGACTTCGATTGTGTGTGTGTGTGTGTTTCTGATGTACTAGATTATTCCATTTAAAGCATTTATGCTATTGGAACTACAAGTCTCTGACTAACAATTTAGGAAATAGTCATTGGACACAGTGCATATTCTTTCAATGAATTATCTACAATTGATTTACAGTTCCGTAACAGAGCTTCAAAAATTATCTTATACACTCATGTCCATAAATTAAGGATAATTCAGAATCACACAGAAATTGATCTCTAAAATAAAAATTTCACCTGTGGAATGATCACACACATCTTGAAGAAGAATATGCAAATTACAGGAAACCACCAGATGGCGTGGATGGTACGTCACAATGACGAGAGTGTAAGAGAGGGGTATATAAGGAATGGTGGCAAAGAAGTAAAATTGTTCACAAGCGCTGTGAAAGCCTTTCAGTGCAAAAACCGCATAGTTATGGCACAAAGGAGGCATTTGGATGATGTTTTACGTGGCAGAATTATCGGACGACTGGAATGTGGACGTACACAGCTGGAAGTATCCGAGGAACTTGGAATCGCCCAGAGTGTCATCTCCAGGCTTTGGCAACGATTCCAAGATGATGGTAATGTGAGTAGACGTTACAACACAGGTCGCCCCCGAGTTACAACGCCGAATGAGGACCGCTATTTGGCAGTTACTGCCAAAAGAAACAGACGGAGTACAGCATCAGACCTGTCTCGTCAGCTCTCTTCAGCTACCGGTAAG
Source organism: Cheiracanthium punctorium (assembly GCA_038373885.1). Classification (NCBI taxonomy): domain Eukaryota; kingdom Metazoa; phylum Arthropoda; class Arachnida; order Araneae; family Cheiracanthiidae; genus Cheiracanthium; species Cheiracanthium punctorium. The sequence goes on along the minus strand of JAWZYV010010738.1, from coordinate 2,592,601 downwards.
ACAGTTTCAAGGCAGACCGTGTACAGACGCTTAGGGCACATTGGTCTATATGCTCGTAGGCCTGTCAGATGTGTTCCACTTACCGCAACTCACTGTCGCCTACGATTAACCTGGAGTAGAGAGCATGCATTGTGGACACCGCAACAGTGGTCTTGTGTGATGTTTTCCGACGAGTCCAGGTTTAGTTTGGAGTCTGATTCTCGCCGGACATTCATCTGGAGAGCGCCAGGTACCCGTTACCACCAAGAGAACACCATTGAAAGACACCGTTACGGTGGTGCAGGATGGCTCGTTTGGGGAGGAATTATTCTTGGTTCCAGAACTGACCTGCATGTTCAGAGTGTAACGATGACAGGCCACATCTATCGGGATGTCATTCTGGAACAACATGTACGTTTGTTTCGGGGCGCCATGGGTGCTGAATTTGTGTTTATGGATGACAACGCCCGTCCTCACCGTGCTAACATTGTAGAAGAATGCCTTCAATCGGAGGATATCACCCGTATGCATTGGCCAGCATACTCACCGGACTTGAATCCAATAGAGCATGTGTAGGATATGCTTGGCCGACGAATTGCAGCCCGTCAACCCCCTCCCACCTGTCTACCGGAACTTCGGAGTGCATTGCTTGATGAGTGGTGTAATATTCCCCAAGATCAGATTGATCATTTGATACTCAGCATGCCTAGGCGTTGTCAGGCCTGTATTGCATCGTCCGGGAGACATACTCCGTATTAACCATCCTACTAACCATGTTATACTGTTTTTTGTAAATAGGTTCTTTTTTGAAATTTGGTCAAGGGAGTAAAACTTGCAATTTTTATTAATTATGTCAAACATATAACATCTTTTTTGCTCTTTACTTTTTGTTTAATAAATAGACTTTACAAATAAGTCAAATTTGTTTTGCTTCTTTCTCTTTCTTTGCCTGAACTTCATTATCCTTAATTTATGGACATGAGTGTAAAAAAAAAAAAGAAAGTAAGAAAGAATTACGATATTTATCTTTTGCTAAAAAAAAATTGATCTTGGGAAGGGGGTGGAAACGAAAACTTTCAGCTAAAGGCGCGGGCCCCCTAAAAGCGTGGGGCCCGTAGCATTTGCTACTTCTGCTATATGGCTAATCCGGCACTGGTCCAGGTAGGAACATCAGTCAAAGTATATAATTCAAACACACCATCAGCAGGATATAAAGTTAGAAAAGTAGCATAATGACGGATTTTCGCAGACTTTGAACAGTTTGTGATGTAAAAAATTCGTTATCAACAAATAGAACCGGAACGTTGAGATGGAAGGAGATGGTTATTACTCAGGCGCTTACGCATTGCTCTCGAAGAAACTTTCTTTGACTTGTTGCGGTTGACCCACGCCACTTATTCGAAAAACAATGATGGCCGATATTTTAATGGCTTGGTAGCGATGTAGCGACACACACTTTGTAAGAACGTACTTCCATCCAAACGAGATGAACAGAGAAATGTTTGTGGATGAAGCACAATTTGAATTCCTTTCAGTTTATAAGGCTGAAATTGTTTTTTGAAACTGTCCACTAAAAAGGTTGAAATGTGAAGATATTATTATCTTGGCTTATGAGACGCTGTGATGGAAGGTAGGGATGGATGCGAGACGAGACAGACTTTTGCAAGACCGGACAAACATTTTTAACATTATAGTATAGGGATTTTGCGAGACGAGACAAAGCGTTTTGGCTATTTTGCGAGACGAGACAAAGCGTTTTAGCTATTTTACGAGACTCAATACATTAGTTTTTCGTCTCGCGTCCATCCCTAATGGAAGGTGATGGCTCTTTCGTCAGATACTCATGAATTGTTCCTGAAGAAACTATCTGTTACTTGTTTATAGTATGTCTCATTTATTCGAAAAACGATAGTCGCCGAGATTTTAAACTCAAGCCAACACTGTAGCTAAGAACATCCTAGCATTGAAACAAGATAGTCAGAAAAATGCTCACAGATAAAGCCCAAGCTTGTAAAGCAGAAATCGTTCTCTGGATGAAAACACTTAAATTCGAACATGGTATCTCAGGACTTTTGAAGCTCAGTTGAATCTCTATGATTCTTCCAGTCTGATATGATTGTTGAATTTTGATTCTTCATGAATTCTGCTGGTTTTTTTCAGTTTGGATGATTCCTAAAACGCGTTCCCTCGAGTTTAGATCGTTCCTAATCAGACTGCTGTACTTAAGATGAAAATGTAGCAGTCCGTTTTCGTTGAATAAATATATTACATGCAACTGGTATTGTAGTTTGGTGGTGAACTCGTGTGGCTATTAAGGAGGAAGCCTACCAAAATTCAGTCCGTGGTCGGTCGAATGCTGTTAAGGTGGTGAAGTGCGTGAATTGGGACTATTGAGCATTAAAAGGTGTTAGTTACTGAAAGTATCTATAATAGTGTACGTGTTTAACATTGAGGGTTCTGAGTAATTTGGGTCTTCCTGGGGGGCATTGGAAGTAGGAGAGGTGGGAGAAAAATTACGGATGCCTCTGAATTTCTTTTTTCGAATTTTAATATTGGAAAAGACGAGGGATGAGGGCTGTGGTGATAGGCATGGTCAGTATGTATTGGTTGGAGTGGCTATTGATGATAACAGTGGAGATGAAGGTAAGGATGTTAAAATGAGTGGGGAAGGGGGGGGGTGTTGTGACTAGTGAGAATGATGATGAGGAATTGGTGAGACAGTTGGAGATTTAAGAAACTAAGATAGTAGTTTGACTTTTAGGTGCGGTGAAGATGTAATTGGTGTAGCATGATCTATTGTTTCGTCAATGAGTGTATTTTTTGCTGCGGTGTATGATGAAACGGAATGTGTGTCACTATTGTCTATGGATGGTGTTGGACTTACTACTCTCGATCCTTCCCACTTCGTCACTGGCCCACCTGAGACGGAAGCTGGGGTTCGAAAAAATACAAAACAGTTCAATAGCTTCTTTATAAAGAAGTACAGTGCAAAGAAAGCACCACAGAACAAAAAAAAGCACCATACTTCAAACAAGTTCTAATGCATACTGAAATCATTTATTGAAGTTATTATTTTATATTGTTGTGAAAAATACCGAAATTTGAAACATGCAGTTTGATTGTTGCACTGTTTTCTTCTCCATTGTTAATGTAACAATGACAAAATGAAAATGATGAAAGAGAAATACTTTTGATTTAATAAGCACAAAATGTGTGTTATCAAGCCATATTGTGCTTTAACCCTTTGTCTATTGGCAGCACTTTGGAAGTTCCATAAAAATATATATTTTTTAATCGTTCATTCATTGTAACCATTTCTTTAAAATAGTCACTACTCAATACTTCATTTAATCAGCATTAATCATGAATGCATGTTCTATTAAAGTAAGATTGTTTTAAGAGGGCAGTTGCCGATCACTTTATAATCATGCCGAGCCAGCAAAAAATATGAAAATTTATGAATTTCCAGACCCTGTTTTTATGATTAAAGGATTAGATTTCCGAAATGTGTCATTCAAAGTATTGCTTGACTTCTTCGGGTTTTCCCTGTGCGATACTCTTTTGAAAAAGGTTCATTTATCGCTTATGAAACAGTCATGAGACTTTTTATTAATTTTTTTCTCACTTTTCTTTCACATTACATTAATCAGTAGTGCCCATTATTTGTAAAATGGAAACAAGAGGGTGGGGAGAGTTTCATGTTGACATTCTAAGGCAATCTTTAGTTCGTTTGAAAATTAACTTTTTTGAAAGAATAAAATAAGGGCAAATTCTGAAAAAAAAAATTATAGTAAAAGCTAAAAGTTGTCAAAATATTGTTCTGCGTTTAATTTTTAGTTTTAATTAAAAGGGGGGGGGGAAATTATCATAAAACAAGTGAACACTGTCCCACTGTGTTCCCCCCCCCCCCCCTCCTTCTTCACTACATATTTATTTTTTACTTTCTTTGAAGTTTCCAATAAAAATGTAAAATATTATTTTTTACTTACTTAATAATTTTCTGGAGTCTCAAAAACCCGATAATCATGTCTCTCTTCGTTGAAAATTGAATGAATTAGTAAATGGGATATATATATCGCTATGAATATGATAATGAAAGGAGTGGAGAATCTAAATTAGTGTAAACATAAAAACGGAAATGTCTTTAAAGGTTTTCGTAGTTCGAGGAAATTATCACAACAATTTAGTAAATATTTTTCTGGTTTGTCTGATTGAACAATAGTATGTATATCTGGTTCTATTGATTATCTTGAGGGGAGACTGGCAGGAATTGATTTACTTATTTAGGACTGGTTCCAAACAGGATTTTGGGACTGCTATATTTTACCGTGAACCTGTACAATTTACTAGTGCAGCCAGTTACTAAGAGAATACTAGGTGCGACAACATAAAAATAAAGTGATTCTACTCAAGATTTGAGAATAAGTTTGCGAAAAGAGAGTGTAAATATGACAAAAGAGATAAAAGAATGTGAAATCTATTACTTTATCGTCACGGCCAAAGTGTAATGGATAATACAAGGCAGACAATTTTTGCGAGCAATCCTAGGTAACAGATACGTTATCAGGAAGTTCTCAAATGGTACAACTCGCATATCTGAAAGAAGCACTTCATCTTGGAAGTTCGAAAAACTGTAAATAATCTCTCCTGCGTTCTACAAATTGAAACTTCGACGTTCTTGTTAAATTCCGCCAGCCTTAAACTGAGTACTCTAAACTTTTTTTTTTTTCCCCACTAACTTGAGATGTGGAATCCCTAGTAAAAAGTGAATTAAAAAGCCTCTGGAATGCATTCGATAACGATAGGTAAGTCAGTTATTGCATAATAATGGAAAAGCATCAGTTTATCGCAGACAATTCATGGCTATGATAATCAGAACTATCTTCTATACTATTAAAATCTGTACGCGTCTGTCTGTCTGTGTGTAACATCATCTCCTCCGAAACGGCTGGGAGTTGAGTTTCGATCGAGGTGTCCACAGATTCGGAAAATTCCGAGGAAGGTCTTCCGCTAATTTAAATTTCGAAATTCGAATTATTTTAGAAGATATTGATAAAAAACCCGTCAAAAACGCTAATTTTTGATCTCCGTAATTCCGCAATTGTAACCCCTGCAGTCAAAAAAGTGAGAAATAAGCATCGAGGTTGCCATGTTTGGCTATTTTATTAAATTATTCAGACTCCTGCAGTAAAAATAAAAAAAATAATGATTTTTTTTCTGTTTAGATTTTTTACAAAGTTATTTTTAAATAAAGTATTGCGTGCATGTGAAATCAGAGCAGGAATTCAATATTTTTTGTGTGTAAAAGAATAAGGGATTGGGAGATTTCCGAGACTAATATGTATACTTTTTAGTTTGGAGGGGAAAAAATGGCGGATTTGGCGATTTTGAGAAAGTAGTAGGTTCTACCGATTTGCACAGTTTTAAGCGTGGCGTAATTCACTGAGAGCGTACCGAAATAGTATTTTTAAATACAAGTGTAGGTTTTATTAGAGTTTAGCTTTAATTTTTTTAATTTAGCAGTGATTAGTGCAGAAATAATGCAGTTATTAAGGCGAATTTAAACGATCTAACTTGAGAATTTTCACCAAATCAAGTAAATTGATTAAAGTGAGGGGAAATTCCGCCAAATTTAAGGTAATTGAAATTCTCGCATTTTGTACATCATAGTTAACGATGAATAAAATACATTAACCCATAGTTAATAATTTAAAATACTGCCCTTTTCAAGTAGATGCCTGTTGTACTTTGGCGATCAAACCATATGAGTGATAGATTACTATTTCCCATTTTGGTTGCCGTTATTTCAATGCTTCGAATGATTCCTTGAAAAAAATCTCACAAAATGGTGTATGTTGGCACTTTGGGGATCGAATGTGTAAAAAATCATTGATTCTTATTCGTTAAAGCAGTGCTACGGAAATTTCTTTTTCTGGTAACTGTTAGAATGGCATATAACTAATACTGTCTAATAAATTTTTTGCTTTACAAATTAAAATGCATGTTGATTCCTACTTTACCTTTCTTAGCAAAGCTGGCGATAAATATTCAAATATAGAGTAACGCTGTGTTTAATAGAGTGTGTTCTCGCGTTTGTGCTGCTAATTACATTCCACGATTGGAATGAGTTGATATTATGAGCGTATGCTTGGATATTTTTTTTTAATCCTACCAAACAAGGTGTAATAAAATCGGAATTCTTTTCTTTTTTCTTTGCTTTTGGAGGGGAATAAGAATAGTTTTTCAGCCCGGTAAAAATTGTGGGTATTGTAAGGATTGAAAGTAAATTTTTGAATTTGTGATTCATTTTAGCTATTTACCATCAATTTGTGGCGTTAATTACGCCAATATGGCAGTTCTAGCAAAGTAAACATGAATAGTTCATTTCATGTTCTATTTTAAAGATTGCTACAGTTTCCGTAGTTACGGAATCCATTGTTGCCACTTAAGTTGTTAAATATAACAATAAGTGAAATCATTAATATCTACATCTCTTAAAACTCGAAAAATGAAAAGGCATTAAATATGAAAAAAATAGAACATTAACATATCTGCGCTTCTTTAAAAATAATCGAAGTTTTCATGCAATCTATTATATAAATGTGAAAGTATGTTTCTTTGTTTGTTCGTCCGGGTTTTCTAACTTTTTACGATTTTTCGCAATTTTGAGGGTAGAAAGCTACTCAAATAACCGATTTCAGCACATTCGTGAGCATAGTTAACAAAGTTAGATTTATTTATTTATTACTTTCAATAATTCAAGTGAGACTGACGTCATTTTTATGTCACTGTAAAAATGCATTAAAAATCCTGGTTAACAAGTTTTGACAAAAAATTACACCACTAGCGAAATAATAAACTTCCACCCAGATTATCAGATTTTGTAGAAAATAAAATAACGTGTTTTTTCTTTCTTTTTCTTCTTTCACTAATTCATGTTAGATATCGCAACTGAGAATGATGTCATTTTGACCTCATGAAAATGAGTTAGAACTCTAATTACATTAAAAGGTTTTGACGCAAAAATTACTATTATAAAAATTCAAAGTATTTTGTTTAATGCGCGTGTTACCATTAGCGATTTTTCAGCTTTGTGATTTTTCAGAAACCATAATAATGAAAGGAATCTTGCATTTTTTTAAATCGTGGGAAATTCAAATGTCGGCACAAGATGCAAAATACTAATTAACATAATTCATAGTATTCGCTATCGGTTTGACGACGGTCGTTTTATGTATTCCCAAAAATCGTGCAAAATGTCGCCAAATTTGGACGACTTTTGGCGGTATATTATCTATATTAGATATACTCTTTTTTGTTAAATTTTAACAACTTACAAGCTCTTGCAGAAAAGTTACATCATTAGAAAAATGGATACGGAAAATATTTGAAATACCGATTAGCTAGGAATAACCCCAATATCTCTCAAATTAACTTTAATAAGTTCTGTTGAAAGCGAGAGTTTTTCAACGTCGTATGTTTCAATATTACTCCGTTTGAAAACTACTGCGTGAAATGACTAAATTCGACTACCCTGGTCAGAACGTGACGTCATAAATTAAAAGTTGTCTGAAATGCGTAAACTCTGCAACACAATTTAACGCCCTATTCGCAATTTGAGCGATTCCAAATAGTTCCTCGAGATTACACAGTTTGATGTTTTCACGAGTCTGAACCATGGTGGATTTAAATAATATTTAAATTGGTACAGCTTGGATATTTTCCACCACTGCAAGATGAAATATTTTGCTGTGCTAAATACGCCAATCAGACAAGAATTATGCTTAAAAATATATGAAGATCTGTTTTAATGGCAACGCATAAATTTCACAGAATCACCAAAAAGTAGAAAGGCATCATTGGTTTAAAATATCTAATCTGTTTCTTTAAATTGAGCATTAAAGACTGAGAAACGAAGATAGATAATATTAATATAAGTAATAGATAGTATTCTCATTTTTATCTTTGGTAGTAATAGTAGATTTGTTTGGATAATATGGATTAAAGAACAGTATACCACGTTAATAGCTATTTCGTGAAATTAAAAGTGTTATATTCATTATTTTTCAACAATCGTCTTACAACTAACTAAACCATAATCCTACGTTGCGTAATATATTCCACGGTAGTTTCAACAAAAGGACTACTTGAACTTTTTGACATTTTGCTTTTGCATAGATAGTTACGATTAGATTTTAGTAAAATATTCGTTTCCTACCGTGCGAAGAACGGGCACGCAGCTAGTCTTCTATACTATTAAAATCTGTGCGCGTCTGTCTGTGTGTGTGTGTGTGTGTGTGTGTGTAGCATCATCTCCTCCTAAACGGCTGGGAGTTGAGTTTCGAACGAGGTATCCACGAATTCGGAAAATTTCGAAAAAGAACCTCCGCTAATTTAAATTTCGAAATTCGAATTAGTTTAGTTGATATTGATAAAAAACCCCATCAAAAACGCTAATTTTTGCTCTCCGCAATTCCGTGATTGTAACCCCTGTAGTCAAAAAAGTGAGAAATAAGCATCGAGGTTGCCATGTTTGGCTATTTTATTAAATTATTTAGACTCCTGCAGTAAAAATAAAACAATAATGATTTTTTTTCTGTTTAGATTATTTACAAAGTTATTTTTTAATTAAAATATTGCGTTCATGTTAAATCAGAGCTGGAATTCAATGTTTTTTATGTGTAAAAGAATAAGGGATTGAGAGATTTCCGAGACTAATATGTATATTTTTCAGTTTGGAAAAAAAAAAAAAAAAAAAAAAAAAATTGGCTCATTTGGCGATTTTGAGAAAGTAGTAGGTTCTACCGATTTGCACAGTTTTGGGCTTGGCGCAAATTACTGAGAGCGTAACGAAATAGTATTTTTAATAACAAGTATAAATTTTACGGCGCTATACTTCGATTTTTCATACAGAAATAATGAAGTTATTAAGGCGATTTTAAACGATCTATAGAATTTTCACCAAATTAAGTAAACTGGTTTAACTTAGAGGAATTCCGCCAAATTTCAGAAAATTGAAATTCTCGCATTTTGTACATGGTAGTTAACGGTGATTAAAACCCGCTATAGTTAATAATAATTTAAATAACTGCTACTTATCAATAATATCCCTGCATTAATTTTTGGCGATCGAACCATATAAATGATAGATAACTATTTCCCATTTTGATTTCTGTTAAATCAATGCTTCGAATGATTCTCTGAAAACAAAAAAATCTCGCAACATGGTGTATGTTGGCATTTAGCGATCGAAGTACTGTGTAATAAATAATTGATTCTTATTTGTTAAAGCAGCGCTACGGAAGTTTCTTTTACTAGAAGCTGTTAGAAAGGCGTAATTAATACTGTCTAATATATTTTTTGTTTTACGAATTGAAATGTTTGTTGATTCCTACTTTAGTACATTTCTTAGCAAAGTTGGCGAAAAATATTCAAATGTAGTGCAACTCTGTACATATTATTAATTCCATTCCACAATTGAGATGAGATGCCGATGTCACTAGCGTATGCATAGATATTTTTTTAAAATTCCGCCAAACAGAGTATTGCGTATTGCCTTTATTGTCAAGTTTAATTTGAATTTGCCATCGACTGGCGGTGTTAATTTCGCCAATATGGCAGTTCTAGCAAAGTAAACATAAATTACTCATTTCATGTTCTATTTTTAACATTACTATAATTTCCGTAGCAACGGAATCCATTGTTGCCACTTAAGTTTTTAAATTTAACAATTAAGTGAAACCACCCATTTCTACAGCTTTTAAGACTCGAAAAAGTGAAAGCGCATCAAACGTGAAATAAATAGAACTAACTGTAACAGACTTGCACTTTAAAAATAATCGAAGTTTTCATGCAATTCTACATATCATTAATTTTATTTCCTTCGCGTGTGGATGTCATTTTTTACGTCATTTTTGCTGTTTTGCTGGCAGATTATCCGGAGCAGCACATACCCTCTAATGTATTTGCTCCTCCGGACATAAGCAAGAGCGTATGTCCGGTGCGTATTTGTGTAACCCCACTGTGTTAATCAGATGTTTCTGGTGTCAGATTTTTTAGACCATTTTTTACCGCGGAGATTCCGATCCTGAAGTATATTGATCACTGATAAATGATAAAAAAAAAAAAAAAAGATCAATTATATGCAAGCAGGAGTAGCCAAAAATTTTTCATGGGAATGTTACGGGAGTTAAGAATACACATTTTGTATGGCAAAAAACTCCACATGGGGGATATGACCCCCTATCTCCTCCTTGGCTACGCCACTGTACGCAAGCATCAGTTGTCACGTCATGAAAAACCGTCGTAGATGGCAAACTCCGAAGTTGTTCTGAGGGTTATACAAAATTAAAAATTTTACTTTTACTAAATTTTACTTTTGATACAGTTCGAATATTTGGTTTTAATACATTTCGGCCACCAAGGTAAGATGAAATATTATTAAATACGGCAACCGAGAATTTTCTTAACTATTGAATTTGACACTATGCAACTACAGTAGATTCTTTATATCACGGTAGATACGTTCCGTGTTATAGGAATCCGTGTTGTACGGGTCCTCCGCTATACTCCACCTGGAGTGCGGACTGCGCGGTATAATCACGGCAAAACTTATTCGCGCTCCGTAAAAATGCAATGATGTTTGGTGTTGCCATTCAAAAGGAATGCTAATTACAGGAGCTAAGGCGTCATAATATCAGAACATATGTCTCATTTCATCGTGCTGTACGAGTCTCTTTTAACGTGTTACACGAAAACGATCGTAATGTTTTCGTCGTGTTCTAAGAATTCGTGTTGTAGACCCATGTTATAAAGGGGTCAACTGTAATCTGTAAAAAATGAAATATGAAATTATTTATTTATTTAGTGCGAATTGACAGTGAGATCAACGTCAGTTTTATGTAACAAGTGTGATACTGCATTAAGAGTTCAATAAGGGTAATAAGCTTTTTCTCAGAAGTTATACATCACGAACGTTTTCATTTACAAAAGCGACATGATTTTTACCGGAGCAGGGTGCATTTTTGGCATTTAAACGTAAATGATGCCATCCATTGTTTCATGTAGGTTTTTTAATTTAGGTAAAATTTAATAAAGTCGTGTGTAACATAACTGCGCTAATGCATTGTTCACACTTTGAAAAATGCAAGATAAAATTGTTGTCAACATCTTGTAATTTTATTTATGTGGTATATACTATATATTAATGCTATAAATTAAACCTCACAAGGAGAATTATATGATGTAGAAATCAGGCATTTTTCGAAAGAGAAAAGTTTTGTCTGCATACCGTAAAGTTCTTTCTTTTTTGATCGCCACTCACATTGACGTAGTTTTTGTGTCATGTTGCAATCGTCTAAAATTTGCACTCATGACGTCAACTTTTAGTCACGATTCAAGTATTTTTTCACGTTTTGAGATAATGCACGTATGCAGACAAAACTTTTCGAAAGAGAAAAGTTTTGTCTGCATACCGTAAAGTTCTTTCTTTTTTGATCGCCACTCACATTGACGTAGTTTTTGTGTCATGTTGCAATCGTCTAAAATTTGCACTCATGACGTCAACTTTTAGTCACGATTCAAGTATTTTTTCACGTTTTGAGATTCCGCATTACTGGGTTTAATTCGAATTATGTATGTGTAAGGAAAATATTCGTTTCCCACCGTGCGGATAACGGGTAAGCAGCTAGTATTTATTAATTGTTGTTTTAAGCCATTAAACATCTGGATTTCAACGATGGAACGGTTTCCTAAGTTATGATTTACGTATAGTACTAGCTGCGTGCCCGTTCTTCGCACGGCAATTTTAAAAAATACAAGTTTCCTTTCGTTAATATGGTTGCTGAAAAATCACAGTGTTAAAAAAATCGCCAAGGGTAGCTCATGCATTAAACAAAATATTTTTCAATTTTAGTAAATTTTTACGTCAAAGCCTTTTAACCTAATTAGATTTCTAACTCCTTTCCAAACTCATGACGTCAAAATGGCGTCATTCTCACTTGCGATATCTAACATGAATTAGTGAAAGAAAACTCACGTTATTTTACTTTTCTACAGCATATGATACTCTAAGAACTCATTATTTCGATCGTGGTTTTATTATTTTGTCAAACCTTTGTAACTTAATTAGGGTTTCTAATGCATTTTTAAACTGGAGCCCATATTTTGAGGTTTTGTCTCGCATTTAGAAGCAGTCTCGCATTGTCCAGTATTTTCAGCCCTGTGATCACCTCTAGAAAATAGACAGTTTTTGTTAAAAAATCTCGATTTTTGGGACCACCCACTTTCTTTTCTTCTTCTTTTTTTTTTTTCTTTCTTTCTTTTTAATTTGCAAAGAACAGCCAAAAATTAAATCTGTGCAAGTAAATATGTGTCTGTGCGATTGGCAATCTTATAATCTATTGATTATAGACTTGCATTAAAAATTAATTGGAAGTTGAGACACCGTTATTTGCATAAATCCCCCCCCCCCTCTATGTGGGTGTCCCATATTTGAACTTAAGATGGTCCCTTAATCTAAATAGAGGTTAAAATCAATGAGTTTGGAATGACTTTTTTTTTCTACTTTTCTAGCTATGTTTCTGGCCATTTTACTGTACATAACTTCTTATATTGTGGCTGGTAACTCAACGACAGGCCCTTTGGTCGATCTGATTCAAAGGCAAAAACAAGTACTATGTGACCTCGGGTGCAAGTGCCCAGCAAAAGGTAAGTTATCTATATAAATAAAGCAATGTGTAAACTGTCCGTTAGTTATGAAAATAAACAATCAAAAAACTGGTGTTATAAGATAAAATAAATAAAAACTTTGTGAGAAAAACACACATAAAAGGTTACTTCAAGGCGTAACGATTGTTTCGACCGAAAATTCGTTCGGTCTTCTTTAGACAAACCCTTCCGTCAAATAGAGCAGAGGGAACTGAAAAAGATCTTTTTCAGTTCCCTCTGCTCTGTTTGACGGAAGGGTTTGTCTGAAGAAGACCGAACGAATTTTCGGTCGAAACGATCGTTACGCCTTGAAGTAACCTTTTATGTGTGTTTTTTTCACAAAGTTTTTATTTATTTATATTTATTTATTTAGTTAGTTAGTTTGTTTGTTTGTCTGTGTCTCGCGTAGCTCGCAGACAGGTGATCGTAGACCTACCAAATTTTGTACGGAAATTCTCCATGACAGGTCCCGACACACCTCGAAGCGATTTTTTTCAAAATTTGAATTATTTCAGGAGATATCGATAAAAAACGTTTCGCAAAAGGCTAATTTTCGCTTTCCGCCATTTCGTAATTGTAACCCAACTGTGGAAAAAGCGACGATTAAGCATATCTAGGTTGCCACATTCGGCAAGTTTATTAAATGATTCACACTCTTTGAAGTAAAAGTAAAAGAATAACGATTTTTTTTTGTCTAGATTATTTGTAAGGTTGTTTTTAAATTAAAATATCGTGTGCATGGGAAATCAGAGCAGGAATGAAATGTTTTATACTCAAAAGAAAAATATTATTTAGAAATTTTCCGAGACTAAAATGTGCAACTTTTTAATTTGGCGTAAAAATTAACGGCTAATGTGCGATTTTGTGGAGATGATTCTAACGCTTGGCGCAATTTATCGTAATTTATCGTCTGCTGAATACACCTGAGAATAACTTTTTGAAATTTTCATTCAGTTGGAATTGTGCATTTTTCTGTGCAGCTTTTCTCCGTCTATTAATGACTATGTCATTTTATCTCTCACCCCCTTTATTGAAAATTGTATGAAAAATGTGTCCCAAAAATGCGACATAAAAGTATGCCACATAATTTTACATATACTTAAGTACTATTGAAGTAATTCCTTCTAAACTTCCTTAGTGACTGTGATCTGTCTATAAATGTTCATAAGCATTCATTCTGGATTAATTTATTATGCTTAATTTACATTTGTACATTTAAGACAGAGGTTTTAAAAGTTTAGCCATGTTATTCTGGCGAACATGCCTGTCTGCCAATACATCTGGTTCTTATCTCTCCTGAAACATACTAAAATAAAACATACTTACACAGTGGCGCTGCAATCGCGCAGAAACTTTCTCTTCGAGGAGGTAAGGCATAAGTTTCTACATCTCCCCCCCCCGATGAAATTAAGTTTCATCTAAATAAAATAGTTAAAATACAAATAATGAAATAATGGTTACACAAATTACACAGCAACTGTACAGGTCTTTTAATTGTTCCTGATTTGATTTTTACGCTGCATGCTCTCACCTTTCCCTCTCTACCTGGAAACACTTCAAGGATTCTACCCATGCTCCACATGTTTCTGGGTAGCTTAGTGTCTCCCAGAAGTACCACATCACCTTCTTCGAAGTCTCGTGATGCTGCAGCAGAAGGTGCACAATTGGCCGATTTAAGTTCATTAAGTATTCTTTTCTCCATCTTTCCCAGTAATGATCCAACAGTCTTTGTCGATAGTTATAACGTTTAGTTAATGTCTTTCTGGTTGTCATGAAGTTTTCATTCAGTTTTACTGGTGGTAATGACGTTATTCGTCTTCCTGTTAAAAAATGAGCTGGCGTCAATGGTGATGGTTCTGCGGGATCTTCATATAAATATGTGATTGGTCGGGAATTAATTATAGATTCTATCTCTGTTAATATGGTTTCTAGTTCTGCGACAGAGGGACGATTTTCCGATAACTTTGCGTAGGATTGTTTTGACTGATCTTACTAATCTCTCCCAGAACCCGCCCCACCAGGGAGCTCTTTCCACTATAAATTTCCAATTTATACCTGTTTTTCCGAAAAAGTCGCTTACTTCCGATGAATTGATGTTATTCCATATCTCTTTTAAATCAAGGTTTGATCTCTTAAACGTCTTCGCGTTATCGGAGTAGATAGTTGAACACAATCCACGTCTGGCGGTGAATCTTCGTAAAGCTAATAAGAACGTTTCAGTGGTCAAGTTAGATACTAATTCTAAGTGAATTGCACGTGTGACTGCGCATGTACACAGTAATATATAATGCTTCCTGTTATCATCTCTTGTAAAGAGGGGACCAGCGAAATCGATTCCTGTGATCTCGAATGGAAAGGATTTCTGGATCCTGTCCGCTGGCAGAGGTGCAATCACTTGTGTACCAGAACGTATTCTAAATCGTTTGCAAGTTAAGCATTTGTTCAAGATAGATTTAACTACTTGTCTTCCTCTAAGGATCCAAAATTTACTTCTTGCTTCCGCCAAAGTATTAGCTACTCCCGAATGATAGACCTTTAAATGAGCGTTCATTACTAGTAATTCGGTGTATTTTGACTTGCTGGGAATTATCCATGGATGTTTATCGTGTAATTCCAGATCGGAGTTTTGCAGTCTTCCGCCTAAGCTTATAATTTCATTCGAATCTAAAACTGGATTTAAATTGTATAGACATGATGACTTGTCTACTAAATTTCCTTCTTTCAATGAGTTAATCTCACTTTTAAAATGTATTGACTGAGTGTGTTTTACCCAATAAATTTCAGCGATACGCAGTTCATCTGCAGTTAATGGACCGGATTTTTTGGTATCATTTCTCGCATTGTAAACAAATCTGTTGATCCAAGCAGTGATTCGATACATCTTTGACAGTTTACTGTAGTTTTCAATATTTATAATTGGGTCATTATTAGGGATGGTGTTGCAGACTAACTGATGGCAGGTTTCTGTTTTGACCGTTTTCTTTTCTGCTAGCACTTCTGATGTTACTTTATCTGCTATGCTTGATGGCCAAAGTTCTTCCGGTAATGCCAACCAGTCTGGTCCTCTGAACCACCTGTTACTGTTCTTCAATCTTTGAACTGATTCACCTCTTGTGAGCAAATCTGCTGGGTTTTCTTTTCCTTTACAGTAGTTCCAGTTCTGTGGATCAGAATTCGTTTTTATTTCGATGACCCTGTTAGCTACAAATGGTTTCCATTCTCTAGAAGTGCCTTTAATCCAGTGCAGAACTATTGACGAATCCGTGTAAAGATAGATGTTGCATTTCTCAATTTTGAAAATATCTTCAAGGTATTTGGCAATTCTTGCTGCAATTACTGCTCCTAGGAGTTCAAACCTGGGTACGGTCAGTCGTTTCAATGGGGCGACTCGCGCCTTTGACATTACAAAAGTAGTATTAAATGCCTTCGCACCCCTTTGCCTAAAGTACGCGATTGCGCCGTAAGCCCTGGGACTGGCGTCTGAGAACACGTGAAGTTGTAGTGCATCCGTATTCATTTGAACTTTCTGGAAAGTATCTTCTCTCGACAGAAAGATCTTTAATATCTTCAATTTCGGAGTACCAGCTGACCCACTTTTCTTGCAATTCTTGAGGAAGTTTCTCATCCCATCTTTCCCACATATCTTGAAGGAGACATTTTACTCTGATTGTATATGGCGATAAAATTCCCAATGGGTCGAAGATTTTAGCTACTGTTTGTAAAATGAACCGTTTTGTGTTTTTAGCATTCTCAATTGAGTCTAAGAGGGGATTAATCTCTAATTGTAAAACATCTAATTTGTCATCCCACTTTATTCCTAACACCTTAGATGGCTCTTCATTATCTTCTACCTCCATGTTATTTTCAGACCAGAGTTTGCTCAAATCTTTAGAATTTGTTCTCCATTTTCTTAATTTCATTCCTGCACCCATTAATAGTTTATCTGCCTTCACTGACAAATTGTACGCTTCACTGGCATCTTTACCTCCAAAGAATAAATCATCAAAGTATAAATTTTTGTCTAACATTTCAACTATCGTTGGTAATTCTGTTTTGTATCTTTGTATGTGGTGTTTAATCGTTGCAGCTAAGAGGAAAGGGCTTGAAGTAACGCCAAACGGAACCCTCCTGAATCGGAAAATTTTAATGTTGTTTGTGTCAAATAAATCTCTATCTGTCCAGAGAAAACGAAGATAATCTCTATCAGAAGGCGCAACTGCAATCTGCAAAAATGCCTTCTCAATGTCCGATGAAAATGCAATTTTATGTTCTCGAAACTTTAAAATTAAAGTCAATAAATTAGGGTTTAAATTCGGTCCTTGATGTAAATATTCATTTAGGGATTTCTGTTTATTTTCTTTGGAAGATGCATCGTATACAATTCTAACTTTGCTTGTGGTTTTATTTTTTCTAACAACTGCAGAGTGAGGCATATAGTAACAGTTTTCCAATTTTATTTCAGCATCCTGACATTCCTCTATAATCCCTTCCCTAAGTTGTTCTGAAATAACATTCTTATAATTTTCATGCAGCCAAGGATCTTCTTTTAATCTGTACATTAGTTTATTAAATCGACGTTTTGCAAGGTCAAAATTATTATGAGGTACTTGTGCCTCATCCTTCCACGGTAATCTTACCTCATATCTTCCCTTCTCATATTTTATATTTTCCTCAAAGTTTTTTAAGACTTCGTTAGACGCGCATAAATTTTCTTTTTCATTTATGCCTAAAGAATCCAACTCAAAGAACTTTCGGAGTTCATTACATATTTCACTTGATTCTGCTTCGCAACGCATAAATAGAGAATTAACACACTGCTCTGAGGTGTTTATATCTTTCTCAGCCTGTCCCATGACTGTATATCCAAATATCGTTTCGAGTAGAAGCAGATTGTTTATATTTTGTAGCTTTCCACATGCCACTCGGGCGAAATTATCTATGCCTATTAGAATTCCGATCTGACCTTGACCGCGCTTTTCGTAAGCCAGGGGGTAATTTTTCTCTCTCATCAGCTCTCGTGTATTTTTTCATTTGGGATTGCCACTGGCGCCGATGAAATAATTTCTGTCTGAAGTGCCTCAATTTCGATCTCCGCTGAACTCGTGAGATTTCGCAGTAGCAATTTAACTACTTTGTAGGATTTTTTAATTGGTTTGGAAGAACCAAATGGATAAACACTCAAATTTTCTTCACGAATTATAGGGAGTTTCAGCTCTTTAACTATATTTTCGGAAACGAAACTTCTTTGAGACCCAGTATCCAACAAAATTCGCGGTATTTTCGATTTAGAATTATAATGAATTAATACGTCACAAGTTAATAACAACATATCACTTTCTACTTTCGGTTCGTGTTGATTGTGAAACATGGTAGTTATTGTAGTTTCGTTGTCGGGTTTAGATTCTAATGTGTCACAGATAGACTCGTGGTGTTTTTTGTTACATTTGGGACATAGTTCAGCTCTGGAGCGACAGGATTTCGCGATGTGGGACCTTTTTAAACAGAAATAGCATAAACCTTCACGTTTTAGAATGTTTTTCTTTTCAGATATCTTAAATTTAGTACAATCATTAGTTGTGTGTGTTTCGTTTTCACAATATTTACAGGCTTAAAGTAATTAAAAAACTTTGTAAAAACACACATAAGAAGTAAAAGGAAAGAGGATACGCACGTTTCGTTGAAAAATTGTTTTGAACTTCTTCAGTCCAAGCACTTCGTCGAAAAGAACACAGGGAACTGAAAAGAGAAAAACAAGCAAGATCTTGCCACAAGGGCAAAGAAAAGTCGAACAAAACCACGGAGAGGGGAGAAAAAAAATTAAAAAAGGGGGATAAAAAGGAAAGGAAAGAAGCACAAAAAATACAGAAATAAAAAAGGAATAAAGAAAAATAATAAAAAAGGGAACACACAAGTACAAACACACACACAAAAAAGAGAAAACAGAACAAACAAACAAAAAACAAATAGCACACGTTATTTTATTTATTTATTTATTTTTTAATAAAATAAAAACCACGAACAGGACAGCACAATAAATATATATATAAATAATCTAGTTTCTTTGGATATCGCGTTCAGTGCAGCTGTAGGGGTTAGAGATGAGACGGGCTCAGCCCGAGCCCGGGCCCGAACCGGGCTCGGGCTCGTGAAAAATTTCTCCTTTATTGAACATACTCCTTGAAACAGATTTTAAAAAGTGATTCATGGGGAAAATGAAAGTTCAGTCAACTCCGGTTATAATGAACCTCTGGGGACCATCCAATTTCGTCCACTATATCCGAAGTTCACTAAAACCCAAGTGTCTTCATGATGGATAGAGATACTGTGTGTGAATCCAGACTAATGGTTTGCGATCACTATATCTGATGGTTCACTATAACCGGGTTCACTATAACCAGAGTTGGCTGTACTTATAAAAAAAATATCGGCACTGACGCCTAGAAAGTGCGTTAAGCTCTTTGGATATTTCAGAACGGCGGATTATATTCATTAGTTAGGCATGAGATCCGACATTATTCGATAAACATATGGATAAATAAAGAATTAGAAGTGCATTGAGAGTTTGCAACTATATTTGTCTTTAATTTGCACAAACAGCAAAATTCATTGTATTCTATTAATGAAGTAATTGGATTTTTTTTTTTAAATCTTTAATGAAATTTCGGGCTCGGGCTCCGACTTAAATTATATTGCTCGGGCTCGGGCGGTCTCGGATTAAAAGTCCTCGGGCTCGGGCTTCAAAAAATGAGCCCGAACCCATCTCTAGTAGGGGTTCGAAAGGGTTTAGGTTTATATTTATGATAGTTATACGAGTTTTCTCTGTTTTTATAGTTGGGTATTTTACTGTCGGTATTTTCTCACAAGGGATTAATTTCGGAAACAATTAGATTAATTTCGGAATTGTTCGGTTTTGTCAGATTTTCCGTTCTTTCTCGATTTTGTATTTCCCTTTTAAGGAATGGCATCAAATCCGTTATTTTCTCACTTTCGTTTTGTTTTTCCTGACGGGCGAATTCTAAAGCCAAGTCTTTTGGGATTGTTTTTATTAACACCGGAAATAGTAAACATCCATATGTATTGGTTTCAATTCCAAGACTTTCGAGTCCGCGAATTTGTATTAAACATTCATCGTAAAGTTTTCTTAGACCTTTTAGATCGCTGGATTTTCTAACCGGATTTAAATTAAGTAATTTATTCATATGAGCATCGATTATAATTTCTTTTTTACCGAACCGACTTTCTAAGATGTCTACAGCTTTTTCGTAATTTTCCGAGGTCAAACTTAATCCTTGTATAGCTGTTGCGGCATCTGATATCAGAACAGATTTTAGATAATTGAACTTCTCTACATTATTGAGAGTTTCGTTCTCATGAAATGCTGATTTATATTGGGCCCAAAAGGAAGGCCAAGAACAAATATCTCCGTCAAATTTTTCAATGTTCAGTTTTGGTAGTTTAATGCTAGCTTTTCCTGGGGCGTTACTGTTATTAGCGTATCCTGCGTTCGAAGTATTTACTCCGTTACTTGAGGAGATCATTGCCGGTTGCGTTTTTTCGTTTATGTTTTGTAAACATTTGTTGCTTCTAACTTTAATGCTGATTATTTTTTCGCGATACTCTTCGCGAGTTTCTATCTCAGTCTCTAACTCTGTAATTTTTATAACAGATTCTATGTCAGTATGAAGTGCAATAAGACTTTTTCTTTTTCGATTAACTGAGCCAATTGTTCTTCAATTGTCAAGGAGTCTATGTCCTCTTTGACTTTTTACTTTCCGAACATGTACCATGTAAGGAAAGTATTGTAATCATGAAAAAATTCGACTTCGAGATTTTGGTGTTTTTACACGTTTTGAGGGCTTCTGAATCCATTTATGCTATTTTTACGAGATGTATGTGTGTGTGTGTGTGTGTGTGTGTGTATGTGTGTTTGTGTGTATGTGAGTGAACACGATAGCTCCTGAACGGAGCATTCGATTGAGCTCAAATTGGATATATATGTCATAAACCACCGTCGCAAGACCGGTATTGATTTTGGTGTGTATAGGACTTATAGTTTTTCTACAGGGCTACGACAAAGATTTCTTTTACATTATGGCCTATGGGGGGAATTTCTTGAAAGTGCGTTAGCGTTTAAACGGTAGATTCGATTGAGCTCAAATTGGGTATATATGTTATAAACCACCGTTGCAAGACCGGTATTGATTTTGGTGTGTATAGGACTTATAGTTTTTCTACAGGGCTACGACAAAGATTTCTTTTACATTATGGCCTATGGGGGGAATTTCTTGAAAGTGCGCTAGCGTTTAAACGGTAGATTCGATTGAGCTCAAATTGGGTATACATGTTATAAACCACCGTTGCAAGACCGGTATTGATTTTGGTGTGTATAGGACTTATAGTTTTTCTGCAGGGCTACGACAAAGATTTCTTTTACATTATGGCCTATGGGGGGGAATTTCTTGAAAGTGCGCTAGCGTTTAAACGATACATTCGTTTGAGCTCAAATTCGGTATACATGTTATAAACCACCATCCTAAGACCGGTATTGATTTTGGTGTGTATAGGACATATAGTTCTCCTAAAGGGCTACGACAAAACTTTCTTTTATGTTATGGCATAATGGCATATGGGGAGAAATTCTTGAAAGTGCGCAAGCGTTTAAACGGTGCATTCGATTGAGTTTCAATTTGGTATATATGTTTGAATTATTCATCGATTAAAATTTATTTAAGTGCTTGGTAATGATCTTAATCGTAAGTGTTCGGAAAGTCGAGTGGAGTCACTCCAGATTTTTTAATTTCGGTTTCCAGTTTGTTTATAAGTTTAGTTGTTACTGTTCGCAATGTAGCTCGCGTTTTCTTAAGCTTCTCAAGATCCATTTTGTTAATTTTAACAATCAGTTTTTATTTGATAACTTTATTTTCAATAAATCAATAAGTGAGCAAAGGTTTCACTCACCTTCATCTAAAGTTATCTCGAGTCTGGATCCGGGGTTTACGCACCAAAATATTGGAGTAATTCCTTCTAAACTTCCTTAGTGACTGTGATTTGTCTATAAATGTTCATAAGCATTCATTCTGGATTAATTTATTATGCTTAATTTACATTTGTACATTTAAGACACAAGACAGAGGTTTTAAAAGTTTAGCCATGTTATTCTGGCGAACATGCCTGTCTGCCAATACATCTGGTTCTTATCTCTCCTGAAACACAGGGTTGCCAGATCAAAATTCTTGAAAATAGCCAAATGGCTTCTTAAAATTAGCCAAAAATAGCCACTTTGATTGCAGCGCCATCTTTTGGATTTTCGAGAAAACCTTTAAAAAGTCTAGAATATAGCATAGATCTGATTCACAAGCGTATTTTTGTGATTAAATTAATAACAATAATAATAGTTTGAAGATTAGTAGATCGCAAATATAAAGAGTTAGTACTTAGAAATTTTGCGGAATAATAAATCGAATTGAATGCATTGGTTAGGAAACACTTTCTAACGTTTGAGAGGGCGCAAGCGATTACTATTTGAGGAAAAAAATCTTACACACAGGCATAAATGCTTTGTTGCGGAAAAAAATGTCGGTAGATTCATCAATATATAAAGAAAACTTAGCCTTTCTTAACTCTTGAATCATCTCTTCGAATAACGATAGGCTTATGAAATTCTTAATGAGGCATGCACACTTTGTTTGGAGTTTCAGATCCTCTAGTGCACTACCTTTTGAATACTTTTTCACTATTTCACCTAGGTGATCAACGGATTTAATACTGCAGTGGCACTCAATAGCTACACTAAACTTTATATCAAATTCTTTCAATGATTTATTTACAGCTGATTTTTTTTTTATAAACAGTGAGCAGTGCAATTAATTTAGAGGCTTTTAAATCTTTCTCTTCATTCTTATGTTTGACTAATTTTTCGTGAGTCACTAAATTATGCTTTTTAAGCTGGGATATTGAGCAAAGACACAACTTGCAAAAACACGCACTGTCTTTCAGCATTAGCCATGGATGCTCAATCTCCCATTCTTTATTATATTTTCTACTAATTATAGGCTAGCGCTTAATAACTGTAACTTAATAATTACTCAAGCTTACCGTAAACACGGCAACATATTCAATGCTTAGTACAACCGCACAACAAGGGCCGACCGAGTTGTATGGTGAGTAAAGCACCGTACTCCGGTTTCGGGTTCAACTCCCGGCGGTCGGGGTTCGATCCCCGACTGGGCGTGGCTGTCATTGTGTCCGTCCCTTCATAGGGGGCGACGTTGGTCCACGTACTAGGTGTCCCCATAATAAAGTGACCAACAATTCCGGCCTGTTGTGGCCAAAGTCTTCAAGACAGAGGCCGGCCATTAGAAAAAAAAAACCGCACTACAAATAAATGTGCCCTAGTCAGCTCGGCTACTCCGTAAAACCCTCTTTCGTTAAGAATCAAAATCGAACAAAAAACCCGTCGAAATTCGAACTAAAACCAAAACATAGCCACCCCATTTGTTCGGAAAGAGGACAAAATGCCGGGTGATAGACGCACACTGCTACAAATTGTGACGTCCCCCGCAGACTAGACAAGAAGCAAGTAGCTATACATATATATATTGTTTGTTTGTTTTCGTATTCGCCAACAATTACAGAATTAAGACATAATTGGCTAAAAGACGAGTGGCTAAAATTTTGTTTTTCTTTTTAGCCAGCAGCCTCAGAATTTAGCCATAATTAGCCAAAAAACGGGTGGCTAAACAAAAATTTTTCTTTTTAGCCAGCAGCTTCTGAAATTAGCCAAAATGGCTAAAATTAGCCACATCTGGCAACCCTGCTGAAACATACTAAAATAAAACATACTTACACAGTGGCGCTGCAATCGCGCAGAAACTTTCTCTTCGAGGAGGTAAGGCATAAGTTTCTACAAGTACTATTAGTTCACAACAGCTTTAATCTAATGTTACAAGATTTCGTAAGCTGTAGAATATGCTTCGCATGTATTTCTTACATATATTTAAATACTATTAGTTCACAACAGCTTTAATATATTGTTACACTATTTCGTAATCTGTAGAATATGCATGACCAGTATTTTTCTATAAATAGGTTGCAATAATAAATTGTAATTTCAACATAGGGTTACTAGGCGAAATACTCGAAAGATGCCAGATAAAATAACTTAGTCAATGAATATCGTTTTAATATGGCAATAATGAAACTAAAAAATTAGGGGGTTCAGGGGGGAGGGTGTCTCCCCCTGACGAGACTCGAACAGAGGTTTTTCTAATGTATTACATCGAGAAAAAGGATGTTAGAAATACCAATTTTAATTTTGTTTATAATCACACTCATGAATAACGATATACTTTCCATCTTAATGAAATAAGGAAGGATAATAGGGAAGACCCACGGATTATAATACGCTCTTAATATATAGCACTTTTGTGCGTATTTAAATCTGAAAGTGTTTCAGATTTTCTTACTTTTCTTTTCCTTTCCGTTTTTTTTATAAAGGCCAATATATCCAAAAGCTCTTCAGAATTATATAGGATGAAAATAATTTGTTCCTTTTTGTAGGTTTTTATCATTTAACCATCTTATTTTTGTAACCAGGGGCGGCCCGACACAGTAAGCATCGCATCTGGGCGCCGGCTTCGAATGGGCGTCATTTCGAACACAAAACAATTAAGTAGAGCATTAAAGGGGGAATCTTTTTTATATTAGCAGGGGGCGACACTTACCGTAGGGCTGTTGCTGTTTGTAACCATCTTAATTTTAAATTCCATTCAGAATCTGAGAGATTTCAGTGCCAAGGAAGCCGGTGAGGAACAGGATTCTCTCCGAACAAGATTTATTAAGATGGCGAACCAACTGGTCACCGGAGGCGGCTAGTAAATTAATAGAAATGTTTACTGACTGGATAATAATATTTTTTTTAAACATAAACTCAAGCGTGCATTTTCAAAATCATTTCTCCTGACGGTTCAGATAATAAAATTCAATGCAACTGAATCTGTTATTAATACTAAAATGGCCATTTTGAAGGAATCTCCAAAAAGTTAACATTGCCTCGTTTAAACATAAACATAAATGTAAAATGACTTGAATCCATATATTAATTTTTGTTTTAATTTATAGAAACAATTTACTCTAAGCTATTGAAATTTACGCAGGCTAATCTATTTTATTATTTATTTCACAAAAAATGCTTTTACTAGTTTAAAATACACTTTTTTTTAGCCATTTTAAATCCTTTTCTAAAAATTATTATACGTATTTAATATTTTATGGTTAAAGTTATGTACCAGGACTATAAATTGATTGCACACATTAAGACAAGAAAAAGTTATTTTAAATACTTTAACTGTTAAATGTGAACTTAATAATCGTAAACAACACTTAAGTAAGTGTTGAACTTAAAAGTATTGCTTTTTAAAAATCGCATGTCAGTCACTTTCACTCTTTTAGAAAATAAAGCAGTGAAAACAAATCGTAAAAGTAAGGAAAAAATGACCATTAAAATTTATAATCTATTTTTATAACCGATCCTTGGATGTAAAGGGAGTAACCAATTAAATTTTAATACGTTTATAAGGTTGGTATATTTTTGTGACTTAATTTTTTTTTTTTAATTGACGCAAGATTTTAACTTTTAATATATTGCCTTCACATAGTTTTGAAGAAGTGTTAACGGGTTTTGTTATAAGCCGATTCTAACATTAAATCCACTTCTCATAAAAATCTTTTTCTGTTCAACATAGGCCAAATCTTAATGTTTCTGGACTGCAGTCGTCAAGGGATATCAATGCTTCCCACTTCATTAGTAATAGATTCTACCGTCACCAGCTTAAGCTTCCAGAGTAACCATTTAGAATCACTGAAGGTGCAGACATTCAGCAGAGCCGACGAAGTGCAGGATCTAGATTTCTCCTTAAACACCATCAGCAAGATTGACAATTACACATTTGCATCGTTCATGTCCGTAACTCATCTCAGGTTGTCCCACAACCATCTGTCGCAATTGACGCCTGGAATGCTGAATGGACTGTGGAATCTTAGGCTCTTGGAATTAGGGCACAACGTCATCCAAAGAATATCTCCCCGGAGCTTTGAAGTGACGCCAAACCTACAAGAATTAAGGCTGCAGTATAATCCGCTATTTGATCTTCATGAGGATACATTTCGGTAATTCTATTTTAGTTTTCTCTTACTGTAATAATAACTCCTAAAAAAGTGGGTTGTTTCTACTGCATATCCGCCACACCGGTGTATAAATCGAACCTAAATTGTGAGCCAAATTAATTTAATAGATAATTAAACATGACAATAAATCGCCGAAAATTGCCAACCTGGCTAGTTTTGACATACTACTACCAATGCCATAACTGGTAACCCTTCACGCAAATGGTTTAAAAAACAGTTTTTTCTGATTATCATGATAATATCATCAGGTCTTGATCAAAGTAATATGGGGCCACCTTAAAGGTACCCCGGTTCTAATCAAAAATTATCAAAAAAATCAAAAATTATCAAAAATCGGTCTTCGTGGAAAAAGAGTTACTGCGGACACACGGGAGGAAAAAAAAAGATTTCGACAGGGGTTCTGGGGAAGATTCCCTTTTAATCTGCACGTTTTACTAACAGGTCAATTCAGATAGTTTATAGCATCGCGGGATTCCTGTTGAAAATAGCTTATCCTGTGAATTGTGTCCTTAAAATTCATTTTTCTTAAATCTCAGCCACCTTCCTCGCCTTGAGAAACTGGATCTACAGGACACTGGGCTTGTTTTACTGCATGACAACATATTCCGTCCCACGCCTCGGCTACACTGGTTGTCTTTAGCCACAAACGCATTTGAGAACGTTCCAGAAGAAGCATTATCTCGAGCGTCTCAGCTTGAAATTTTAGATCTGAGCGAGAATGATTTCACGATTATAGGTAAGTTTTGACATCAGATTTTTGCCAATTCCTTGTAATTTTATTTTCATCACATCCTGTCTCGTTTAATAATGATTTAAGTTCTATAAAAAATATAAGTCTCTCTAAATAACTGAAATTCGATTTTTAAAAAGTTTAGGAAGTCTTTTAAATACCAGGGAATTTGTTAACATAGGATTACTTGTCGTTGCTCATCGTTTTTTTTTTTTTTTTTTTTTTTTTAACCACAACATTTACAATCTACTTGCTCAAAATTGCTAAACTTGGAAAACCAGCCGCTTTATTCTTTCGCGAAACTCTAAAATTAGGTATATTGTCTTGTAATAAATCCTTGCACCTCTTTACCTA
The DNA here is from genome assembly GCA_038373885.1 of Cheiracanthium punctorium. NCBI lineage: Eukaryota > Metazoa > Arthropoda > Arachnida > Araneae > Cheiracanthiidae > Cheiracanthium > Cheiracanthium punctorium. Next base: position 2,565,645 of record JAWZYV010010738.1, on the reverse strand, counting down.
AAAGAATTACAGTAGACACCCCCCTCCTATATCACGGTAGATACTTCTCTGCTATATGAATCCGTGTTGTACGGGACCTGAGCTATACTCCATCTGGAACTGCTCTGTATAATAGCTGCAAAACCGTGCAAAACTTATTTGCACACCTTAGAAACGCAAGGATGTTTAGTGCTGCCATTCAAACGTTATATTAATTACAGAAGCTAAAGCGTAATGAAATCAGAACATCTGTCTCATTTTACCGTGCTGTACGAGTCTCTTTTAACGTGTTATACGAAAACGATCACAATTTTTACGCCGTGTTCTATGAATCCGTCTTATACGAACCCGTATTATAGGGGTCTACTGTATTTCCCTCTGTTTCCGCATGCAGACGATATTTTGATTAAAAATTACGATACAGGACTATTTAATTAAGGACCGCTTTCATGGGAAAATGGAAAATCCCGGGTAAAAGCAGAGTGTAGGGAAAAACGCACAACGCATTATGGGAAAGCGAGGTCATCAATGCACATTTACCCGGGGCCTTCGCAATTAGTAACGGGCCTGCTTATGAGTTGCCATCCCTAAAAATGAGTTTATCATTGAGGCCTGTTTTCCCCAGTCACAGTATTCTATTTTATTATTCTAAGTATTATAAATGTTATATTATTTTATTATTTTAAAACAATTTTTTTATACTTTTGTCGTACTAAAGAACTTTAGATGTAGGTAATCGTTTTGTGAATCTTGCGCCATTTTCTTTCATGAAAATTTATCCTAAAATTCGAACATTTTGCTCTGAAAGTAAAGGTAAGTGAACGCTTATAATGTATTTAGAAATTTTAAAAATATGTATGTAAATCATGTTTAGTGAATAATTACTCATGTGTTATTTATAAATAAATTATTTTAATCAGAAATCGTATTACTTGAGTAGTTTTTATTCTTGTAAATAAGCATGACGTTGTGATACTATTTAGACAATTTAATTTTGCCAGTTGAAAATGTTATTTATCAGTTATATGCCTTGATTATGTGATTAAGACTTACATCTGGTACAGTGCAGAAATACAGTAAATTATAAATTATTGATTTTTGCCCGTTTATACAGAAACTTCAAATGTAGTTAATATTTTGTACAAGCGTTCATTATGCTTGCTCAATTCCTAAGTTCGATTGAGAAAGCGACAAAAGAATAATATATACTACATGAAATGTCTTTATTAAAGAATAATTAATTCAGGGATCACGCTATAGAGCGTATTTTATCAATTTTCTCCAATATACAGGATATCCCGAAAACAAAAATGCGCTTTAATACATCATTTGTTAAAGATTAATGTTGAACTGTTTAAAATAACGTAGGAAATACGACTACGTTCATGAAATATTCATTATAAAAATGTCTTTCTCATTTGTGTATTTAGTTATTTTAAAGTATATTAAATATCCACTTGTGAAACTAAAATAAGCAATCGTGAATCATGAGAGTAAGCGCTACTTTGTTTTTCCTTCAAATTATATTCATCTATTTTCTTTATGTCAATATGTATCATAGCAAACAAATTAATCATGAGTTCGTACTTGAATTAGTAACACAATTACTACTTAAAACTACATTAAATAACGTTTGAAAGCACTGGAAAGCTTAAAAAATGCCTGATGTATACGTGAAGACTCGAGCATCCGTAGGCCTCTTTGGATGTCTCATCAAAATACATGCGCAGGCCCGTTACTAATTGCGAAGGCCCCGATTTACCTTTCATTAACTAGGAATCTTTCAATCCCGCAATTTTCCCTAGGGGAAGCGGGGTAGAAAGGAGCGAAAGTTCGGGCATTTTTGTGTACCCCGCATTTTTGTGTATGTAAATGGGCCCTTATTTTTACGAATGGCATTTTTATCTACTTCTTAGATTCAAGAGCCCAAATTATTTTATACGTCCGAAAATCTCCAAGCATAATGGGTTCCCCCCCCCCCCCCCAGTTTTGTGGTTAATATCTTCCAAAATAATTCAAATTTCAAAATTTAATCAACTTTCTGACATGCCTGAATTTTTTACGATTTTTTAAAATACCTATTACGTGTTTGCAAATGATCTGGTTCCTGAGTAAATCACGTAAAAGATGTTCTGAAGTAACCCTTTAACTTACAACAACGTAGAAAAAAAAATTCTTTACAAATGGAGGAACGTAATTCTGCATTAAAACCAAAACTTTTTATTCTGGAATGCTTGAGATACACCTATTCTATCTTTAATTATTTCACTAGCTTCGTGCCGGTTCTCCACACGGTAGGGAACGAAACTTTTTCTTATATGTATAATTCGATATGATTCCAGTGATTTGGAATCTTAAAATAAGCAAAATGATTTGACTCTTCGCGTAAAGTTACTCATTACTTATTCGTAAAGTTAGTATAAGTACTGACCTGTGACCATTGTTAATATTATGACGCAAAAAACTATGTCGGTGTCATTCACGATCAGAAAAGAAAAGCGTGGCGGTTTACGTAATGAATCGTACCAAAAGTGGTCGCCCGAGAAGTACCTTGCCAGAAGCCCGGGAAGGCAACGGCACTCTGCTGGCACACTGCATGTGCCGGCCGTTACTCGCAATAAAGGCACTGGCCCATTAAGTTTATAATTCCCGAAATGAAACGGCTGAGTGCCGGCTATTATTAAAAATAAAGGCACTGGCCTGGTACCTTAACAGTGACTACAATGTAATGGTATGGTACCGGATTAATGCCTATTTACAGTAATGCTGCCATAATTAAAATATGAGCCAGTAGCGGATTCGGGGTAGGGGACTCATCAATCCCCACCACCACCCAGCAAAAAAAAAAAAAAAACCATTCCTTAAGGGTAACATTTTGAAAGATAAAAAATAACATAAATGAAAGATAAAAAACAACAAAATCCGTTGGTCAATCGTTTGCAAATTATGTGCGCCTATCATTAGTGAATTGTGTGCAGTTTTCATAAACTGCAATTTTCTTACAAATTTGCAGTCGCAAAAGATTTATTTGTGAGAAAGTCAGTAACACATTTCAGAACCAACATAAAATCATTTATAAACAGTTTAATTTCAATATTTCAGAGTTAGAGATTTTATAAATGAGTTATAATACTTTATGGTTGATATATACATATATGTGTGTGTGTGTGTATGTACTAATCAAAATCTTACAGGAAGTAATAATAAATAAAATTGTACTATGATTACACACATAACTTTAGGGTAACATTTTGCTTTCTTGTACATTTTGTTTAGATCAAATTATTTTTTAAATCTTAGCTATTCTGAAAAGAAATTTTCTGTATCTATATCTGTTGTATTCTGCATGATTCAAAAAATATGGAGGAAAGTACTTTTGTACACTCAAATAAGTATCTAGTAACATCACCGACTTAAAAAAAGTCACCGGTTTAGTAGCCATTTTCTCAATTTTAGTTCCCAAAGTAGTAACATTTTTGAATGATTTTGTAGTTAAGAAATAAACATGCTTAATTTATCTTCATTTAAGAAGGATTGAATAAAATGATAAATTTAAAAACTTCATATATATAACAGAAGATATAATACATTTATTTTTATAGCACGATAAAAAAAAAAAAAAACAGATTAGAATGTTTGCTGAGAGCTCAGTAGCAGCTTTAAAAAAAAAGGGAGTTGACAAAAACCAACACCAGATTTTCAAATGAGTCGTTGGAGTAAGGTACAAGTAGCCAAAACATGAAAATAGTATGAAAATGACGTTTTTTGGTTCAAAAAGTCGCCTAATTTTTAAATTAGTTGCAAAAGTCCATTGTACATTAAAAACAGTAAAAGTAAAAATTTACCTGTAATATTTTCCTGACTGTTTAAAAACTTAAATCCAACCGTAAAATCTTCTTTCTGTATCCATAACCAGCAAGATATCACTGCAGAAGCAAATCTTATTATAATTACTAGCTGCGTACCCGTTCTCCGCACGGTAGGGAACGAAACTTTTTCTTACATGTATAGTTCGAATTGATTCCAGTGATTTGGGATCAAAAAATAAGCAAAATGATTTGACTCGTGGCGTAAAGTTACTCATTAGTTATTTGTAAAGTTAGTATAAGTACTGACCTGAGACCATTGTTAATATTATGACGCAAAAAACTATGTCGGTGTCATTCGCAATTAGAAAAGAAAAGCGTGACGGTTCGCAGTGAAAATTCCTAATATTCAAAATGTCTCATTTCTGCATCATACTCATTTTTAGATTTAAGGTATGCCATTAATACCTTAGATACTACATGATGTGGAGAACCGTTTTATTTTATATAGTTGTGTACCCACTCTTCGCAAGGCAAGAGGAGAACATTTTCCTAAAATGTGATCAGAACTACTTGTGACAAAACAGAATCTCCAAGAAAAAAGGAAGTTCTGTTACAGTCTTTTCTGTTGAAACTACCGCGGGATATATTAACGCGACGTAGAATTACTTAATGTTTTGTTAGCTGTGATGTAATACGGGTGTTAAAAAATGAATTGAAGACTTAGTTTCACTAAATATTTATTAATCCGGTATATTGTGGTTTGATCAATATTGCCTTATCATATCTACTTACTATTAATTATACTATCTTTTACTGATACCAATACAATATACTGTCGTTTTGCAACCGTTAATGCTTAATTTAAAGAAACGGTTTAGATGTAGGCGAATGTAGGCTTTTACTCTTTGGTGATTCGGTGATTCTTTGCAATTTACGCATTAGCATAAACGATAATTATTTAAGTTTATGGTTGCCACTAAATCAGCAATCCATAAATTTTTACGCATAGTTCTTCTCAGTTCCCAAATTCATCCGGGGCCCCCTCTTGGTCATAATCAGGCCCTGTTTAATACCGCAATATATTTCCTGCTATTCTAAAACGTGACCCGTTTAAAATCTCAATCGAAAATATGCTGGATAATTCACTGGTGAAAAAACAGCATTCAATTATTTATCTTTCAACGTAAAGTAAAATATAGAATTATTTCATGCGTGGCGTATGTTTTGCTTGTGAGTCCGTTATTCTGATTGAGTTTCGAAAGAGGTTTTAAACTTATGACATCAAAATCTCGCACTTTTCACATGCGAAAACTCAGTTATTTTAAAATAATTTTATTTATTTATTTTTTCAACTGGCAATTTTAATGATTGTTACTGTCTCCAAGACCATGGCTCACTGGGATAAGTACAGGCTGTCCAGAAAGCTCCGTTTCTCCGTACGAGTAAATTTTCGCCGATTTGTCGCTTTTACCCAACGAATCACTGTTGCCAACTCTGCCGGAGAAATTATGCCTAAAATCAAAGCTAAAAGTATCCAGGAATGGATAACAATAGCCGCAATCGTAAACGCCAAACGAGTTGCACTCGTGCAACGAGTTTATCGTTTACGAATGCAGCCAATGTTTTCAAGCCCAGAAAAAAAAAAGAAAGAAAAAAAAGAAAAAAAAGTTGTGTTTTGGCGCCTTTTTTAGCACTTGAGTGCTATTTCGCTCGAGCACGGTTTTTGTGTAGACACGATTTTCCTACAGTTAGTGCGTTTTGTCACTTTTCAAGTATGTTCTTTTTTATACTTAATTTATTTTCAAATGTGATAACGTACAGAGGAGGGGGGGGGCATTAATAAAATGTTGAAAGTCGCTCAAGGTTTGTAATTTTTGATAATTGTTCGCTAAATTTGGTGCCAAAATGCGACAATTTATTATAAATATATTTCAAGTATAGTTAGAAAACGCCTGGCGAATATTGTAAAATAGTTTTAGTAGGCGATTTTAATATAGATTTTAATTCCGAAGAAATGTTTTATAGAACAGAGAAGACAAATGCCGTACACTCATAAATTATGATACACTTTCCAAATGAGATTTATAAAGGTGAAGTATGTTTTGACTATGCCTGTCGGAAATTGTTAAACAGTTTTGGTAGGCGATTTTAAGATGGAACAAGGAAGGGAAACACGGTACACTCATGGATTATGATGCCTATTCCAAACAGTATTTAAAATGTCTACGGGATATAGTTGGAATATGCCACAGGGGCGTATCCAAGGGGGGGTTAGGGGGGTCATAACCCCCCCATGAGAAATTTTTTGACATACAAAATGTATATTCTTCACTACATTATCACACACACGTATACATATATATGAGTTGTAGCAGTCGTACCCCCCCCCCCATAAAAAATTTCTGGCTACGCCCCTGCGGAGAAGATTGTAAAACAGTTTCAGTAGGAGATTTTAAGATAGATTTCGATTCCAAATATGTGTTTATTATGGTACAAGAAAGAGTTGATTCCTATTTTAACATCCCACTGTCGCCATGGGCGCCGTCAGAATATTTCCCAGGGAGGGGGGGGGCAAAGACTACTTCAACGTATGGTTACCATGTTGGAAAGAGGAAGGGAAAACACTGTATACAAAAATCCAGGGGGGGCATTGTCCTCCCTTTGCCCTATGCTGCCGGCGCCCATGACTTTCGCCAACCTAAAAAATCCCCGCACTTTAGCGAGCTATGTAGTCATGGGTCTCTTAGGAATTATACACAAGTTTCAACGCTCCCAAGAGAACCAGATGAAAAAGTGAACAAATTAGCGATAAACGCACTAGCTAAGGAATTTGAAGACACTTAATTTTAAAACTACATTAATTAGCAACCCTAAATAAATAACAGAACGCTGTACTTACATGTTCTTCCGAATCGCCATTTTAATTCTAAATTACGATTGCCGCATAAATGCAAAAAATCGTCCTCGTAACTGCATATGTTTAATTATCGCCACCTTGGCGAGAGTCGGGACGTTAAAGTAAGAATTAACCCAAGAAAGGCAAACACGGCACACTCATGGATTATGAAGCACCACCAGACAAGCCCTTTTCAGCAGTACAAGCTTTTAAAAGTAAACGCTAAAGAAACGCCGAGAGAGCTGAGAGAAAAAAAAAAAAAAAGGCGCTAAAACACAGCTTTTTTTTTTCTCGGCTTGAAAACATTGGCTGCATTCGTAAACGATAAACTCGTTGCACGAGTGCAACTCGTTTGGCGTTTACGAATGCGGCCATTGTTATCCATTCCTGGATACTTTTAGCTTTGATTTTAGGCATAATTTCTCCGGCAGAGTTGGCAACAGTGATTCGTTGGGTAAAAGCGACAAACTGGAGAAGCGGCGAAAATTTACTCGTACGGAAAATCCCATAGGAGAAACTGGTTTCCGGACAGCCTGTACTTATCCCAGTGAGCCATGCCAAGACAACCAAAACGCAAGATATCATACCGAAAATTTTAAGCTGCTAATATTGAAATGAAAATAATTCTTTACTTAAAAATTCTTAAAAAATCTCCTAATTTATATTTTCCTCTGGTTTTTCTTTTAAAAGAGGGCGAAATGTATGCTCCGTCATTTGACAAAATATTAAAAAGTTATGACGGATAGAATTCAAGATGCAGCAATTTAGAAAATATTTTATGAAAGTCAGCGTCAAATTTAATTGTATTTGAAAAATTCCCAAAAATCTGAAAATTATGTTACACAGTCCGAACAAACAATTTTTAAAAGGAAATTTTCTCCTCCATCCGATGATGTAAATTTCGTTTTCTTGCGAGTGTAATGACCGGCGTTATTACGTATTAAGCGAGAAAAATCGCTAAAAATCGGACAAAACATAAAATAAAACATTTTCTAATTCGAATTTCGAAAAAATCGCTCCGAGGCGTGTTAGGATCTGTCTTAGTGAAGCCGTATGCAAAACTGGGTAGGTCTGCGACCAACCGTCTGGGCGCAATGCGATCGAGAGACGCGCGCAAGAAGATCGGAGGTCACAAACTTACCTACATAGCTACATACAATGTTTACTCTCGGATTTTATTATATACTAGCTGCTTGTCCGTTCTCCGCACGGTAGGAAACAAATATTTCCCTTACATATATAATTCGAATTAAACCCAGTGATCGGAATCTCTAATAGTGAAAAATTGATTGAATCCTAACGAAAAGCTCACCCTATGAGTGGAAATTTGAGACGACTGTAACATGATGACACAAAAATATCTCACTGTCACTGGCGATCAAAAAAGAAAGATCTTTGCGGTATGAAGGCTAAAGTTTTCTCTTTCGAAATGCCTAATTTTTTACCTCATATAATTCTGCTTTTAGGTTTAATTTATAGCATTAATACACATCACATAAATGACATTACACGATTTTGACAATCTTTTTATTTTATCTTGAATTTCGTAAAGCGTAGGCAATGCATTACCGCAGTCATGCTGCAGGTGACTTTATTCAATTTTACCTAAATTAAAAAAAAACCTGCATGAAACAATCGATGCATACTGAACATTTGCAACAAGTCAAAAATGCACCCTGTTTTCGGGAAGTCCTTTTGAAAATTAAAATGTCCGTGGCATAACATAAGCGAAAAAGCTTATTACTCTTAATTTCAGTGCCACACTTATTACATAAACTGACGTTAATCTCACTGTTAATTCGCACTAAATAAGTAAATAATTTCATATTTTATTTTTAACATAGATTAATTTCACTGTGTCAAATTCAATGTTAAAGAAAATCTGAAGTCGTTTCTAGAGTTCTTGGTCTTGTAACTGGAAAATGTATGAAAAAATAAATAGAACTTTAACATAAGTCATTTCTATGGAAATATTCTGAGCACATTGGATCCCGTTATGCGGAAAGATTCCACAAACGTCATTGAAAGAAAGAGCAATTAATTTCATATTGTATTTTGTATTCCTTGCGAGTGCCTTTGTTGTGTACATCATTGCAATATTATTCTCGCACACGATGCCTTGGTCGCTGGCGATTTATTTTTGATTTTCATTTCATATTCCCGACTTTTCATACTCTCGAAATTTTTGGTGCTTTGCGCATGCTAATAATCGATTATCATTTCCCCCATTACGGTTACCAATTAAATAGTTTTCCATCGCTACTTCCACGTTAAGACGTTAATTTGCCTTTTTCTAGTTTCAAGAAAAACGCCTACAAAGTTTCATTGCTTCAATTGATACACGCAGTGGGGTTACGTATATACGCGCCGGACATATGCGCTTGCTTATGTCTAGCGGAAATAAAATGAAAAATATGTGTAGGGAATAAAATGAAAAATATGCAGAATTGCCTGAAAAAACGTCGATTATTTTTAATGCGCAAATATGTTAAAATTCTATTTGTTTCATATTTAATGCGTTTTCACTTTTTCGTGCCTTAACAGCTGTAGAAATGAGTGGTTTCATTTAATTGTTAAATTTAAGAACTGAAGTGGCAGCAATGGATTCCGTTGCTACGGAAACTTTAGCAGTGTTGAAAATAGAATATGAAATTATTTATTTATGTTTACTTTGCTAGAACTGCCATATTGGCGTAATTAATGTCGGCAGACGATGGCAAATAGCCAAAATGAATGACACATTAAACATGACAATAAATGCAATAATTTAAAGGCATTACCAGCTAGCCTTACTGGGCTTAAAAAATATTCTCATTCATCTCAAACAAAATTCGTATTTATAAAGACTTCCTATTTTACTACACCTTGTTTGGCGGGATTAAAAAATATAATCTATTCATACGGTCATAACACCGACTCATCTCAATCGGGGCAAAGAATTAGCAATACAAATGAAAAAAACGCGCTCTTTTAAACACAGAGTTTCACTACACACATTTTATTATTTATCGCCAACTTTCCTAAGAAAGATTCTAAAGTATGAATTCACATACATTTTAATTTATAATATATATATATATATATCAGACAGTATTAATTATGCCATTCTAGCAGTTTCCAGGAAAATAAATTTACGTAGCGTTGCTTTAACAAAAATTAATCAATTATTTATTACACTCATGGTGCTTCTATCGCCAAAGTGCCAACATACACCATTTTGCGAGATTTTTGTTTCAGGGAATCATTCGAAGCATTAATTTAACAGCAATCAAAATGGGAAATAGGTATTTGTCACATATAGGTTGAGAATTTTAATTTTCTGAAGTTTATCGGGGTTTCCCTAACTTAAATCAATTTACTTAACTTGATGAAAATTCTGAAGATAGATCGTTTAAAATCGCCTTTATAACTGCTTTATTTCTGAACGGAAAATTGAAATTTCAGGCCAAATTCTAGTAAAACTTACACTCGTTTTTAAAAATACTATTTCTTTACGCTCTCAGTAAATTGCGTCAAGCGTAAAACTGTGCCAACCTCTAGGCTCCACTTCCTCAAAAATAGGCATATAAGCCATTTTATTTTTCGCCAAATTAAAAAGTTATACATTTTAGTCTTGGAAATTTACAAATCCTTTTTCTTTAGCGTATAAGACATTTCATTCCTGCTTTGATTTCACTATGCACACGATATTTTAATTAAAAAATAACGTTGCAAATATAATCTAAACAGAAAAAAGAATCATTATTCTTTTATTTTTACTTCAAGAGTCTAAATCATTTAATAAAGTAGCCAAGCATGGCAACCACGATTCTTATTTCTCCCTCTTTTGACTACAGGGGTTACAATCGCGGAATTGCTGAGAGCAATAATCAGCATTTTTGACGGGTTTTTTATCAATATCTCCTTAACTAATTCGAATTTCGAAATTTAAATTAGCGGAGGTCCTTTCTCGAAATTTTCTGAATTCGTGGATACCTCGTTCGAAACTCAACTCCCAGCCGTTAAGGAGGAGATGATGTTACACACACACACACAGACAGACGCGCACAGATTTTAATAGTATAGATAAGATAAGATAAGATTAAATGGTTACGTATAATCAACCAGTCTTCACAGTACGATTCTGTTTACGAATCGTACTCGGGGTAATCGTAATCGGGGTTGAAATGCTGTAGGGGAGAGGTAGCTAATCTTGAGACTCGAGACTATTTTTTGCCCTAAACTTAAATAAACTCAGCTCTTGGAAATGAAGATAGATAGTAGCATGAGATTCCAGATGTGTTTTAATTCCATTGATGAAATAGAAGAGAGTTTATTCAGATTTCTTTTTCTTTTTTTTTTTTTTCTTCTTCAAACATGTCTAGTAACTGTCATGTAAAAGTCTAATAGGTTGTAAAATAGAATTTTAATTAAAATGTTTTTTTTTTTTTTTAAAAAGGTAACATAATGAAACTTTAAGATTTCTCTAAGCGATATAGTAGTACTTCTGTTGGATCGAGGTTACAGTAGACAACTTCTGAACTTCTTGACGTAAAATAATAATCTGGTAACACACATTCGTGTTTCAGGAGGGATTTTACAGACATTTTCCTAACGTTAGAAACAAATAACTGACTGGTTATACTGGTTCTTTGTATTACCTCTTTTTATTTTTATCGTCCATTTTTTGCATAATCGAACAGTTGCTATTGATGATTACAATATATTTCCTCGTCATCCTGAAAACAATTTAGTGAGTAATTTAAATTATTTGGGAGCTACTAAAAGTATTATTTTGATAGCTTGTACAGTATTCATTGGCAATGCATTCTACTTTTTGTCTTTTACGTAGTTGAAGGGGCGTTCAGAAGACTTTCCAACATATCTGTTTTATGCTTGAACAATTTGGAAAGACTGTTTCGAATTGAGAGCGACGCGCTAGCTGGGTTACGGAAACTGAAAAGTTTTTCGTGCAGCTACAACTCCAGGCTCAGTTACATCGACGAAAATGTATTTGGAAGTGATTTTTCCAACATATCGAAGATCAAAACACCCCCAAGGGAAAGGCTGTACCTCAGAAAGAATGCTTTAAGGTAAAGTATATCTGCTATTGTGTTGATTGTGTGCTTTCTATCGAACTTCAAAACGGGATTAAACTTGATGTTTAATTCTTTACTGAAATTGAGTATCTACAAAGTTCTTACATATACATAAATTACACATGAAAAGAAAAATGTTACATGAATGAAGGTTGCATCCTTATTCCGTCAAGTATTTTATAAGGTTATTACTAAATAATTTTATGAATACAGCCAGGTCCTGGCCCCTGACCATATTTGTTTAAAGATATACTATCTGAGACGTTTTATGATGAAAGTCTAAAATTTTGTATGAGGGTCATCCGGAAATTAAGTTTCCCGCTGCCAATAAATAGGAACAAAGCATTATTACCTGAAAAAAAAAATGTTGCAAAAGGCACACCAATATTTCCGTTACTTCTCAACATAATCACAGGAATTGTAACACTTACATAAGTAAGATTTTGTAGACTAGTGTTATAGACGTCTGCCCTCTGAGAAAGGACCCAGAGTGTCACAGCTGTTTACAGTCTTCGTCTGAAAGAAAGGGATACCCGGATAGGAATTTCTTCAGATGCAAGTCTCAGGGAGCAAGATCGGTACATAAGGTGGATGGTCAAACAACTCCCAGAAATTTCGCTGGGAGGAAAAGGTTCACAAACCCTCGCCCCAGAAATGTCTCTGGAAGGTGTCTGACCACCCACTTTGTAGTACAGATCCTGCTTCCAGCTACATGCAACTGAAGAAATTCCTGTCCGAGTATCACTTTCCTACAGACGAAGACTTCAAACAGCAGTGACACGTTGGCTCCATTCTCAGGCGGCACACTAGACTGCAAAAACTGATCCCACGGTATGACAAGTACTACAAGTCAGGTGATTTTTATGTTGAGAAGTGTTGCTGTATTGCAAAACATTTTTTCAAGTAAATGTTTTGTTTCTTTTTATTGGCCGCGGGAAACTTATTTTCCGGAAGACCCTCGTACATCACATTGCTAGAGTAAGGAGCTCATTTTACTAACTGGGGATTTTTTGTACGGGACATATAAAAATTTAAAGCGTCACTTTTTGAAAATTAACGAGAAAAATTTTTTCTTAACCCTTTAACGCGTAGTGTTCTCGCACTGGGAACACCAAACTCTGACGTTTTGGCTGTTGCTAGTCACGAAGAATAGATTTGATTTAGTGCAACTATTTGATCACCCGCAACTATTTCTATAAAAATAGTTGCGGGTGACATAGCTCCACGAGAATCCTTTACTTTTTAGCACGTCATTTCCGGTAAAACATTTGTCACGATTATTTTTAACAGCACTGACATCTACAGGAAAATGGAAGAATGCGAGAACAGCTGGATAGATTGCCCAATGCTGAAAAACGGGCAGCAGTTGTCATCGCTCGACTTAACTACCAGCAAGATGGCGGACGATCGAAACGTTCATCGCGTGCCACAGATCTAGAGACCCTTTTTTGACGCAGTTGGCTGTGCCGTACAGCCAGCTGTCGTCAAAAAAGGGTCTCTAGATCTGTGGCACGCGATGAACGTTTCGATCATCCGTCATCTTGCTGGTAGTTAAGTCGAGCGATGGCAACGGCTGCCCTTTTTTCAGCATTGGGAAAGGGTTGCGCCTCAAAGGGTAACGTAGTCTTATTTCCCCCCCCTTATTTTGAGCATTTTTTTTCAATTTACACTGTCCACTTATCTCTAACGGATAAAGATTTAAAACGTGATACCATCTTTTTGGGATATCCTATATAGTATTTGGTTGTCAGATACCATAGTTAAAACTCCAGATATTCTTATTACGAGGACATAAAACTGTTCACTGTGTGGCTTTTTAATTGTGATGTTTCTAATTCCCGTGAGAATTATAATACCTTGTATCTTATAATTCAGCGAATATACATGCACGTGGGAAAGTGATTCATATTAGTGATATAAATATAAATACAAAAACAAACTAGATATAGAGCGGTCAGGGGGAAAAGGGATGAACTGAGATATCTTAGTTCAAATAGGCTAGGCCAGGGGTTCCCAAACTTTTTTCCCCCGCGGCACCCTTATCAGGCTAAAAGCATTTCGCGGCACCCTTGTCATGCGCTAAAAACATTTCACGACACCCTTTTCAGGCTAAAAACTTTCGCTGCAGATTTCCTTTAAAGCAATATAAATATGAAGGTTAGAATGAAGCAGTTTGGATGCATTTTACGTTATTTTTTGTTTGTTTGTTTATAGAGCTAACTATCAAGAAAGTACTCTCTTGGGAAAGGGAAATAGAATTTTGACAATACCCCCATTTCAGGGAGTTCCTATAAAAGAGAGGCTACAGGACCAGGACAGTCTTGAACGTGACTGAAATATTTTTGTTTGAGCCCACTTAGTGATCGGCTGGGCTCACTTTCTTGTGGATACCGGTTCAGAGGAAATTATTTGATTATACTCCACCAAAACACTTTTCTTGATTATCTCCACGGCACCCCTGACATACGCTTGTGGCACCCTAGAGTGCCGCGGCATCCAGTTTGGGAACCTCTGGGCTAGGCTCTTTTGCGTAAAAAAAATTAATTGAAGCATTTAAAATATTGATACTAAAATTGCTATCGTCTTGTGTTCATAAAAGAATACTGCAATCAATTTGTTAAAATTATGTATTTCAATTTTAAAAAATGAAACTTTTAAAACATTTTACTTGCATTAAAAATCCACAAAATCATCATATAATAGCATCTAATTCATTTTTGCACTATATCAAGGATGGCCTATAAAGAGGTTTGGAGCACTGTTTTGTTATAGTTAGTAAAAAAAACATCTAAGAAGGGAAAGGGTTGAAATCACAAGCGTATGAAGAATGCTTCAAGTAATAATAATAATAATAATAATTTTATTTCAAAATACCAAGCGTGATGATGCGCATGATTTTACTCGAGATATATTTTTGATTTTCAACGCGCCAACGATTCTTGCAACTGAATTACTATTAAAATTTCAATGAATTTGTGTAAGCCTTTTCCCTAAGGGAATTTATATCAGTAACATTGTTTAGATTGTAATGAGAATTGTACGTTTTTAAAAGAGGAGTGACTTGAAATAAGAAGTTTAAAACTAGCAATGATTAAAGATTAACTAATTAAAATTAAAATTTGCTGTTATAGCATTGTTATGAAGTATCATTACGCATCAACCTTACCATTGTTAAAAAATATTTTATCGAGAGTTAATTGAGATCAAGAGAGAGAGTTATTTTAATCGAAAGTTTAACTGTATGCGTACCTCTAATAATTTCACGACGGTAAGATCCGGCAGCAATTATTCCTGCAGGCAAGGTTAGAATTTCCTTTTATGAAACTATAAAGTTATATTAAACGATAAATATTCACACAAACTATAATCTAATACATAGCCTAGGACGAGAAAGCATTCTATAAAAATTGTGTTTGCAAACAATGTATTTAAAACTGAAAATAACATATTTGAGACAGGACCCTGAAGTCTCCACTTGAAGAACATTCGTGGTCATCGCTGAGTTTTGTAGATTTGGCCGAAAATCCATGGCGATGTGACTGCAACATAGCATGGATGAAGAAATTGAACCGGGAAACTCAAATCAACATAAGGTATAATTATGGTTGTATCGTATATATCTAATTATTTTTAAATCTTTTACTTCTCTGAATGAAAAAAAAATCTTTTTCTGTCGAGTAGATATTTGCAATAGAGGAGAGACGGGGTGATTGGATATCGATTATACTCGGGTCCGCACAGGAATTCACATTTATGTTTATACAACGAATAATTCCTACATGAGTTTAAACTTTGTTAAAACAAGAGGTTTGTTTTAATATCTTCAGTCCGAGAGCCAAGCTTAATGCGTCGGATTTGCGATAGGGGAATAGCGAGATGCCTATCAGCAACTACCGTACAGGTTCAGTGGTCGGAATACGCTACGGGTCATAGATTGGTCCATATTTGGAAACACAGTAAACATGCGCATGTAGTTCCAAAGCTATTCTCGGCGGTCACCGCCATTTTTTTACGGGTGCCTATATTCAGAAATATTTTCCCTTTCTGATGATCAAATAGATAACATGAATTTAAAAAGAATATTATAGATCGAAAACTAACATATGGAGAGGTGAAATACACGAATCTATTCTAATTGCAATTTGAAAAAGCAATGAAACCCAGCTTGGTCCTGCAACAGGAAGTAAAAGAAGCTGAGCTAATTTTTGAGTTAAACCTGAATCAACGTTTGCTCATGGAAAAGGATGTATTCGTACCTCATGTAGAAAAATTCCACGCATAATTTCGAAAAATATCTATTTTGAATATCTGTTTCTACTAGAAGGTTTGCAACAAAAGCTTTCAGCAAAGCACTGTTATAGGAACTTTCTTATTATTTTGGTGCATGTACACTTCTGTAAATATAGAGGTAGAGTAACCTATATAGAGCCAATTCATGTAGATATTTGGAAATTACGTCTTTTAGTCAAATCTCATCGGTGGCTGACCGGTTTCATACGTTGCTGATACCGAGATATTGTGATGATAAAAGATTATTACAGCAAAATACAGCGCGTGTAAAAACTTTAAGGTCAGTATAAATTATCGTGAATATTTAAAAAGGAAAAAACACTTTCTGAAAAATTTTACTCTAATGCTTATTATGCGTTATAAAAAAGACATTAAGCAGATAAAATTTTTATTTGCAAATATCTTATTGCAAAATGTCAATAATATTTTAAATAACGGCCCGTGTAAAAACTTTAAGACCACTGAACAAAATACTTTTTAACGATACAGAGAACAATTATTAATACCTTGTTGAGCAGCAATTATTCCTAATCAGCCGTAACATTCTCGTTTTCATAGATAGAATGAGGCTCTGGCACAATAATTTATCCCTTTGATGCCATTTATCTTTAATTGCAAATCTTCATTCGATGGATGACGAATACTGCCTTCCATGGCTACATAAGCGTCGAGAAAGATTACCCCATAGATTCTCAATGGGGTTGAGATCAGGACTTCTAGATAGTCAATCTAAAATATGAATATCTTTGCATCGAAACCAGGTTTTCATAGGCAACTATTGTGAATCGGAGCATTATGCTGTTGGAAAACCCATTTTTCTCCTGCCAAATCAACTACATTTGGCAGTAAAAACAGTTTTCTGACTTGCTTCGACAAGAAAATATTCAAGCACGGTAATTATTAAGCAAACTGATTAAATGTTTGTAGAAAAACTATTTGCAACACAGTTATTAGGGCTGGTAATTTGCAGAAAGGAGCAAAACTTGTTAAACCCCCGTTATTACCCTTACATAAAATGCAACTTTTATCATCCGCTCGAGTGACAATGACTTGGGACGATGAGCGGATCCAGGTAGTTTGTTTTTTTTTTTTTCGATGAAAAAAAAATGGAACTTGATGGCCCTGATGGTTGGAAATATTACTGGCACGATTTGCGAAAAGAAAAAGGAAAATTTTCCAAACGTCAATTCGGCGGGGCAGCTATTATGACATGATGATGCTTTTCTTCTACTGGAGTTGGATGTCTGGAATTTATTTCAACAAAAATGAACTCAGAGGCTGATAAAAAAGGGTCTTGAAGACCACCTACTGCCAGACATTTCGCAGTATGTGGTCTTCAAGACCCTTTTTTATCAGCCTCTGAGTTCATTTTTGTTGAAATAAATTCCAGACATCATAGAAGCGAAAAGAAAAAGGAAATTTTTCCAAACGTCAATTCGGCGGGGCAGCTATTATGACATGATGATGCTTTTCTTCTACTGGAGTTGGATGTCTGGAATTTATTTCAACAAAAATGAACTCAGAGGCTGATAAAAAAGGGTCTTGAAGACCACCTACTGCCAGACATTTCGCAGTATGTGGTCTTCAAGACCCTTTTTTATCAGCCTCTGAGTTCATTTTTGTTGAAATAAATTCCAGACATCATAGAAGCGAAAAGAAAAAGGAAATTTTTCCAAACGTCAATTCGGCGGGGCAGCTATTATGACATGATGATGCTTTTCTTCTACTGGAGTTGGATGTCTGGAATTTATTTCAACAAAAATGAACTCAGAGGCTGATAAAAAAGGGTCTTGAAGACCACCTACTGCCAGACATTTCGCAGTATGTGGTCTTCAAGACCCTTTTTTATCAGCCTCTGAGTTCATTTTTGTTGAAATAAATTCCAGACATCCAACTCCAGTAGAAGAAAAGCATCATCATGTCATAATAGCTGCCCCGCCGAATTGACGTTTGGAAAATTTTCCTTTTTCTTTTCGCAAATCGTGCCAGTAATATTTCCAACCATCAGGGCCATCAAGTTCCATTTTTTTTTTTTCCATCGAAAAAAAAAAAAAAAAAAAAAAAAAAAAAAACTATACCTGGATCCGCTCATCGTCCCAAGTCATTGTCACTCGAGCGGATGATAAAAGTTGCATTTTATGTAAGGGTAATAACGGGGGTTTAACAAGTTTTGCTCCTTTCTGCAAATTACCAGCCCTAATAACTTGTGTTGCAAATAGTTTTTCTACAAACATTTAATCAGTTTGCTTAATAATTACCGTGCTTGAATATTTTCTTGTCGAAGCAAGTCAGAAAACTGTTTTTTCACTTCTAGATGATAAAGCTTTTTGCCAATCTATATTACTTGGGTCGTAATTATCATTCAAATTTAAGAAATTATTTATAACAGTTTTAGAACTTGCAACTTCTTTGATGTAGACTGGCTACTCAATCCTGATGACTAAAGAGCAACAATTTGACCTTTTTTATATTTTGTTAATCTCTTTGCTCTTGGCATTATTATAAACACACAAAAACAAATAATAATTACCTTCTTAAAATATTCTTACGCTTGTATTTTAGAGCATTAAATCAATTCGAGAGCATTAAATTTATTTGTACAAAAAGATTGTAAAAATTTATTTGTATCCTTAAAGTTTTTACACGGTTAAATTAAGCTGTTTTTTGTTTTCCACTTAAATTTAATTGCAATAATCCTTTATTAAAAATTTTGTCTGTCGCATTAGTCTTCTAAAGTTAGAGATAAACATTTCACTGTTAGTTTGAAGCAAATATTTTCTTACATTTGAAAACATTGAGGAAACTTTAACTGGTCTTTTACAAGCCCTGTAATTAATCAGTGGCTGTAGCTAAATATCGGAAGCATACAGATTCCAATATTTTTGCTTATTATTTTTAATATGTTTACACAATACTGTATGTATATTGCGCAATAGTGAAGCTTAAAAATATTTCCTGTGTAAATAACTTGTGTAAGAATTACTGGCGCAATATTACTCTGTTGTATTACGGCTTTTGAAGCCAACGAAATGCCAATACTGAAGAGAGATATAATCTGTGATTCTATGTATCGAAGAAATCTAATCCATATTATTTTCAGATGTGACAGTCCACGTCATTTGAAAGGCCGAACGTTCGACACTATCGACCTGTCTGAGCTAAGGTGCGACGGCAATTGGCCATTAGCCACTTTCGCCCTGGTAGTGGCTTGTATGGTTGGTTTCGGATCTGTCATGTTGGCTGTATCAGCAGTGGTGTGCTCCAGAACTCCAGTTGGACTCTATGTGAGAGCAAAGAAACAGTTTTCGTACAATAAAGTCAAACCACCCAAGGCAGAATCTGTAGACCTTGAATGGGATCCATCTGCTGATATGTGAAATACATCCTGCAAAAACTGAATGTTCTTGATAATCAAACAAACCTTTGCTTTTCTAGAGACAAATCACTTTTGGACATGTGCATTA
The DNA here is from genome assembly GCA_038373885.1 of Cheiracanthium punctorium. NCBI lineage: Eukaryota > Metazoa > Arthropoda > Arachnida > Araneae > Cheiracanthiidae > Cheiracanthium > Cheiracanthium punctorium. The sequence goes on along the minus strand of JAWZYV010010738.1, from coordinate 2,546,129 downwards.
TTGCCATGAGGTCGAAAAGAATATTTTGGGAAAGAATTTTGTTGACGTTGGTGTAGAAGCAATTTCCCAGAGTTCAACATATTATTACCATTTCGTTTTTATTCGAGGGAAAAGAACAAAACTATTTATGCTTACATCACGCAGTTCGTGCATTTTTCTACATTCTTATACGATTTACAATATAAATATAAGCTTTTGTATGATATCTTATTAAAAATTAAATTTGGTAAATTCAAAAAAATCTCTAGGAAGTCATCTATCACAACATCCAGTTTAAAAATAATGCGCAATTTTTATATACATTTTTATTTATTCGTTTGTTTATTTGTTTCTTTGCTCAATCTGTAGAAAAATCGTATAGAAATTTATTTATTTATTTTACTGATATAGTTTCCTTTTAAGAGCAAATACTAAAGTAGCTGATATTTTTTCTTGTAATGTAAAATCAGATTTTAAGCTATGAGTTTTATAAACACCAAATTCACAATAATTTCAAGATATGCTCTAAAATAAAGATGCCAGGACTGAGTCAGCGGTTAAACTAGGTCCCTCCCCCCCATTTGAGTAGAGAGTAAACAAAATGTAATGAGAAGCATTTTGTAGAAATAATCAAGAAAAAACAACAACCACAACAACAATAATAATAATAAATTAAATATTTTTAAATATAATTAAAAGTATCATTTGATGAAAAGAAGCATTTTAATTCTGATTTTTTGGAAATGTAATATTCAGTATAAAACAGGCATAAATTTCATCTAAAGGTAGTTGTTTATTATCTTACAGAATATTTTATAAAGTGTCTATATAATCTAATTAAAAAGAATTTTTTAAAATGTTACCGTCACCATAAAGGCACATTTTTTACAAACAAAGAAAAAAAAATGTTGATTTTAGAAATGCTTTTAACTTTTCTTTAATGCATTAATGTAAAAAAATGTTGTTAGAACATAGTTTTACACGTGTCTGAAATGTGTTCTTATAGATGACAGTGTTACTGTAGAAAGGTGGAATTAGAATTTTATATATTGTGACTACATTTTTAATAAAATTAATGAATCTACTTTAATTTTTTTCAGATATAGAATATTTGTCATTTGAATTTCCCAGTCCCATGTACAGCCTGCAGTAAAAATTCCAAACATTTCGGCAGGGAATAAAGATAAAAAATAAAAAATAAAATTTTCTCTAATATTTTCTCGATCGCCCCCCCCCCCTTCACATTTCCAGTCCTGCACATACAGGTTGAATTTCCCAGCTCCTGAATGTACAGTAATTGATAAGCTTTATAAAACGACCTTGACAAACTCTAATTTGTTATAATATCTACTTTGAAGAGCATGAGGAATTCAACATATACGTGCAGTATTTTTGAATAGACGCTAACGCAGATTAAAGTCAAGATTTGAAGCTATATTTTGAATAAATCTTCGCAAAAAAGGAAAATAGAAAGGAGATCTTTCCCATTAAACCAAAGATATCCGTTGGCACATAAAACATTAAACAACGCAGCAAACTTTTGAGGAATAGTTTTTGCTGCAGAAATCTAGAAACAGTAAATGAAATATTTTATGTATAAAATTTCTATCATAACACACAAAAAAGATACAACATCAGTTATATTTTCATTATTTTTTAATATTTAACATGAAAATAATTCAACAAATATCAATTCTAAAACTTGATCGTCTTCAGTTACATTTGTTTTTAAAATAGATAAATTAAAACAACGGCTATATCTAGCCCACGTAATTCATTTACAATAAATGAATATCAAAGATACCAGGATGTTAGTACCAACACATAAATGGAAGAACGTCACAAAAGAGTTTGTTTCGTGATAGGATGTTATTTTCTAGCGTCATATGACTGATAGAAAATAAACCATGTAGAAAGTTCTTTCAGGCAAAATTAAACCATAAAATTATTATCGTGATATCTGAAAACGATTAAGAATCAATAGAGAAAAATTCAGTTAAGTATTTTCGTAGCAGTTAGCCATAGATATGTGGAATAACTTTTAAAAAATCCAAAATGACTTTAAAAAATTACTCTTTTAAAAAACTCTGTTCTAAAAATTCAACGGGATAAAATCTGTAGTAAAGAATAAAATATAGCAAATTGTATTTTATTGCGATTATAATTAGCGTCTTGTAAATGGACAAGTATATTTGTTTTCACGATAAAATTTTTATGCAGCTTTAAATGAAAGTATGGTATTATTAAAAAATGATCTCCTAAATTACTTACAAGTTTTATTATCAAAACACATTTTATGACACCTAAGTATTATAAATAATTTAAATTATAGATGCATTGAAGTGAAAACTGGAATGAAGTAGACGGGATTTTATGTCACAACCGCTTGGAGGGCTAAATTATTCCAAAAACTAATATATATATATATATATATATATATATATAACTTTTAGACGTTGCAGATTTCGTTTTCATATAGGATGTCATTTGACATATTGCGAAAATTCACAGAGTTGTTCTGACTAAATAATTCTCAAATTCTACAGCAAGAGTTTTCAAACTTTTTCAAACGCAGAGCTCTTTTAAAATGGAAAGAAAAAGCGTTTTTTTTTAATGGAAAAATCAACTAAGAACTTTTGAAAGGCTGATTACTTTAACAAAGCCTTAAAATTAATATAAGTACTAAACAGTACCTTTCAGAAACAAACTTAGTTTAGTTTAGAGGAGTGCTAAAAATTATAATTCCGGAAACGCTGATTTAATGCAGTGAAGAAATTCTCATCTTCATTAAGTAGATTGAAACATTGAGTTAAAATAAGCATGAATAAATAAGCATGCATATTTTTTTTATTATCAATCTGCTTTTATTCTATTTTGAGTAGTGATATTACTAAAGTCGACATGGAATGATAGATAACTAATCTATATAAAAAATATCTTTGGATCAAAGAATGAAACCGCGAAAACGAAATTTCCTTAAAATGTTTTTATTTTTATTTTTATTTCACTTATGGATATTGTATTCAAAAATAATTATGATGCGTTTCTCAGTTTCAAATTCATGAAAATAAAATCTTAAAAACAAGCTCGCTCTTCAAATAAATTTACTTGATGAAATCGCTCTGTTGAAAGAACTAGATGAGAGACCTTCACTATAATCTTCACTTTCACTTTCAGATGAAGAAAGGTATGTATCAGATTTCTAAAAACGATAAAAGAAAAACAATGAAAATGTATGTTAAATTAAGCAGTAGAATGCAATTGTGTGGTAGGCACATAGACAGAGACAGAGCTTCTGAAATGTGGATTTTGTAAGTAAAATGATTATAATCAAACCGCTTGGTGGAGAATGTATTTTCGAAATTGTGGACTTTCTCCCACTGATTGTTTTCTCCAGCTATGTGCCTACGGTGCTGATTTTAAGTACAAAAATGAGCTACATTTATTTTGCATGCAATCTTCAATAATATAATGGCAAATGTTTCAATTTAAACTTTTTCGTAAAACTACATTGAAAATGGATAAAATTTTTACAAAATTTATTAATTAAGCCTTCAGTGCCTAGTGTATCATATTTGATGGCTATTATTATATTAAAATGCCCATACATTTCTTGTCCTTGTACACATTGTATGCATTTTAATACATAAAATATACATATAAATTACTTTTTGACTAGTTTCCATTAATAAATGGCAAAAAAGAAATATTTTTAAATGTTGCAATTGAATTTCATCATTTTTCAGCCCACACAAGCAAAAAATTGTACAGCATTTTTGATATTATAAAATGGTTTCTTAATCTAATTTTATTTCTTCTGAAATCATAAATGAGTCATAGGATTATGCCTCGGGAAAAGTGCCTCCATACACAAAATATCAGTTCTGGAATATTAACAAAATTTCCCTTTATTCGATTACTTCTATTTTGCAATTTTTATTTTATTTTTAGTTAAAGGCTAATACCGATGTCCCTACGTACAAAGTTGGAGGTGAGATAGAAAACGGCAATAGGAATAAGAATCACACAAGAAAACGGAGTCCAAAATACCGCTCTTAACCGGGCTACATTAACGAAAAAAACTCTGGAAGCTTTCTCTCAAAATTTTTAGGACATTTAAAGGAGTCCAAAAATGACTGAAGATGTGTAGTTAAAAATTCCAGATTTTATTATTAAATATATTTTTAAGGATTTTATTTTTGAAAAAGTTGCTGAAGCACGAAAAAATATAACCCAATTTTAGTAACATTCTGTTGTTAAACTGGAGAATCTGAACACTTGATTTTGACGCTCCAGTCGGAAACCCCTCAAATATCTCAGTGTCCACGAGGATTACACGCCCAATTTGGTTACACTGTATTTTTGTAACATTTCATTAATTCTCTAAAGTGCATTGTAAAACCATGACAAATCTAATTCGATAACTAACCACCGTAGAATTTTGATACAACCATGTAAAATGTACAATATTTTTAATTTGTCAGTGTGTGTGAGATGGGGAAAGAATGAACATTAATATGAAATATGTTGCGGCACTTTTGATATTGAACTTTTAGCGAGATTCGTTTCAACTCCTGAAATGATATTGAGAATCTCTTCACTTCTGAGGCTAACATGGCTCTGTCCTCAAGTAATAAAGAGAAATCAAGGAAAAAATACAGAAAACAGTATAAAACAGTTTATTTTACACACACGCAAACACAAATAAGTTAGAAGTATCACAGGACATGCTCGAAATTCCGACCATCGACGTTCATGCATACTTGACCCTTATGATGCATAGATTGGCGAATATTTTCAAAAATACCAAACATTTCGCGGATCGTAACGACAGCAATGGCGATTCTTGCTATAACGCCCATTTTATAATCTCCTGACGTTTCGTAGACTATGGCTTTCATGCCACCTCACAGATAAAAACCATGAATCGATAAATCAGGTGATCTTGGATGCTATGTGACGTGACTTCCACACTCAATCTATCTACCTCGAAGTGTCCTGTTTACAGCGCCACCTGTACATTTGGGACTCTCCTTTCCTATGTGATTCCGATTCCTATTGATGTTTTCAACCTCCAGTCTAAGTTCATAGTGGAATTGAAAAACACCCTGCATACATTGAATATGAAAATATTATTAATATGATTAACTACAGAAATCTTGAAAATGGTGCGTGCATCAGTAAGTCAAGTACAAGTGAATCTTGACGCCGTTAAAGAATGCAACATAAAAAGAACTGTCAGCTTTAATCTCCCTATTTAAAAAAAAAAAAATGCAATTCATTGGATCTTGCTATTTGGAAGAAAAAATTCCTACGGTAAACATAAACGAATATCCCAATAAAGAACAGAAACTTAAGAGAGCCCATTGACTCCAGAACAGCTATGATAGTGCTAACGCAAACTCATAAAAATAAAAATAAAAGCAAGATAGTATGCTCTACTCACATGTTCTGAGGTGATCGATTGGGATGAATAAGATGAGAATTTGCTACCAGATGCTTTGGTTTCAGTCGTAAAGCTGCTGAAAGTAGTTTCCTCAGATTCGACTTTTGATGCGACACTGACATCTGATGAACTTGATGTGAAATCTGTTAGGAAAGACAGATTAAGAATCATACGACCTTTAAAATATGAATGACTAAAATCGCAGCGATAACGTTGAAAATTCGAGAATGATAATACGGTCAACTCTCTTTATAACGAAAATTTAAAAAAAAAAAAAGTCATTTTATAAAAATGTTATACGGAAAATTTTATCACAAAGTTATAAATTTCGCTATGAAGATACCAATACTTAAAAAAAAAAAGTTTATAGCGGTTCATAATTCATGATGCTAAAGAAAATTTAATAATTATACAATACACTATTGCTTATTTTACAATATTTCCTAGAAAATAAATATAATTAAAAAGGTTTTATTATGTACTTCATGCATTATTTTTGCATGAATTATATTTATTCTAAAATCACATGCTTTTTGAATGCATTTTTAAAATCTATATATTGAGTTGAATTTTCAAATTAATATAAAACGATGCGATTACTATACCCCCCCCTGAACAAGGTTAAATAGAAACTTTGTTGATACCCCCCCCCTCCCTTTGTTTTCCAACTACTCTTATACTGTTAAAAATTCCGACCTTTTGCCAAAGTAATTACTAATTTTCCCCTTCTAATCTTAGTATACTGTTTTTTGATGGCAAATTGCTGATTACTGTTTACGAATGTTCCAGTCTCTGATGCTCTGTCCTGCCTCGATAATAGGTTTCTCAGGCCCCACTTTTCTCAATTTGAGATAAATCATTTACTTGTCATCACAAAAACTTGCCTCTCACAAACCACTTTTTGTTTTCAGGTTGGTTTCTACTAATAATCGGACGGTCTTCCGGTGGGTAACCCTTTCTCACCTGTTCTTTACGACAGCTACAATATACCATTTTAAATGCAAACTTTTAACATATTAAAATAAATAAAAACTTTGTGAAAAAAACACACATAAAATGATACTTATAACAAGATACCATATCGTTTCGACTGAAAATTTATTCGACTTCATTAGTCAAGGCCCTTCGTCTCACAAAACAGTGGAAACTTTTTTTTATTAATAAAAAAATTAATTAAATAAAGTTCTGTCCTATATGTATATTTATTTTTAAAAAATAGTATTATTTGTGTTTTTATGCTATTTTTGGTTTTGTTCTTTTGTTTGTTCGATTTTCTATTGTTTTTTCTTTTTTGTGTGTGTTTGTGTTCGTATGTTGCTTTTTTCTGTTTATTATTATTATTTATTTATGTATTTTTGCATGTCCTTATTTTATTCTTTTCTTTTTATCCCATCCCCTCCTCCCCCCTTCTTTTAATCTCCGTGGTTTGTCGCCTTTTCTTTTTTCCTAGTGGCAACATGCTTTTTTTCAGTTCCCACTGTTTTGTGAGACGAAGGGTCTTGACTGATGAAGACTGAATAAATTTTCAGTCGAAACGATCGTATCTTGTTATAAGTATCATTTTGTGTGTTTTTTCACAAAGTTTTTATTATTTTAATGTTTAACACCAGTATTTTGAGTGTTTTTTCCGCTTTTAACATATTCTCTTTCCCATTCTGGGTTCGCTAGGTCGATGACATTTTTACTCTAATTGACTGTGATTCCACATATCAACGACATTCTCAATATTATGAACTCTCTTGATAACCTTATTCAGTTTGTTTATCCCCACACGTTTGCTCTTGTTATTTTTCCACCCAAAAAAATGTCACCTTCTACACTTTCGCTTATCGTGCTTTGAACATTTGTTCCGACAATAATTCTTTGCTGTGGACAGAGGCTACAGTTTCTTAGTAATCGATCGTGTCCAGGAGAAATTAAGTAATCCGCGTAAAGTCATGTCATCCCAACCTCCCGTTATTAATGGAACTGTTGTTCTCCCTTACTTCCCTAAAATTAGTAATCGCGTTGCCGAAGTTCTAAGCAGATTTAATTTCAAAATAATTTTCACGCCCACGAACAAATTAATCTAATCGCACCTGAAAGACCTCGCTGACACTTTGAACTCCTGGGGCATTTACAGTATCAGTCGTTAATGTAGTTTGCCTTACATGTATAGTCGTTAATGTACACTCATGTGAATAAATTAAGGATAATGAAGTTCAGGCAAAGAAAGAGAAAGAAGCAAAACAAATTTGACTTATTTGTAAAGTCTATTTATTAAACAAAAAGTAAAGAGCAAAAAAGATGCTATATGTTTGACATAATTAATAAAAATTGCAAGTTTTACTTCCTTGACCAAATTTCAAAAAAGAACCTATTTACAAAAAACAGTATAACATGGTTAGTAGGATGGTTAATACGGAGTATGTCTCCCGGACGATGCAATACAGGCCTGACAACGCCTAGGCATGCTGAGTATCAAATGATCAATCTGATCTTGGGGAATATTACACCACTCATCAAGCAATGCACTCCGAAGTTCCGGTAGACAGGTGGGAGGGGGTTGACGGGCTGCAATTCGTCGGCCAAGCATATCCCACGCATGCTCTATTGGATTCAAGTCCGGTGAGTATGCTGGCCAATGCATACGGGTGATATCCTTCGATTGAAGGCATTCGTCTACAATGTTTGCACGGTGAGGACGAGCGTTGTCATCCATAAACACAAATTCAGCACCCATGGCGCCCCGAAACAAACGTACATATTGTTCCAGAATGACATCCCGATAGATGTGGCCTGTCATCGTTACACTCTGAACATGCAGGTCAGTTCTGGAACCAAGAATAATTTCTCCCCAAACGAGCCATCCTGCACCACGGTAACGGTGTCTTTCAATGGTGTTCTCTTGGTGGTAACGGGTACCTGGCACTCTCCAGATGAATGTCCGGCGAGAATCAGACTCCAAACTAAACCTGGACTCGTCGGAAAACATCACACAAGACCACTGTTGCGGTGTCCACAATGCATGCTCTCTACTCCAGGTTAATCGCAGGCGACAGTGAGTTGCGGTAAGTGGAACACATCTGACAGGCCTACGAGCATATAGACCAATGTGCCCTAAGCGTCTGTACACGGTCTGCCTTGAAACTGTCGTACCGGTAGCTGAAGAGAGCTGACGAGACAGGTCTGATGCTGTACTCCGTCTGTTTCTTTTGGCAGTAACTGCCAAATAGCGGTCCTCATTCGGCGTTGTAACTCGGGGGCGACCTGTGCTGTAACGTTTACTCACATTACCATCATCTTGGAATCGTTGCCAAAGCCTGGAGATGACACTCTGGGCGATTCCAAGTTCCTCGGATACTTCCAGCTGGGTACGTCCACATTCCAGTCGTCCGATAATTCTGCCACGTAAAACATCATCCAAATGCCTCCTTTGTGCCATAACTATGCGGTTTTTGCACTGAAAGGCTTTCACAGCGCTTGTGAACAATTTTACTTCTTTGCCACCATTCCTTAAATACCCCTCTCTTACACTCTCGTCATTGTGACGTACCATCCACGCCATCTGGTGGTTTCCTGTAATTTGCATATTCTTCTTCAAGATGTGTGTGATCATTCCACAGGTGAAAATTTTATTTTAGAGATCAATTTCTGTGTGATTCTGAATTATCCTTAATTTATGGACATGAGTGTAGTTTGTCAAACTAAATACGTCCTTAAATTTAGATTTAAGGAGTACATAGCTCTTTTTAAAAAACATGAAACGAACAAGTCTACCATTGCTAAGCATTGTTGGGATATCAACCACATTTTGACTTTAGTTCAGCTAGAGTTATTTGCAAACCCCGTACCCCCAGTGAATTAGATTTCCTTGAAGCTTTCGATATCCACGAAAATATAAATAGTCTTGTTAATGTTGATTTCGCTGTTTCTTCCCTTTCTAAATGTTAGAAATCCTTCTGTTCTCAGGTGTCTTGATTTCCTGCTTTACTTTTGGCCCCTAAACACACGTTGGCACACGTTAACACTATCTTGAATCCCTACATTTTCTATGTGAATAGAGCAAAATTTTTTCCATCGTCATTCTGACACCGACGACGAGATGTCATACATGCCAAAACTAGTCTGTTCGGCATGTATGACATCTCGTCGCTGCAATATAGCTGTTTTCATATTTATGCTTTTATACGTTGGCTTTTGCTGTTTGTGCATTGAATAGGAAATTTACCCACAAGGAAACAGTTTTCAAATTTCATATACAAAGCACCCGCAGTCTAATACAATCAAATAAGAATTGAGAAATCTTTTTTTTTTTTTTCACTATTTTCGCTTCATTTCTTTAAACTCAGATTTTTATTTCTCTTTCAAGTTTGTCAAAGCACAATAACAATAGTTTTTCATTTTGTTAAAAAATTGCAGTTTCAAATTTCCTATCCTGACACAAGTGGATTGAAAACGGGTGAGTGTCCTGACACACGCCTGTCTTAGAAAATACTATCCTCTAAAATAGGGAAAATCGTTCTTTCAAAGGGCACAGTAAGATTTTTGTTTTTGCATAAAAAGACTGACTGAGACAAAATGTAAGCAATAAATTTTTTGCCCATCTTTAAATAAATTGATATCTTTAGATTCATGTCGACCATCATCTAAAATTTTTATTAGTGTATCTAGACTTAACCTAGTAGTTCATTTATTTGTATTCTTCTAAAGCTGCATAGAATTTTTTCTTCTTTTATGCATGAAAAATTATTATTTCTATTTAAAAAAAGAAATTGACTTTCGATAAAAGCAATATTTTAAAAATAAATAACAAAATGTTAATCAAAGATATTAGAAAAGTATCTTCAAGATATCGTACCTTCAGAGTATTTTCTTCTGGTTTTAGTTCTAGGTTTCTTCTTGCGATAATACAATGCTAGAAGCACGATATTAAATATCAGAAGCATCAGAAATACAGTTCCGATTGTGCCCATAAGGTGTTGAAGGAGACTTCCAGTAAAGGAGATATCATCTTTTTTGTGCCTGCCATCTGAAAATCCTGAGATAAAGAATAAAACTGAATTTTTACCTTGAAAATTTCACATTAAAAGGAAAAAAACTGAGCCCAAGCAATATTTTTAGAAGAAAAAACCTGTGAAGAAGCATATTTCAACAAAAGAAAAAACTCTGACGTGTATCTGAGGAAGATAAATGTATTCCTTGTTCTTTTATGCACATTTTGGATGGACTTCATTCAGATTTATTTAATTAGAAATTGTTTTACGATCTTTCAATAATATTGAGATTTCTCATGAAGTATGAGAGGTATCGCGAAACTGGTTTTAATAACTTATTTTTGGCGCCAGATTTAGTGATTTTTGCCAAAAGTCCCAAAGCTTGAATGAGTATAAAGTGTTGGCATTTTCCCTCTATTCCAACATAATGCGATCCACTTTGTCTCATTAACAATAGTAGAAAGCCTGGAACACCTGTGAATGCTTGAACTTTTTTGCAACTGAGGAAGGGCGGACTTTTGTACTTCCAGAAATGATCATTTTGCTAATAAGTACCAGTTTATGTGTGTTATTGCACAAAGTTTTTATTAATTTTACACTCACATAGGGTCTTCATGATCTTGTACATATAAATACTCTTGCAGAAAGCATTTTAAATTCAAATTATTTTTTTAAGGTTATAACAATTGATTACATGCATAAACAATGAAAAAAAGATTTTTACTATTGATCAACCGGTCATATTGTTGACATTTGGGATCCCGAACTTAGTCACTTGCGTACAAAAAACAAAGGTAGTGATTTTTTGTGTTACAATTTCATAAAAAATGACAAGTGAATTGATTTTATCTTATGAAAGCACAATAAAGTTCAGTATCGGTATGAATGAATCAAACGTACGCATAGAAGTGCTGAAAATTGTCTAGCTGCTCTTGATAAAACCAATTAGATCTTAGAGTAACATTTGTTGTTTTTTTAATAGTAAATTAAACAAGAACTTTTATATTTGATCAACACATCGATCACTCCGGATTAAATTTCGAATATTTTTTTAAAAAACAGAAATGTTTGAATATTTAACTCGCAGAATGATTTAAACTAATGCGATGAAACTCTCACTTTGTATATAAATAGCATTCATGAGAATACTGAGTTTTATTCCATACTGATAATAATTTATTAATATTCTTCTTCAAAAAAAAAAAGCAAAGGAAAACACAACTGAAGAATCATTTTTATTCTAAAAGATACATTTATAGGATTCATTGTTTTTGAAAACACTAAAAAAGAGCCCTGTGGAAGATCTTGTCGCTGGAGGCGAAAATTTGAGCAGAATTTTACAGAAGAACCCTCTGAGATAGAAAAGACTTGATCCAATTAAAAAGATTTCCAGAAATCCTCAAATGTATTTTAAATAATTTTAAAAGAACTGTTCAAATAAATAAACCCTAGAAAAACTCCTTAGTAACAAAACAACACCGACTTGAAACAGTGCTAATAATATTGCTTTATTTTTGAAATACTTACCAAATACTGGCAGTGTCTTGAAAATATTCCAATATAATACTAATTTTTACTCAACATGGAGGAGATCATTCAACATAATTATAGTTCAAGCACAGTGAGACAAACAATGGTGCAATATTTTAGTTAAATTTTGGAGGAAAATATTGGCTCGAACTTTCGTCAATAATGGTCTGATATTGGAATTATTTTCTGTCTCTACTATCGGGTAAATATTGCCTTTGGACTGCAATTTGTTTTATTAGGATCTCAAAACTATGTACCTGTTAGTTGTGCCAGAATAAATTTCCATTTTCTAACAAATAGCATTTACTGTTCATAAACTACATCCAAAATTTCATCAACAGCTCCTGTTTGAAGCAATGATAACCATTTTTAAAGTTCAGTTTACATCACAAGAGTGTAAACAGCATGTTATTTTCCGTCTGATAATGGATCTGAAAAATATATTTGAAACTTAGTGAAATATTTTGTATATGTGTGTGTAGCTGGTGACTATAGACAACAATTATCTTCTTGAAGCATTTCACTGATGGAAAAACATGAGAATGGGATAGAAAAAGTAAAACAATTTTCATTTTTGCCAATTCTCGGCCAAACACTGAAAAATGAATCCAAGGCACAATGAAAGCACCTGAAGGAAGCGTTACTTCATCCGTCATATTTGCCTCCATTAGATTGTTGCTTGTTTTAATTGGTGTTGTTGTTGTGATGACACAAGGTTTTCCTGAGCAACACTTACCAATTTCAAATTCGAAAAATTGATCGCATAGAAATATAAACACTTTTATTTTCTCCCCCATGATGGCAATCACAAGTTGCCAATTAGACCGTACTTGAATTTTCTGAGCAGAAGTAGTAAAAAAGTAATAAAAATTCAAAGCATTTCATTCTAGCAAATTACCTTCACGAGCGGGACCAAATTCAGAAATCCTCTATTTTCCAAGGCCGGAAGCATTAGAGTGTTCACTACTTTGCCCTTTAAAAAGAGATTAAAGCGCAATGAAACTGCTCCCTTTCTTTTGCAGTTCACCTTGAAGGGCAAATAAACTCGAGAACTTAGAAGCACAGCTATCATTTTGCAAAATTTGATAAGGTTTTACCTTCATAGCAGGCGATGGCCATTATACTACATGAAGTAGCTTTAACCTCAGACATCCTTTAAAATAAATTATTAACTTTCAATAAAAATGAGTCGAGGGACTATCCTGTAATACACTCAGCATTTTTTAAAATGGCAACCAGCATCGCAATATTAGAACAACAGTAGTAGTTAATATTGTTTCGGTATTGCACTGAAATAATAAAATGTACACTCATGTCCATAAATTAAGGATAATTCAGAATCACACAGAAATTGATTTCTAAAATAAAAATTTCACCTGTGGAATGATCACACACATCTTGAAGAAGAATATGCAAATTACAGGAAACCACCAGATGGTGTGGATGGTACGTCACAATGACGAGAGTGTAAGAGAGGGGTATATAAGGAATGGTGGCAAAGAAGTAAAATTGTTCACAAGCGCTGTGAAAGCCTTTCAGTGCAAAAACCGCATAGTTATGGCACAAAGGAGGCAATTGGATGATGTTTTACTTGGCAGAATTATCGGACGACTGGAATGTGGACGTACCCAGCTGGAAGTATCCGAGGAACTTGGAATCGCCCAGAGTGTCATCTCCAGGCTTTGGCAACGATTCCAAGATGATGGTAATGTGAGTAAACGTTACAGCACAGGTCGCCCCCGAGTTACAACGCCGAATGAGGACCGCTATTTGGCAGTTACTGCCAAAAGAAACAGACGGAGTACAGCATCAGACCTGTCTCGTCAGCTCTCTTCAGCTACCGGTACGACAGTTTCAAGGCAGACCGTGTACAGACGCTTAGGGCACATTGGTCTATATGCTCGTAGGCCTGTCAGATGTGTTCCACTTACCGCAACTCACTGTCGCCTGCGATTAACCTGGAGTAGAGAGCATGCATTGTGGACACCGCAACAGTGGTCTTGTGTGATGTTTTCCGACGAGTCCAGGTTTAGTTTGGAGTCTGATTCTCGCCGGACATTCATCTGGAGAGCGCCAGGTACCCGTTACCACCAAGAGAACACCATTGAAAGAAACCGTTACGGTGGTGCAGGATGGTTCGTTTGGGGAGGAATTATTCTTGGTTCCAGAACTGACCTGCATGTTCAGAGTGTAACGATGACAGGCCACATCTATCGGGATGTCATTCTGGAACAACATGTACGTTTGTTTCGGGGCGCCATGGGTGCTGAATTTGTGGTTATGGATGACAACGCCCGTCCTCACCGTGCAAACATTGTAGACGAATGCCTTCAATCGGAGGATATCACCCGTATGCATTGGCCAGCATACTCACCGGACTTGAATCCAATAGAGCATGCGTGGGATATGCTTGGCCGACGAATTGCAGCCCGTCAACCCCCTCCCACCTGTCTACCGGAACTTCGGAGTGCATTGCTTGATGAGTGGTGTAATATTCCCCAAGATCAGATTGATCATTTGATACTCAGCATGCCTAGGCGTTGTCAGGCCTGTATTGCATCGTCCGGGAGACATACTCCGTATTAACCATCCTACTAACCATGTTATACTGTTTTTTGTAAATAGGTTCTTTTTTTAAATTTGGTCAAGGGAGTAAAACTTGCAATTTTTATTAATTATGTCAAACATATAGCATTTTTTTTGCTCTTTACTTTTTGTTTAATAGATAGACTTTACAAATAAGTCAAATTTGTTTTGCTTCTTTCTCTTTCTTTGCCTGAACTTCATTATCCTTAATTTATGGACATGAGTGTATATAGCAGCAGCAAGCAAGTAAACACTTACCTGCGGTTTTTATTTTTATTATCTCAGCCGAGTACTGACTCGGCCCTTTGTCGTTCACTGACATCATGGCCACTTCGTACTCGGTGTCCGGCTTCAGATTTCTGACCCACACAGAATTGGCAGACGGCGGATGCACGTCGATGTACGTGGCAGCTGGATCGGACAGCGACTTGAACCTGACGCGATAAGTCTGATTGTGGCCGCCATCGAAACCCGGCACCCACACCATAAAAATGGCATTTCTTGTGATGTTAGTCACTTTGATCAGGGCTGGTGGGTCCGGTGCACCTGAAACAAAGAGCAACGACACAACTCATGAAATGATACACGTACATGAAAAAAGCCCAGGCAAGTTTCAACCATTTTCAATATGTATATCCTATTTTGCATTTAACTACTAAAGATGTACAGCCAGTTCTCGATTATCTGCATCGAAGTTAACAACAGGCTGAATTAATAGAGAAGTATATATACCAGAAACGTTGACTGATATTACAGGAAATTACATTCTAGAAAATACAAATTCCACACATTTCAAAGCTACCAAACTGGCCAAGTGACACCGAATTGGAAGATACGGTCATCTTGCAAATTTCAGGTAAGTTTTATGAACGCAGACTAAATGACTTTTATATAGCTGACGTAGTGGGTGCAGTACAACTTAGTTTCTTCTTTCTTGTGCCATCGGAACGAAAGCTAGTCAATCGGACAGTAGCAACAGGTAACCTTTGTAGGAAGTTTTGTCCGTTTGAGGGGGGTTGGCGGACTTTGAAGACAACTTACAAAACCATTCTATGGTTTTAATTTAGCAATAACTGTTTTTCAAAATAATTCTTGTGTGCTTTGACATACCAGGTGTTCATAAAAGATGGACAAAACTGAGAGAGGTGATAGTTCACATCCAAACTAGCTTTCATAAAAAGAATGCATGGTCAGAATTTCAACGTAAAGGCGCTAAAAAGCGCTGAATGTGATGCTATACGACGCAAAAATATACATGTTAACCCTTGGAGGCGCAACCCTTTCCCAATGCTGAAAAAAGGGCAGCCGTTGCCATCGCTCGACTTAACTACCAGCAAGATGGCGACCCTTTTTTGACGACAGATGGCTGTGCCGGGCACAGCGAGCTGTCGTCAAAAAGGGTCTCTAGATCTGTGGCACGCGATGAACGTTTCGATCGTCCGCCATCTTGCTGGTAGTTAAGGCGATGGCAACGGCTGCCCTTTTTTCAGCATTGGACAATCTATCCAGCTGTTCTCGCATTCTTCCATTTTCGAGCACATGTCAGTACTGTTAAAAATAAACGTGACAATATTTTTACGGGAAATGACGTGCTAAAAAGTAAAGGTGTCACCAAACATCCCAAAGAGAAGGAATTAAAAATATATATCTGTCGGCGACTGGAAAAAAAACTACTCATTTAATCTAAATAAATGAGACGGCCGAATTGATTATGACAAATAAGAAGTTCTTTTCACTAATAACATTTATTTACAAGTAAAACCGCATTTCTAAATTCTAAACACACAAATCAAATCTAAATATAAGGCATAACAATAACTGCTGCAAGCTGTTCTATTTTTTCTTACGTTCCTTCTTCCTTTCGCCGTTGCCACTCACTCCAAAGAGAGTATAATTCGTCTGTCTCCATGGTAACCTGGAACCATGGAGTCGGTTAGTCGCTTGAATGGCAACCCGATGCAACATTCTTCCCACTTGAGTTTTTGTACTCTTAGGAGAAACCTCAACAAAAACTAAACATTAAAGAATGAAAAATACTGAACATTTCATAAACATACAATTCAAATATTCAAAACTAAAACACAAATTAATATATAACAATAATGAGATGTAAAATTTTAAAATTAGAGTCCTAAAAGTGTCCAATATGTAAAAGAGTTTATATCAAGTTCTAGTCATTGGTCGGAGCACTCATGGTTTCAGTGACCTCTAAAGGATATAATCTTTGGATAGGTGAGTAGAGTTCCTTTGGACGTTTTTAACTTCACTAGTCTGACACGTCCATCTCTTCCAGGAAAAAGTTCGATCACTCAACCCAAGGGCCAGTAAAGTCGTTTTTTATCTTCCCTACCAATTAGGACAACATCTCCAACTTTAATTTGGAGAGTTTCTTTTGCAGAGTTTCTTAGGAATGGTGGACCTCAAGAACCCTAAGTATTCAACTCGAAATCTTTCTTTTAACGTTTCTCTCAGTCTCTGAACATATCTGTATCTTTTATTGATATTGGTCTTGTCAATTTTGTCCAGATCGGGCATATCATTTGTAGGGAGATCTTTTAGAAATGATGAAGGTGTTAAAGCTTTAAAATCGGGAGAATTAATGGAGCAACGAAATCGGGTGACTCATCATTGTTTGTAAGTCTGGTCTTCAGTCGAAGCATATCCTGACTATCTGTAAAGATTTGAAAGTTTTTTAATGATTTTCTACCTTCTTCGTCATTAAAACACTCTATTTGAACTGAATGTAATATTGTTTTCCGTGCATTTATTATTTCTTCTTGTGTTAAATCTGAATGTTTCCTTAAATCTTTAGCTTTTGGTTGAAAGCGTAACATCCATGCCAAAACTCTAATTATTCTTGAAAACTTTGAAATTCTCGTTGCCAATAGCGTTGCAGTGGATTGAAATTCTACGTTGCTAGCCGAAGTTACAGTCTTCCGCTTCTCCTTTTGAACTTCCTCTTCGTCGACATTCCCAACTGACTTAGGCCAATCGTCTTTAGGATTCTTTAGCCAGGTTGGTCCTAACCACCACTCCGACTTCAGAAGCTGTTTAGCTCCACATCCTCTGAGAGAAGGTCAGCAGGATTCTGACTTCCCGGAATATGGAACCAGTTCTTAGTAGTCAGCTATCTTATCTCAGCAATTCGATTGCTCACGAATACTGACCAATGTTCCTGCCGCTTTATCCAAGTTAACACTGTCGAAGAATCTGTCCAAAAGTATGTATCAATATTATTTTTTCCTAAATTTAGGGCACGGCTGACGGAATCAAATAATCTCGCTCCAATAGTAGCTGCCATCAGCTCAAGGCGAGGGATCGTTATTTTTTTCAACGGAGTAATTCTTGACTTAGCTTGGAGTAACTGGACTGTAACAGTACCATTAGAGGTTTTGCATATTATAAAAATACAAGCCGAATAAGCAGTCTGACTTGAATCAACAAATGTATGAAAGCTTAGAGTCTGCCGTAACTCCTAACCCTCTTGAGATCTTAATATCATTGAAACAGTATAAACCTGTAACCCATGAACAAAACCTTTTTTTTAATGTCATCATTAACGTCTGAATCCCAATGTTCTTTACACTTCCACGTTTCTTGAAGTAAAAATTTGGGTCGAATTAAGGTGGAGCAAGAAATCCAATCGGATCGAAAATTCGACTTATGATGGATAAAATTTTTCTTTTCGTTAACTTTTCCGATTTTTCTAATTTCAGCGATTCCGAATCAATTCTCAAGTTGTCGGAGTCTTTATTCCATACCAAGCCCAGAACATGCGATTCATAACCTGAAATAGAGCAAACAGATGGCTCATTGCTTTCCCAACCTCTTAAGTCAAATTGACCTTCTTTCATGATTTCTGTGGCTGTCTTGATAAAAGTTTCTGATTCTGTCATACTCTGTAGGCTCACGACACAATTGTCTACATAAAAACTGTTTCTTAAGTTTTCCAACAACTCTTCAGAGTACTGTAATTTAAAAGTCTCCTTTGACAGATGGTGGTGAATGACAGCCATTAACAAAAACGGGCTGCTGGTCAGACCGAAAACGACTCGTCTGTGTCTATAGGTCTTGACATGATCTTGTTCATCATATAAAAGAAATCGTAAGAAATTTCTATCCTTTTCATTAAGTGAAATTTGCAGAAATGCTCTTCTTATATCAGAAATGCTCTTCTCATCAGAAAAGCAGAATGCTCTATCTCAGAGATCTATCTAGCAGAATGCTCTATCAGAAAAGCAGAATGCTCTGCATCTCAGAAATGCTCTTCTTATATCATACCAATTTCATACAGTCGAAACCTGGCTAAAATGGCAGGAATTGTCTCAATAAAATTAATTCCGGTCTCTAAACAATCATTTAGTGATGGATAGTTAGGAATCTTAGCTGAGGCGTCAAAGACGGGCCTGATTTTCAAAGAGGTCACTGATTTTTCTTAAATAACTGGACGATGAGGAAGGTAATGCGATTCATTCAATGACAATTCTTCAAAAGGGACTTCTTCAATCACTCCCTCTTCTATCCATTCTTCAAAAACTTGCTGATACTTTTCTTTATATCCTGTTTTTTCTAATTTCTTGTAAGTAGATGCTAACCTCTTTAGAGACAAGTCATAGTTATCCGGTAGAAGGGCGTGATCATCTTTCCATGGCAAGCTTACTTCGTACCTTCCATCTGAGGTTTGCCGAACAGTCTCTTGGAAATGAATCATTACTGACTTCTGCAAGTCTTCTTTAGTATTTTGCTCAACAGGATCACTAATACCGAGCAATTCTAAATCCCACAAAAATGAAACAGATAATTCCTGAGACAGCATACTAACGACAGTCATATTCACATTTTGATAGTGAAACTGAGGGACTTTTCCCATCAGGGTCCAACTTAGTTTTGTCTTCATGGCAACCAAACCAGATGACAGCCGTTCTTGCTTACCCGTAAACAGTTTCCCAACAACGTCACATCCTAAAAGAGCTTCAATGGGCTTCAAATCATTTCGAAAATCTGTTATGAATATTCTTTTTTGTTTTAATTCACGCATCCAAGGTCCATACTGAATGCTAGCTATGTCATTGCAGATTATATCCTGATCTAATGCATCTAAAGTACAACTATATTCACCGTCAAGGCTATCAAGATAAATTTTACAGCAATTATGCCGTTGTGTCTTAGTTTTCTCACCTCCAAATAATGAGTGTGAAAACTCTTCTTCTCTCTGAATATCAAAACCTAACTCTTCGGCGGTAGATTTTTTAATATAAGACCTTTGAGAACCCGTATCTAAAATAAATCTAGCCTTACGCTGTGCCTTTTCCCCTTTAATAATAACTACAAGAGTTTGTAAAAACACTTCATTCGTTGCTTGTGCGCGTGAGTACAAAGTGTCTGTGCTGTTTTCTTTATTTTCATTATTTTCTTTTGGTACTTCACCCGTTTGATTAGACTCTAAACTAGGGCACATAAATTTCAAATGTCTTTTAGAACAGATATGACACTTTATACTGGATGGACAGGATTTAGCCAAATGTCCTTTAGTTAAACAGATGTGGCACAAACCTTTTCTTTGAACTACAGACAGTTTTTCATTCAAAGGAATAAAATAGGCTTTCTTACAAAATCGAGTCGCGTGATTTTTTAAACAAAACATGCACAATGTATCATCATTCGAATTATGACCAATTAATTCCGATGCCGAATTCTTGTGATCTTTCGGTGACGTCACTGTCTTTTTCTCTGATGGGGGATGAAATATGTCTGTTCTACTTAATTTTATTTTTTCCTCGGATTGTACCTCATTCTTCAAAAAATAAACTATAGCATCAAGACTCGACAATTTTTGTTCACTTTCTATAATTTTTCTTTGTCGTTCGAATGAACGTAAAACATTCACTGGTAGTGAACTTTCAACGAGAGGATATAATATTACCCCACACATTTCAGATGTAACTCCTAAGGAGCTTAGTGCTCGCAATTGAGTAGATAACCTATTATATAAGCAACTCAAAGAATCACTTTTATTCCTATTCGCGTTGTTCAAAACAAGCTTTAACAGCTCCCTAACATAAAAATCTATTAATAAATCTTCTCTTCCATATCTTTCTCTTAAGCTTTCTAGAGCTAAAGAATAGTTTTCCTCTGTCACTGGGAACGATTCCACTATTTCTCTAGCTTCGGATCTAATTTTAGTTGACTGAATTAAATAATGATATTTATCTGCATTCGTTAAATTTACATTTTCATGTATATTTTTAAATTGGTTCCAAAATGTCAACCAGTCCTTTAAATCTCCACCGAATTTATAAAGTTCCACTTCGGGGAGCCGTGTACACAAAGTTTTCGGAGTTCTATCATTTTGTAACTGAGAATTATTATCGGAAGTCTTATTTTCAATCGGAATCTTTTTAACGTTATCCAACACACGTTTAGCTGTTATCTGAATTCTTAAAGCTTTTTCCTAATACTCTTCAACCGTAGTAAATTCTGTTTCAAATTCCTTTTCATCCTTTAAACTATCTAAATAACTGTTATGAGTTATTTCTAAAGTTTCTGCCTTCTGTTTCAATAAGCCTAAACACATTTCTATTTCATCATAATCGACGCTATCATCATTTAATGTACTTTCTAATTTATTATATGATTTAGTAAATGAAGCTCTATGAGCCATTTTATTTCTTTTCAAAATATCCATTTCTACTAGTACTAAATATAAATGTTCAATAACAGTAAATCGGTAATAATAAATCTAAAAATCTTCAATAACAGTAAATCAGTAATAATAAATCTTCCATCTAAATCTATTATATTCTAAATAATCATACCTTTCTTGGCTTCTTAATGCCGTTTCAATACAGGCCGCCCATTCCGGGGGCGCCATTAAATATGTCACCAAACATCCCAAAGAGATGGAATTAAAAATATATATCTGTCGGCGAGTGGAGAAAAAACTACTCATTTAATCTAAATAAATGAGACGGCCGAATTGATTATGACAAATAAGAAGTTCTTTTCACTAATAACATTTATTTACAAGTAAAACCGCATTTCTAAATTCTAAACACACAAATCAAATCTAAATATAAGGCATAACAATAACTGCTGCAAGCTGTTTTTTTTTTCTTACGTTCCTTCTTCCTTTCGCCGTTGCCACTCACTCCAAAGAGAGTATAATTCGTCTGTCTCCATGGCAACCTGGAACCATGGAGTCGGTTACTCGCTTGAATGGCAACCCGATGCAAGAAAAGGATTCTCGCGGAGCTCTGTCCCCCGCAACTATTTTTATAGAAATCAAATCTATTCTTCGTGACTGGCAGCAGTCAAAACGTCAGAGTTTGGTGTTCCCAGAGCGGGAACACTGCGCGTTAAAGGGTTAAATTAAATTACATTACAAAAAACAAATTTTATAGCACATAGTTACAATAAATGCAATTATGTGCGTGGTATTATATGGAAACAGTTATGCGTGCGGTATAATATCGAAAAGGAACTAACGAACATTCTAAAACACACCAGAAATATCGTGCACTTCTGCTTCAGCGGCTGAAAGTTTTACAGATTCGTGTGTCGTACATAAGAGACTTCAGCTGTCCCCACAAAAGAAATCGAGGATGACAGATCTCGAGAGCGCTGTGGCCATGCAACAGGACCACCTTTCCAAATACACTGGTTCGGAAATGTTACGTTCAAACAGTTTTCCGCCTTTTCTTTTGAAAGAAAAATTTTAAGAAGCATCTTTGGGCATGTCCAAGAAAATGTTATATGGAGAAAAACAAATATTGAATTATATAGAATTTATAAAAATCCAGGTATAGTAACCTTCATGAGTATTCAAAGGTTAAGATGAGCTGAGCAGAGCACCCACTGTTAAAATTGATTTATTTAAAAATAAGTACTTTAATGCACTCACATTTTTTTAAATACATTTGCATCATAAACGAGTACATGACATGCTTAAATATAAGTAACAATTCGAACTAAAAAATAAGCATGTAGATAAATATAATAACAATCCCTTATTACGTCATTTGCACACTGGTAAATTATTTAATAAACGCTTATGTGGTGTTCGGAAATATTTCGTTTCAGTAATTATAAGAATAAATTAGTAGCGTACTTTAAATTTGCGAACTATATCTTATTGCAACGCGCGGAAGAACACTCAACATGGGCGCCCATAGGAATTTTTCTAGGGGGGGGGGGAAACTGCAAAAAAAATTTCTAGAGGGGGTTCAAATTTCAAACTTTTAGCAAATTTAGTTCTGTTTTTGCCATATGTATACATCGTGAGACATTAACCTTAAACTCTAGGGGGGGTGCAAGTGCCCTACCTTGCCCCCCTTTATGGGCGCCCATGACACTCAAAGAGAACGACCGAGGAATTGAGTACATAAAAGATCTCATTTTCTCTCAACCACCTCTTACCGGATTTCTGCGCATCCCCAGAGCCTATTTTTGGAAGAGTCCGATCATCGTGGTCGACGGTATATCGCCATATTGTTGTAAAGCGTTTGCGGCGTTCGCTGCTTAAAAATGGAAGAAATAATCTATCGTATATAATGATAGGAGAATTAGTCAAAATTCACAAATAGCCCACATCTTATCGTAAGTAAACTTTTATATTATTTGATTGTTTTAAGTTATAGTTATTTCATTTTGTTTTTGTTTATTTATATTTAAGACGCTGATCGGTCGTATAACTTTACAGCTATTATTTCATTTGCCGATAGTATTGGTTTAGTAAACTAATTTTGTTTTGATATTATAAGAATACTTTCGCAGGAGAAATATTTATGTTTTAACTATTTTTATGTTTATTTCCATTGCTTATTTATTCTGTACACTCACCTAACAATGAGTTACATTCGTGAGTTTAACTAAATATGTGCTTAGGAATAAACCGGTCACTGTATTAGTGACCGTTTTTTTTTTTTGGGGGGGGGGAGGTAAGGGGGGAGGACATAACATTTTCAAGAGTAAGAATATTGAAGTTTCTTTAGATGTTAAAAGCTTTAATGTCAATGTTTCTAAACAGTGTTAGGGAATCGCTACACTTTTGTCAAGTTTATCTTAGATTAATAATTACAGATACAGTCATAGTAACATTCTGTGATCATTGTATGTCCGATCAGTGTCTTGAATATAAATAAAAATTGTAACAAAACGAAATAATTTACACAAAACGTTCAAATAATGTAACCGCTTTACTTACGCATAAGATAATCGTTATTCCTAAATTTCAATCAACATGTTAAAAAATAGTATATTTAATAAGAATATATTGATTCTTGTATGAGTGCATACAAAAATCGACAGTCAATGTATTCGTATTAAATATAATAAAAATTTAACAAAAATGCATATCACAAAAATACATTAAATATCAATTCTTGCATGTATTCAAAAATGAGTTTTTCATGTTTTCAAAACTGAGTATATAATGTGCTCGAAAATTTTGAGTATACGTACACTCATGTTTGAGTTCTTGCATGAACTCAAAAAAATGAGTACATAAGAAAAGAGAACGGTCAAAACTCAGATAGTTGCACTGTATAGAAAAAGACTTTGCATTAAAAATTGTAAATTGGAATCTAAAGGACAGTAGGACACTTCAGGAACTAAAACAGGCTTTAAACCAAATATGTAGGCCGTTCCTGAAGGTAGTACCCTATAGTATCAAGGCCAAAGATAGGACTGCCTGGTATCGTTTGGTTTGCCTATTGTTTACTTTTAGATATTTATTTACTTTTTTTTAACTTTCAAAATTGTAAAAAAAGAAAAAAAGGAACGTGTTAAATATATGTATATATGGTCAAATGTTACTAAGAACAATATTGTGAGCTATTGTAAACCATTATAAACTAACTGCTCTTATATTGTATAACACTGATGTATTTTACCAATTGTAATCCAAAAATTATGCTGTAAAAAGAAATAAAAATGAGGGAACCCGCTGCTTGCTGCACCTGAGCTTGCGGCTAGGATTCAGCAGGATAGTGGACACTCCAGGAACTAAAACAGGCTTTAAACCAAATAGGTAGGCCGTTACTGAAGGTAGTATCCTATAGTATCAAAGCCAAAGATAGGACTGCCTGGTATCGAATTATGAAGACCGGGGACCATTCCAGGCTATCATGCCACTGAAGAAGAAGGCAGCTTTAACAGTGAAAATGTAATAAGTTGAAAGCAGTTTTTGTATACGTATTTTCCTTGCGGACGGTAAACGTTCATTCGTATTAAAAATCCTAACTAATATTATAAATGCGAAAGTTTGTTTGTTTGTTTGTTTATGACGCTTTCACGCCTAAAGCGCTGAATCGATTAGGATACATTTTGGTTTAGATATAGATGGGACCCTGGAGATGGTTATGGGCTTAGAATTTTAGATTTTTAATTACTTTTTTAATTATTAATTAAAAACCGTTTTTACGTTGCCATGTTTGGCGAGTTTCGCCCGTATCAAGTGATTCATGTTTTGAGCTAACAAGAATGCTATTACTTCAATAAAGAAGCGCGTGCATCTGAGAAACATTAAAAACCACGGAAATTAAGCCAGTTTTATGCCAAATCTATCTATCTGTAATAATAAAAATGAATGTTCTCCGGACAAATCTACAGAAAGCAGAGCTTTGAAAATTTGAGCATGAATGTGCCCATAACTTCGGTAAAGTGCACCTGAGACTCGGAATTTTGAAATTTTAACTACTTTTCTAACTATTAATTAAAAGCCGTTTTATCGCCCGCACAAATGATTTATGCTTTTGAAATAAAGCAGAAATTCTTTTTGCAAAATCACATGCATTTGAACAACATGGAAATTATGTTGATTTTACGCCAAATTAAAAAGCATAAGTAAAGAAAAGGGTACTTACGTATTACCCCGGCGGTCCGCCACGGCAAGCGATTTTTTGCCGAAATAAATGCCGGGCACATGAAATTATTAATGGTTTTGAATACGATTGGCAACAGTTTGGCAACTCATTTGACGAAAAAGCAGTTTGGCCGGAATGACCGCCGGGATAATACGTAAGTACCGAGAAAAGTCCAGATGTGTTTCTTAAAGTTCATAAATTTCCAAATCCTACCAATAACATAAATGTGTACGTTTGTGTGTTTGTATGTTTTTGACTGAATCACACAAAAATGGTTGAACGGATTTGTAAAAAATTGTAATGAAAATAGCTTATGCCCTGGACTAACATACAGACAGCCTTTCAAGCATATAGCATAAATAATTCTTTTACAAAGACACTCAAAATAATTCTAATGCTTGCGCTCTATGGAAATTTTGTAGCTACTAAACCGATTCTAAAACTTTTTTCACTGATTGAAAGTTACATTATTCCTGAGTATTATTGTTTGTTTGTTTTTGGATTAAGACCGATTGACTGCACTAGGGTCCTAGGCCTATGTGGGGAATTCCTCTGTGGGGGACTTTCTAAAGGATCCTAGCCCGTATTTACGCGAGGTTTTTTAGAAAACCACAGAAAACTGGGAGCGGCTAGGTCGACAGGCGCGACCGGGGTTTGAACCTGGCACCTCCCGACTTGCAGATTTGAGAGCAGAACTTCTTAGACATTGGTGGCATCCTAAGTGTTATAGGCTACCTTTAATGCATATATCACAGATAGTTCTCTTACAGGGATGCTAATAAGAATTACATTACGCTCTATGTGCATCTCTGTAAGTGCTGAACCAATTCCTAAACTTTTTTTACTGATAGTAAGCTACACTATTCTTGAGTATTATAGGCTAAAATTCATGCATGTAGCGTAAATAGTTCCTTTACAGGAACACTCAAAATAATTCTAATACATTACGCTCTCTGGGTATCTCTGTAACTACAAAACCGAGTCTAAAACTTTTTCACTAATAGAAAGCTGCTGTATTCCTGATTAGCATAAACTAAAATTCATGCATATAGCATAAATATTTCTTTTACAAAACAGTTCGCAAAACTGTCTCTATTCGCCAAATGCCTGAAAAAAATCTAAATTTAGTAACTCTGCATATTCTCTTATTTTAAATGAAGTATACTACCATGCATTATACTTCATTTGAAACAAGTAAAAAGCAAATAATATTTAAATGCAGTTTCTTTTTTCGTAACAATATTTGTTATTCACACATGCTACATTTCTCTCGGGACCTAATTCTAAAGTCGACGCGGACGAAGTCGCGGGTAGCAGCTAGTAAATAAATAAATAAAAATATGAAAATGTATTGAAGAGTTTTCTTACCATCAGGAACTAAAGTTACATCTACTCTGTCGAATCCGATCTCATTCCGAGCGATGCATTTGTATTCACCAAAGTCTTTAATGTCAACTTTGTCTATTGTGAGGTCACTTCTCCACATGAAGTGATCCAGTTTGGTCGTTTCGTGCTTAATGCGAGAATTTTTGTTGGAGATTGTCGCACCTTGAAATGTCCAGGTAAACTGAACATCGGGAACGCCCTCAGCTTTGCACTGGAGTTTTGCACTTGCCTTCCTGTCACTGAGCACTGTTCTGTAACTGTCTAAGTCTTTGATAATAGGTTCATCTAAATAAATATATAAGTGTACTTATGGCAGAAGATTTTATATGCACTGAGACACATTACATAGCAATTTCATGCATTACCTATCTAATTATTTTTATTGATGGATAATGCAAAAGAAATATGCAGATTCCTGTACCAATTGAACGGGCAATATGAAACAAACACTTTTAGTCCAAATGTCTCTACAAAGGTAAGGGTTTGCTGCGAAAAATGAGAAGGGCCGGCCGGAGGGGCCCCAGGCGAAGCGCAAGAGCGGGGCATCTTTTCCATCATGTCTTATGTAAGTTACTACTAGCACTGTTAGTATATATTAGCTTTATTTCTAGGCTTTTTTGGGGTATATCGCAACCATCAACCTAGCTCGGTATAATGTGATAGTAAAAAATGGCCCAGGAGCGGGGCCTCTTTAAGCGTTGGGCCTTAGGCGATCGATTACATTCGTACCCCCTTTGGGCTGGCCCTGAAAGGCGGCACCTCCATCCTACGGGAGTTAAGAGTTACGTGTACTATCTTACCGTGTAAAAAAAAAAAAAAAAATGTCGTTTGGTACCAAAAGGATGTAGCTCCAATCGTTAGTTTTTCTGAGATAAAGCTCCTGTCTCGTTAGTATGTGCTGAATTTCAAACTTTTTTTTTTTGCTGTTTTCCTCTCACTTGAACAGTTGGAGTTGTCTCCTTTTTGCAACAAACTTTCAACGGAGAATGAAAAAAAAAAAAACTATTTCGTTTCAAATAGATACGTACGTTTTACCAAGATGAAAATTTTCCATTGATCAGCTGAGCCGATGCCATTGTTTGCTACACAAGTGAATGCTCCAGAAATATCCTTTGTAACATTTTTTACAAGTAGAACTGATTTTCCATTAGAAGAACTGACGACTTCAGTT
This sequence comes from Cheiracanthium punctorium, assembly GCA_038373885.1. Lineage (NCBI taxonomy): Eukaryota > Metazoa > Arthropoda > Arachnida > Araneae > Cheiracanthiidae > Cheiracanthium > Cheiracanthium punctorium. The sequence goes on along the minus strand of JAWZYV010010738.1, from coordinate 2,518,193 downwards.
CGTTCTTCCATACTGAAGCCTTCCCGCTTCCAAGTGATAGCATTATCAGGCGAAGGATATCCGTCAGCAGAGCACTCCAACTTGACATTTGAGTGGGGTTCGACAATGACAACTTTTTCAACCGCATCTCTCAGTATCATCATTGGATCTGGATTGAAAATTTAATCATTACAAATACTGAAAATTATAGTTTAGAAAAATCATACATTTCATGCAAATAACATGTAAATAGCGCTACTACAGTAATTTAAACTTTATTTTTTTGCAGGTTAATTTATCACTTAATCTGTTTATATTAAAGCTTGAAACACAAATTTAAGGCGAAAAAAAAAAAAACATCTAAAAAATCAACACATCTCTAAAAACAAAACTATGTTGATATTTAAAAAAAAGAAATCAAATTTAAAATACTTACACAAGACTTTTATGATAACTGTTATTGAAGATTCTCCAATTTCATTTTTTGCTGTGCATACGTACGTACCAGCTAAACTGCGTTCAACTACCGTGATGTTAAATACCGAATCTTCCCACACAGTTTCGTTACCCCTAGTCCATTTGTAGGAAATATCGTTGGGATTCCCTTTAGCAGTAACATTTATTAAAGCTGAATCATTTTCTTTGACTTCATACACCGACTGGTCTGGAATCTGGAAGACAGGTTTATCTGAAATTGAAATGAGTATACTTTATGGAACAGTGAGCAAAACTAGATATGAATCAAAGTGAAGTAATCAAGATAGAAGTTTCTTAGTGCAACATGGTACTTCTTTTCTTTATTCATTTCTTGTACGAAGCAATGAGAGTATTGTTACGACGAAAATTTTCGGTTTTCAGACCTTGACGGAAAAATCGATTTTCACTATCCCTAAATTTACTTTGGCAATTTTCTGCGTGATTTTTGTAAGTATACATGCATGCACGTACCATTTTGACCAACCGTGAATACATTTTGACTGATGTCTGTACGTACGTATTTCAGTATGCATCACGCATAGCTCAAAAATAACTATCTGTAGAGTGCTGAAATTTTGTATTTAGAACTGCTTAACATTTATTTGTGCTCTTCTCTTTTTGATTGCAACCTATGAAGTAGTTTATTTACAAGGTCACCTAAAAGACTTTCAACACAGTTAAGTCTACGGAGAGTTACTGTTTGGATCAGGCCGAAAATCACGTCAACTGTAACTAAGTTTGGCAACTTTAGGAGAAGTATAACCAACTTTGGTACTAAAAATAAATTTCCAGAACTAAACCCAACTTGGTGATATCTATTATAATTTGGAGAGAAATTGTAAAATATTAATTTTACTGAAGTATTGTATTTCACTTTCTAATTAAATAGGTTAAATGAAGGACACCAAAAATGTATATATAATTTAAGGAGGAAGTCGTGGTGGCGTCCACATCTCGGATTATTATTTTTTATTTATTTTTTCACATTTCATTTGCACGGAACTGAGCCCAGTTAGAAGCTGGATCCAAATGACTGGGATTAATATTAATACCACTGTAGATTATTCGAACCCTAATTGAACCAAAAATAGGTATGTTAACTATCCAGCTTGACTTCTTGTAAAAAAATTATTCAACTAAAAACCTGTTAACTGAATCAATAAAATCTATACTTTTACTTGCAACAGTGGCGTACACAAGGAAAGCGTTAAGGTGATACACCTTCCCCTAAGTACTTGATCCTAGGTTTTCAAGAACATCGGAATACTTTGTGTATAAACTTAAAGATGTTAATCCTCTTTTTTAAAAAAAAAAAAAACATTACTTGCAGGTTTAACATGGCATTAACAATTACAAGTACAACTGGCAAATGATTTTTAAGAGCGAAAAAAAATGAAATAGTATATCTAATGTTTAACATTTTGTTTATTTTTTATCTGGAAGTGATTAACAAGCTTACATATACAGTTTGCGACTTACGCGAGCCCGTAGTTACGCGCTTTCCAAATCTCGTCGATTCCTCTTTTGTTTACTTCCAAAACAACTTCAGTTAGCGATTTTAATAATATAATTTGTTATACATATGTATTATTTAAGGTTTTATCAAGCTTTTTTTCTAAATTAATTAATGCTTTCCTTAGTATCTGGCTCTAGTTAAATATAATTTGTACGTACATATTTATATATGAAAAACTATACCCCGACTTAAAGAATTAGACTTCAGTGGGGATCTCTCGATCCTACCCATCGCGTGAGTTCAGGGTATTACTGTACTTCATAATCCAATGAAATATACTAAAAAGAACAAGGAACAGAAAGTTATTTCTTAAAGAAATTTTCGAACAAAAATTATTATTATCGTTTTAGCAATCAAGGGGAATGAAAACCACTTACATGTTATAGATAAAACAATGGCATCGTGAGCACTCTGTTGAATAGCTTCATTGGTCGCTTGACATATATATTTCGTGCCATCATTTTCCGCAGAGACATTGACTCGAAGAATTGATTTGGTTGTAAAGCCTTGATTATCTCCTGCGGGTTTAACTGTATTCACCGTAGGACCCAACATTTTATCGTTTTCTCCGTTGCTCCACCATGTTATATTAGCGGCTGGGTTGCTGCTACTGCACTCACAAATCAATTCAATCTACATCACAGAGAAAACATTTACGCAAAAATCACTTTTTTTAATAACCTATAATTTTATGTAAAGCTTGAAGCAAAGTGAGTAATAGATAACAACTTTTAATAAAATTTCCCAGTGAAATTCTTTGATCATTAGCAGTTTTTTCGAATGTAAGCCAAATACTTCAACCAGTACTATAAAAGTTTTTCGAATATACAATGAAACATACTGTGAAAAACGAGATATTTCTGATCAATACTACGCATTCAGCAAAACCTTTGAAACACTTTAGTTATATGTTTCGTTGAAAGTATTGACAAAATAATCATAGATGGACGTTCTATGAACAACTTCTATAATGTTACATTTGAAACACTTACAGCTGGTGTTATCCTACAAACTTCGTGAAATGCCTAATGTTTCTTCAGGACTTGTAACAAACAGTTTTTGACAGTTACATATCCTATATTTTGACTATATACATTTTCCGACTATTGCACTATTATATTAAACAGTTTTTGAGTATTACATTATGTATGATCTCCCTACACATGCAGGCAAAACCAAAGACTATATTTTACGTGCTGTAAAAGTGCAAATTTAAAGGCCCGACCCGTGGCCGAGCGAATAGCGCTCTGAACTGAGAGACGGGAGGTGCCTGGCTCAAAACCAGGTCCAGTCCGCCGATCAAACCGTTCGGAGTTTTCCGGGGTTTCCTCCAAAGCTTAGCGTAAATACGGGCTAGGACCCCTTAGAAAGACCCCAATGGAGGGCATCACACCCATAAGCCTAGATCCCTCGTGTACATAATTGGCCGTAATCCCACAACACAACGCTAATTTAAAGAATATTTAAAGCTCTCTATACAAGTTTGTGCATTTCTTTTCTACGGGTATTTTTCTTTCTCGCCCCCTTCCCTTCCCCGTTTTCGTTTTTTAAGATGCTATGGAGAACGAGGGGAATAGAAAGAAAAAGAAACAGAGAAGGAATATCAACATATCCTGTTTCTTTCCATTTAAACCTGTTGTAAATTTTCTTACTTCAGTCTATTCTTATATTTTTTACTGTTTGGTTTTATTCTAAATCATAACTATTAGTTATTGAAGGCGCATTTTATAACCGAACGAAATTATTGTCAATAAGATAACACTTTTATTACGTAGTCTTTGTATACATGGAAGATTTTTTTTTTTTTAATTTCATACGATAGAGTTTTATTACTTGCAGGTTTCCTAAATCTGATACGCATCCTAATATAGCAGTTTTTTTTTTTTTTTTTTTTTTTTTTTTTTTTTTTTTTTAATGTCGAGAGCGAAAGTTTAAAACTTCATTAAGTATTTACATTAGGAGAATTGATTGGTTAGGTTATAACTCTTGTTAAATAGAGAATTATCGAATATAAACAGCTTTAAAGTTTACTTAATGAATAAGATCGAAACTCTATATTTCAAAGTTTTAAAATTTTTACGTTCAGAAAAGACCGAATTATTTTGTTGAAACAACTTCAAAAATGTTACAACTTAAAAAAAAAAAAACTTTTGTGGAACTAAAAATGAATCATGCAAATTTGTTTGTTCATTGTACAGAGGTAAACACAAATTTGGTAAATCTAGCTGAACTTTTTATAGCACGAAAATTTGCTTTGTTGCACAAAGCCCGACCAGTGGCCAAGCACATAGCGCTCTGAACTGGGGGACGGAAGGTGCCTGGTTCAAAACCAGGCCACGCCCGCCGACCTAACCGTTTGGAGTTTTCCGTGGTTTCCTCCGAAACTTAAAGTAAATACGGATTAGGACCTCTTAGAAAGAACACCACGGAGGGCACCGCACTCATAGGCTTAGATCCCTCGTGTAGATAATTGGCCTTAATCCTACCACACGACACAGTGTTGCACAAAATATTTTGAATCAAAATATCTTTTCTGAGGGTCATATATATTGGTGTTAAATTAACATGATATTATTACTGACATTCATTAATAATTCAAATACATATTTTCAGTCGGTACTTTTAAATTTCATAGTCTTCTTCATAAAATAAGCATTGGTAGAAGTATGGTCATTATAACGATTTGAATTAAACACAAACAATTACTGAAACAATAACGTTTAAATATTTATTACCTGAGTTCCAGCTTTAGGTTTCTTTGGTTTAATTTTAATAGTTGGCATCGAAGGAGGAACTAAAAAAAGGAGACAATAGCTCAAACATTCAAAAGCATTCATAAGCAAGCTAAACTAGTTAGAAATTACTGAGTACGAGAAAATATGAAAAAAGTGTGAACATGTGTGTTCGTATACTAAAGTTGACCAAACGTCTCCAATTCCAGGATTTTTTAAAAATTTGTTCCCAAATGTAAACCAGCAATTGTGGAAAAATTTTTAGTTATTGATTATTTCTAATCAATTTTTTAGATAAATAATGTTACTTTTAATTTTTATGAATGTTAACAATCCTTTAGTTAGCTCTTTTGTGAAGAGCATTGAACTTTTAAAATATTCCTATTTTTTGTTTCAGATTTTAGGACATTATACTGATTTCTTCCCAATTATTTGTTAAAAATTTGGTCGCCTTATCGTACACACATACACATGGACAAGGGCTCATTGTTATTATTATCGTTAGTGAAATAGATTGCTAAAAAAAATTAAATCTTACAGTACACAGTCAAGGTGATTGATGAAACCAATGGTTCAGCAAGAGCTTTGCTAGTTGACTTGCACTGATACTCTGCTCCATTATCGTCGGCTGCCGCAATGATAGTGAGCTCCTTTGAGACAATAGTTCCAGTAGTAGACGACTGAGATTCTGGAAGCTGTATTGCACACAATAATTCTCAAACAGTCCAGAATGAAAAAAGAAAACTAATGCTACATAGGAAAAACTTTTAAAACTGGTGTTGGTAAAATAATTCTTACAGCAGAAACTATCACCCACTTCCTGATAGTGTTATCCTAAAATGAAATAGCTTCTAGAAAAAGCAGTGACGTAACGAGAAAAACTGGTGCCCGGGGCATAATACCTCTTTGGCACTCCTCCCTCCTTATTTTTTGTCAAATTTTCTTTGTCTGCAGGATGATTTGACGCCAATCTGCAATGGGCACCCGGGGCATGATGATAGACCTTCTAGCACTCCACACACTACGCCACTGAGAAAAAGTTTCTATTTAGGTGTTTCTGGAAATATATTGGGTTATTTGGCTCTTATCAGTAATCTGTGAGAAGAAAAAGTAGCCTAGTGATGATTACATTTGCTTTCTCATTCGAAATCAGGTAGACTTGTAGTTTTTTATGCGTGATATATATCTTTATTTTTCTGTCTTGGAAAAGCTACTTGACAATTCTCTCTTGCAGGTGGATTTGCAACTTTTACTTCACAGAAGTCTCACTCAGAGAAACAGTTTTTCAAATCTTTCTTTCAGTCGGAAAAGTTTAACGATTTCGACATATGGAAATTTCATGTTTTTCCTGTAGACCAGAGTTTTTTAAACATTTTGGAGTGGGGACCCCCATAATCATTGAACAAATCCGGCACAAGCGTTAGTGAAACTGTCAGTTTCTTCACTTGTGTTGTAATATACCATTGCAGTTTTAGGTCATTAACTTTAATTTTTAGTTTTGAAGCATAGAATAATGTGAAAATTTTAAATAAGTAACAAACTTAAAAATATAATACAACTATACAAATAAATTCAATTACTTGGGTAAATTCAGACATTAACTACAGCCTGTCCTTTAAGTGTAGCTCCTTGAAAAGCCACTTCTGAAAAAATTCACTTACTTCGAACAGCGGATATGCGAGGATTAACTCTCTACGGGAAGAGTGTGCCTTTTTATGTTTAATTATACTATCAGATCTTGGCAAAATAGTCGGCACCGCAGGACTAAGCATTTCTTCAAAATTCTTTACATTTGATCGACACTTTGCTTTTATGGTGATTAAAGACAAAAATATTGTTTCCTAAATTGACGAAAATGTAACGACGAAAATGTAAAATTATTATAAGTTTAAAAAATTTCAGACTTGCTAACATTTTTGGCCAACCCCTGCTGCAGGTACCGCGACCCCAATTGGGGTCGCGACCCACAATTTAGGAAACTGCTGTTAGTACAGTGAATTTAGGGATTGAGGTCAACATAAAAAAAAAAGTTTGAAACTTGTTGCATATTGTTTATAACCTTCCTATAATACATGTAAAAAAGTCCCAGTTTCCCGTTTCGGGTTTTGACAGGGGAGGGGGAGAAAGGGGGGAAGATTTCGGTTTTTTTTTTGTGTTTTTTTCAAACATTTCAAAAACCATCAAATATATCGTAAACATCATATTTGCAAAATTAAAGTACGTAAAATTCTGCATAACAATGGTATCATGCGAGTGCTTTTTTTTTTTTTTTTGCTAGTCTATAGTTGTGGAGAATGGGGGGGGGCGTGGGGTCGTGGTTAAAAAAAGAACGCTCGCTTTAATACATCTGCTAGTTCTTCTTCTTTTCTTGTACACCGGATCTAGAAGCTGATTTGGATTCACACACACAGAAACATCAGGTATTGTAACTGATCTTGTAATTGAGACAAGAGATTTACCTGCATATTTCCTCTTTAAACGACTATCGCTGAATTTCTTGCCCGCAATCTCTTTCAGTGCTACTGCACTAAGTAGTCCACACTCAAATTAGGGGGAAAAGGGGGAGGGAGGGATTTATAAAGTTTTGAGACTTGAGGAAAACACTGGTGTAGTGTGTATGCGTATTAGGGTGGATCGAAAAAATTTTTTTTTCGAAATCTTTATCTCCTGGGGTCTCAAAAGTTTTAAATTGATATAAATAAGACGTGTGTAAAATTTGAATGTCCTACGACAACGTCTTGGGGTTGCGCATCGAGCTTGAAATTTAAAAATTTTTGAAAAATATTACTTTTTTTAAAAATCGACCAAAAAAATTCTTTTCCGAATTATTAAGCTCCCGAAGTTTTAGAAGTTGTATATTTTTATTAATAAGACGTATGCAAAATCTGAATAGGCTGTGACAATTTCTAAGAGTTGCACAAGGAGCTTGAAATCTATAAATATCTGAAATATATGCATTTTTTTCACAAAAATGGGTAGAAAGCAAAAGTTATATTTTTAATGAGTTAGTCCCGTTGGAAAATAGTTAGTAGCGTTCACATCTCTTCTCTAGTACAACCACAGTCGTAGCTACATTACCCAAGATGCCCACCTCGTTGATTTGCTTGCGATCCGAGTCCTGCCCGTACCAACCCAACCATCCAACTGGAGCATGCGTTTTAATGAATAATGTAAAGCCCCACTTTAAATCAAACTGTGACATTTTATGTCGTGTAATAAACTAGATCGTAAGAAACCGCCATCTGATAGATGGATAGACAGCCAATTTCGGAGTGGCTGTTTGCTACGGTGTGAAGTTGGCAAATACTACAACATTGGGGAGATTTAGTTAGATTAGAGAACTGTGTTTCTAGATTTCGGATGACGCCTTTGTTCTTTCAAGAATTTGATGATTCGCCACCACCGCCAATGCATGTGAGGGTCTCAAGATCAATGGATTTCGTGTCAAACTCTCCCAAATTTCCAGTGAAATTCTTAAAATCAGATCGCGACATATGGCCAAAGTATGTTGAACCAGGTTCCATTATCAGCGAGATATGTTCTTTGTGGCAAACACTTGGGTGTAAATTGCCGTCAACAAATTTTTATATTTATCTGGTTTTGTTCTACTTCCTATCAAAAACAATCCAAAGAAAATTTTAAAGCCTTCTTCCGTTTCTTTCACTGCGAGTCATTTCAACCTTCCTCTAACTTTATATGGGTCTAGAATCAGTTGAAAAGGTTTCTCTCCATCTGCATTCATTCCGCTTTCTAGGTTGTGAAATAAAGTTGATGCCAGAGTTTCTGCTGCCCAGTCCGTAATAACTTTGTGTCGCAGACTTGTGAAAGCACTGAGATTTTTATTCTAACTTGGTCATTTGTGAACGCACCTCCCAAATTGGCGGTAGATAGACATTCAGCGTTTTCTTCAGTCTTTCGTACTTCCCTTTCCTTATTTTCGCTCTCCAAATCAATGACTAAAGTTGGAGACATACATTGGATATTGGAGCTTTCACCTTTTTCTCCACCAATCTCGAAATTTCTCTTTCCAACCTTTCAAATTTTCTCTCATTTTGTATAAACTTCTCTTTACAATTCCATCGACTGTCACAAATCTAATTCCCCTCTGGTCTGCTAATGACTCCCGTACTGTGTGAAGTATGTGAGGCTCTGAGCAACACGTTCTCCGGGAAACGTCAGTACATTTGCAAGTGCGATATTCAATAGCTCGGTAAGGGAGAGTTTTTCCCACTTTCTTCATAAACAATTCCTTATGTTCCTCTCTAACATACGATTTATTTAGCTGCTGAACTTCATCATGACCTTTTCTAACTATCTCTTGAATTCCTTCGATTGACACAGTAAGGATGCTGGCCTTGATCCAAATTTTGTGTATTTTGATCGCCACAACTAAGGTTACTTCTCCTTCCGGAGGATCCTGCCCTTCGATTTATTCAGAAATTTTTCTTCTTAAGTACAAAAGAGTAATATAGAAGTACGAGTATGTATTCTCCGTTTGGTAACTTTGTACAAGGTAATTCTTTCGATATTCCCAGCTCTTCTAAGAATACCGATTTTGTTGAGTGTCTTATTGCAGACAGTGTCACACTATTCAGAATCGTAGCAGTGCAAGGCTGCCACCTTTTAGCTTTTTTGAGAGTAAACTGAAAGCACCATCTATCTGAAACGTTAAATTAAATGCCTGTAACAACGGAATATCTCGGGCCTGGTTTAACCGAACGCACGTGCATCGCCATCACTCGGCAGGCAAACCGGCGCTAGTTGTCTAGATCACAGTTTGCGTACTGTGCCCAAGACAAAACGACAGCATAACGTGTGCATTAACTATTCGTAAAGCCATTTTTTGTGATTTAATGAACTTCTCTGGACATTTTTTAACATATAAAAGGGCCAAATTATTTTTAACAAAAGTTTTCTTTCTACATAAATTTTTCAAAAAACACACAATTTTCAGATATTTATAGATTTCAAGCTCGATGTGCAATCCCTAGAAATTGTCGTAGCCCCTCCAGATTTTGCATACGTGTTATTCATAACAATATTCAACTCCCAAAACCTCGGGAGCCTAATAAAACGGAAAAGAATTTTTTGGTCGATTTTTTAAAGAAGTCATATTTTTCAAAAATTTCTAAATTTCAAGCTCGATGCGCAACCCCAAGACGTTGCCGTAGAACATTCAAAATTTACACACGTCTTATTCATATCAATATACAACTTTTGACACTTCAGGAGATAAAGATTTCGAAAAAAAAGTTCTTTTTCGATCTACCCTAATGCGTATGAAATAGAAAAGTTCCCCCTCTCGGGGTAAAGCGTCCTCCCTTTACCCACCACCACCACCAAAATTCCCCCCTTTTTAGCTTTTCACTTTTATCTCAAAAACGGTACTTCTTAGCGAAAAAAATGTCACATACAAAATGAAAGCTGATAAAGTTACCTACAAGAGTGCAACTGTTATTTTTTTCTATATCCAATACCTTTCGAGAAATGTTTTAGACAACATTGCAAATTTATAGAAAACGCTTGTTTTCATCCCCTTTTCGACTAACTTTGATTTATATAGCTCTTCAACCCTCAGTTTTACAGCAGGAGATTTGAAAGAGAAGTTGTAGAGTCTTGTGAATTACCTTTAAAATGAGTTATTATTTTAAAATGTATCTTTGAATGGTAAAAAATTATAGCAATTTGAAATTCTCTAATTTTAAAGAATTCGAATGAAAACTACATTGTGGATCAAAATACGACAAAATCTACGAAATAATTTATAAAATTTTGAAACTCAGGGAAAAAACTTGTAGGTGTTGTAATATTAAGAAACAGGGAAGTTTCTCTTTCTGGGGAAGGGGGAGGGGATGAGTCCCCTTTTCCCCTTAAAAAAAGGTGCATTTTTTCCTTTTTTTTTTTAATTTTTACGCAAAATGGTTAGCTTTTTCAATAATAATTTATGTTACGAAAGCATTCTTTGTAAAATTCTACACTCAATAGGTTGGATTCATGTTTTGAGTCAGATTTACCGTTTTCAATAATATTCTCTTGAAAATTTAGTTCTTAAAGTTTCTTGAAAATTTTAAATTGCTGAAACTTTTGATCAGTTACAGATAAAATTACAAATAATAACCTTTTTAAAAGTAACTTTATTATCTATAACTTTGCTTGGAATCCACTGATTTAAAACACAGGGCTGATGAGCTACAAGGCAAAGTGAGTGAAAAATTGGGATAAAAGAAGCATTTTTCAAAAATTTGCGATGGTTTGTAAAACATACCTTGAAAACTATTGTATATTGAAAAAACAGCCAATTACAATCTTGTAGGAAAGTTTAACAGCTTTCATTTTGTAACCGGCATTTTTTTTCTAAGACACAGTTTTTGAGAAAAGTGGTAAAGTCCGAAAAAGGGGACCTTTTTTTCGGGGGTGGGGCTAAAGGGGGGGGCGGATCCCCTTGGAGGAAGTACTTTTCTGTTTTATACAACTACATCTCCAATTAGTGTTTTGCACATAATTTTTCCCCCATTTGCTGTTTTTTGGTGTAATTTAACTGGACTAAAAAGGGAAAGGATTAACCACGGGACACCTCCCCCCCTTCAACTACTAACTTGAGAGGGAAAAAAGAACACCACGATCATTAGTATAGAGAATATTGTATGTATTTAATTTTTTCTATATATGTATGCGATAAACGTGAAATATTTGAAAAATCTATTTCTTTTTTTTTTTCCTCATCACCCCCCCCCCCCTTCATCTTAACTACAGACTCTAGAAAAAAAAAAAAAAAACCTCGTATGGTACCATTGTTATACAGAATTTTACGTACTTCAATTTTGAAATTATGATATTTAGGATATATTTGATAGTTTTTAAATATTTGGAAACACTAAAAAAAAAAAAAAAAAAAATCCTTCCCCCTTTCTCCCCCTTCCCTGCCTAAACCCGACGCGGGGAAACTCTGGGACTATTTTACATGTATTATAGGAAGGTTAATAAACAATATGCAAGAAGTTTCAAACTTTATTTTTATGTTGAGGTTATGCCAAATTTTGACTTAATTTCACTGCACTAAGTAGACAGTGGACGATATCGATACAAAGCTATTTAAATCATGCCAAGAGAAAATATACACTTGAGCCAATAGACTGAAGGTTTGCACATCAACAAAAGCTTTCTTATACTGTTTAATAAGGGTGAGGATCACGTGTTGGGTGATAAATAACTTTACATCGATAGCCTTCAATGCTAGAATACGGGGTTGGGAAAAGTACCAAAGGGCCCGAAATATGTTCAGCGGTATGGTGTTGCCTTTCCTGAAAAGCAATATTTCAAAAATAATTGTGTTGAAAAAAAAAACATTATAAAGTAAAGTGTGTTAAATTTTCAATTAAGAGTCGTTTCAGTCGATACAAAATAGCTTTCTTAGCAGAAAAGTACAAATTGAACCTTGCGAACTGTCCCTGTTGAATCACTTCATTGATGATGTTTCAAACAACGTTTTGCGTTTTTTATCAACACAAGCTTTTAGGATGCTTCTTTATTTAAATTACCTCTGTTTCTCCTTTAAACCACTTGAGCTCGGGTAACGGATTACCACCGTGTGATATACAGGTAAGTCTCTGTAGTTTGCCTGCGTGTATAGCAGTACCTTCCACATAACCAAAAATGGCAGGCGGGTCCGGAGCATCTAAAGAAAAAAAATATGTGATCAAGATTTGAGAACTGCACAAATAACAATTAATAATTATAAATTCTTATAAATTCCGTGGATCCTCTTTTTCCTAAAAAAAAAACAAAAAAAAAAAAACAACAACGGCTAACTTACTTAGATTAAACGTAAAGTGAGATAATCATCAGCAAGCATGAAGTGGAACATTGATAGTGGAATATACATGCCATAAAAGGGGTTTTGTTGAATTTAACGGAACCTGTTTATTTAAAAAGTTTTGTAACTTCGTTTTGTTGATTCAACAAAAGTTTGATTCAAGCAAGCTGATTAAACAAAATGCCTTTTTCACTTAACAGGACGTTTTGGTAAAACGTCTCCATGGTTAAAACTCACGACCAATGGCACTTGAAATGGTTCCACAGTCAATTTACGCATACGTTGCGCAGGACAATGCAAGCTAGAACCGGAGAAAATTCTTCATTACAAAATAGCAAAGCGAGTAGAGCATTTACACAAATGTCTGCCAATACGTTTAAGTATTGGTTGGTATAAAATACAAAACTGTCCAACTGGGTTTTTCAGAGTTAATTGAAACTTTCAAAGTCTAATTAATTACTTTTCTATTCATCAAAATTTACATTTTTATTTTAGTGTTTTTATATAGCATAAAACAGTTCATTTTTTTTTATAACAGATGAATAATTAGTCTTACCTCAAATTTTCAACCAACTGCTTGGTGTGTTAAAAAAATAACATAATAAAATCAACAAAATAATTTTGTTTAATGAACCATGAACACACCAGTTAACAAAGAAATTTTGTCAATTCAAACAAATAATTTCGTTGATTTTAGCCAAATAAATTACTTAAAAAAATAATTTGGAAAATAACAAAACATTTGTTTATTTTAACCAAATTGTCTCGTTAAATTGACAGAATGTTTTGTTGAAGTAACCAAATAATTTTCAACTTATTTTGTTAATTTAACAAAAATTTCGTTGACGCTATTTCAAAAAGACAATTTTTTTGATTTAACAAAATTTTTGTTCATTCAATAAAACACTTTATTTTTGATGAAAAAATATGAAATTTTACGCCAAAACTCTTATTATAGATGCAGAAGTGTATTAAGGGTGCGAATTGTAAAACAATTGAGAAATATCTTTTACTGTACTTACATAAGACGCTAACTGTAAAAGATTTAGTAATGGTTTCACCCAAGTCATGGTTTACAGCATAGCAAGTAAACATCTTTGAGTTGCGGTCCTAAAATTAAAATTGAAAAAAGAATCATTTTCAAGGCATGGTACAAGTCACTCCAACACCCTAAAAATGCAGCACTTTACTTCAGTGAATCTTTATTATTGTGTAAAGCAATTTTCACAAATCATGTTTCTTTGTTTTAACCAACGACTTCTTTCTTTTCCTATTATATCTCGTTGGCTTTAACAGTATTTGCCATTAAATTTATTTACGTTAGGTTTGCTACACATTTTGGGTGTCATAAAAGCCGATGTTGAAACAGCAAATATCTAAAATGTGCTTTAGCCCAATGCATGGTGACATTTTTTAGATGGGTGATTAATGCGCCAAGTATTGTAAATTCGGTATTTTAAAGCTGTGAAACAGTCTGAACGATCTTGCATCTTTGTGTATTCATTATTGTTATTTTGTAATCTGATAACTGCGTGACATATGCTTACTCCATTTGGCGTCATTGAACTGTTAATTTGGATTTTTGCTCATGCATTATTGTTATTGAACTGACGTTTACATCCAGCTGTTGCCGTTCGCAGCATGGATATATCGTCGATTTTGGTAATGCATACGTTAGCGTATTATATAAGTAGATATAATTACTTTGACTCTAATCATTTATTTTATTATTTTTGTAAACTTTAGTGTATTTATCAGAAATAGTCAAAAAATATAATTTTAAAATTCATAACATTACAAAAACAACGTAGTATCTTTTTTGCTGAAATTTAGCGCTGCATAAAACAAAATCTTCTGATGTCTGACTTTGAGGTGATGCCATTCTGATAAAAGGAAACTTTTACGCAAAATAAACTGTTGCCAACAGAGCTACAATAATTTGGAATAACTTCTCCCACAATTTATTTTTAAAAAATTTAATGGTCATATCCATGTTCATATGGAATTGCCCTTCTGTACGTTCGATACACAATGACAATACTTTCTTAAAGTGCCGAAATTCAGGATTCAGGTTTCAGATTTGTATGTTTCTAAACACAAATACATATGAATCTTCTCTTACTAGATTTGACCTTAATATTTTGGAGTAAAATCGTTAACTACATGAGGAAAACATAAATGAAATAACGTATTTTTTATGATATATTTTTAAAAAATAATTTTTTTAAACTTTGTAAATTAGCTCGCATTTTCCAAAAAATTATCCTTACTTTACAGTATAAGATCTATCAACGTTTTTGAGGAAGAATTTTAGGTAGGCTGGTTTTGGGATATTTCGTTCCTTAATGTAATTAGGTAAGGATGTGGTATTTCTGGCACCTGGGAGCGGTTGCGTTTAGTTCTGCGGATCTGGTCTGTAAAGAAAAAAATCGAATTTTTGAAGTCATTTTAAGACATTTGATTCTTTTTTGAAGTAAAACTTCTTTAGGCGCAACTAGGGGGTAACTCAGATTGTTTTTCTGACGGAAGTAACGCTCAGTAAAGGAAGTGACGTATCTTATATAATAAAATCCGAGAGTAAACATTGTATGTAGGTAGGTAGGTTTGTGACCACCGATGTTCTTGCGCGCGTCTCTCGATCGCATTGCGCCGAGACGGTTGGTCACAGACCTACCGAATTTTGCATACGGCTTCACTGGGACAGATCCTAAGATGCCTCCGAGCGATTTTTCGAACCGAGCGAAATTCGAATTAGAAAATGTTTTATTTTATGTTTTGTCCGATTTTTAGCGATTTTTCTTGCATAATTCGTAATAACGCCGGTCATTGCACTCGCAATAAAACGACATTTGCATCATCGGATAGAGGAGAAAATTTTTTTTTTAGAAAACAGTTTGATTTGACTATGTAACATATTTTGCCGATTTTTGGGAATTTAAAAAAAAAAATTCTCTTTTAACGACGTTTGCGTAAAAATAATTTTAAAAATGTTGCATCTTTCATTCTATCTGTCATAACTTTTTTATATTTCGGCAAAAGACGGAGCATATATTTCGCCCACTTTTAAAAGAAGAACGGAGGAAAATATATAAATTAGGAGATTTTTTACGAATTTTTATGTAAAGAAGGATTTTGAATTCAATAAAAGCTGTTTCAAGATTTCGGTATGATATCTTCCGTTATGGTTGTCTGGGAAACAGTAACAATAAATAAAATTGCCATTTGAAAAACATAAATAAAATGACTTTAAAATACTTGAGTTTCCACATGTGAAATCTACGTCATTTTGATCTAACGAGATTAAAACCCCTTTCGAAACTCAATCAAAATAACGGGCTCACAAACAAAACATACGCCACGCACGAAATTATTCCCATTTTATATTACGTTGCCAGAAAAAGAATTGAATGCTGTTTTTTCAACGATGAATTATCCAGCATTATTTTCGATATAATTTTTAAACGGGACACGTTTTCGAATCGCAGGAATATTTTTTACGTGCTAAACACACCAATCTGACAAGAATTATGCATAAAAATGTATGCAGAGCTGTTTTAATGGCAGCCAGAAAGTGAAATGATTATCGTTTATACTAATGCGTAAATTTCAAAGAATCACCAAAGAATAGAAAACTACATTAGTGGCAAATATCTAAACCGTTTCTTTAAATTAAACATTAAAGATGGAAAAACGAAAATATATTGGTATCAGTAAAGGATACTATAAGTAATAGTTATTAGATATGCTAGGGCAATATTGATCAAAGCACAATATACCGCGTTAATAAATATTTCGTGAAACTGTTCGTTTCTTTTCGTTTTTCAACAGCCATCTTACATCACAGCTAACTAAACATTAAATAATTCTACGTCGCGTTAATATATCCCGCGGTAATTTCAACAGAAAATTCTGTACCTGAACTTTTTTTTTCCTTGAGATTCTGTTTTGTCACAAGTAGTTATGATCACATTTTAGGAAAATGTTCTCTTCTTGTCTTGCGAAGAGCGGGTACACACAACTATTTAATTATAAAATAAAACATTTCTTCACATCATGTAGTATCTAAGGTATTAATGGTATAACTTAAATCTAAGAAAAGAGTATGATGTAGAAATAAGACATTTTGAAAGTTAGACATTTTTAGGAACCGTCACGCTTTTCTTTTTCTGATCGCCAATGACACCGACATAGTTTTTGTTTCATAATATTAACAATGTTCTCAGATCAGTATTTATACTAACTTTACGAATAACTAATGCGTAACTTTACGCCAAGAGTCAAATCATTTTGTTTATTTTTAGATTCCACATTACTGGAATCAATTCGAATTATACATGTAAGAAAAGGTCTTGTTCCCTACCGTGCGGAGAACGGGTACGCAGCTAGTATGTCATATACATCACGCTGACCCTGAAAAAGAAGAACCACAGTAAAACCTACCTTTTCGACCGCTCTGCTACTTTCGACGACTTCATCCTGTAAAAGTACGCGGAACCTGTTAGGGAAAGAAACGGCGATAAAAACAGTCAAGTGCCGTATCTTTCAGACATCAATCTTTATTTTATAGATCAATAAGCGTTGCGAAGGTACATCCAACACATGTAATCCCAACCTCACAGGAGGTTCTCGATAATCCTTATTTTTAGATGAATAATACACATGGATTTGGAAAAGTACAAAGAAACGGACCCAAGCTACAATCAATCCTAAACAATAGACAGAACCTGCAGTTTAAAAACATGGATACAGAATAATAATTCGAAACCTACCAGCACACGAAATCAACGCTTAAGAACACTGTGATAGAAAAACACAAAAAAAAATTTACACTACCTGCATTCGAACCCAACAAACAGAGGAAAACATCAGTTAAAGAACACAGTTAAAGTATAATACTAGACTATGGACATTACCCCATTCAATCGCAACAATGGTATAAGAAAATAGTTAAAGAATAATACTACAACATGGGCACTTCCTGGATTCTAATTAATTATCATGAATTAATGATTCTTACTGGAGAGTTTAATGTTAATTTTCGCTCTCAAGAATCTCAGCCGTTAGTTGATTTTTTAAAAGGAAAATTGGATCTAACTATGAATACTTCTCGACTTCAATCAACAACACGTTTCGGTACAACGATAGATTTCTGTATTTTCAAGAAAATTAGCAAATTTAGAGAGTAAAATTTTTGTTTCACACTAGTTACCACAAACCTATAATTTCATACATATAAAATTCAAGTGACATTCAAGCACCTATTTCCAATGAATAATATGAATATATTATTTATATAATCTTTGTAAAGTACATGAATAATAAATATAATTAAACTATAATATGATATTTATTTTAAGTTAAAGTTTAATCATTTCAGTGGTGATATGTGTAGTAAACGTCAGAAGTTTTACTTCAATCGCGCGTAAAGAAAGAGCGTAAAACGCACACATTTTTTTAAAATAATTTTCTATATCATTTTAGCATTATAAATTTATAGTTGCCAGACGGTTTTATTGTTGCTAACATTGCGTCAGGCGTACTTTCAGTAGTTCTTTCTTGGAAATGTTGCTAGCTCTTATACTAGCTAGCGACGTTTTCGAGAAAGAACTACAACTGGCTGTTGCGCAAATGTTTAGTTTTTTAAATCTATTAACATGGTTGGTTCTTGTGAACTGGTAAATTCTCTTAACCACCGACATTCATGGAAATAAAATTTCATGATTGTCGCAAGAAAACAAGTATTGCTAAGACATTTATTAGCAACATGTCAACATTACAAAAACGTTTTTCAAAGAAATCTTAGAAGTCATGTAAACAGATAAATATTGAATTGCAATGAAATGTTGCATTTAGAATGGTCTTTAGTAACTAAAGTAAATTTAAAAAAATAAAGATAGTTAGTAATATAATGTAACAAGTAACTGAAATGTGGGTTATAAATACGAAGTTAATGGGCTAGCCTACCGGAAAGAATCTCACTTAAACACAATGAAATATTACTTTTCATTTACATACAACCATAATACCATTATCCAGCTATACATGCAATGTTTCTGTAATGAGCAATAAACAAATTTTCTAATGAAAAAGAAGAACTAGCCACTCAAATTAATGATATTTTGTTGAAAATACTTTTTAAAGATTACCAGTAATCCATACACGTTCGATGTAATGAAAAATGAATATAGTTATTTGTTATTCTTCTTTACTTGAGAGTGTCGTTTTAACACGTGAGGTTTTAACGTATTCAGCAAAGACCAACTATTCAAATATCTTTAATGCGTAGTTGAAAAGTGTTAACGATTTGTCTGTCTGTACGTTAGTATTTTCTAAGTGCCGTTTTGCCTATTAATGCAATGTACAGCTGCGGAAAAAAGATGTCCCATTTGTATTTTATTCAGCCGTCGTTCGTCGTACAGCAAAGTTATATATACCAATCGTTTACGATTGACGTACACTTTAATTTGCTATACATAAAAATTGCACAAGGGGCTGTCTCCATATTAAAATTCGCACCAACTTTTTTTTCCAATAGCAACCCCTAGATTTCACTTCATATTTCAAAAATTTAGCTCATTTTAACCCCGGATACAAATTTTCAATAAATTTGAACTGAAAATGAGTGAGTTATGAGCACCCCAAATCCCCCTCCCCCTATGTTAAAATATTTAAAATATTTTTTCATACTTTAATTCATATCTCATATAATATTGATAATAAGAAGCTGACTTTTATTCGTACTATTAGAACTAAACGACCCAAACATAATTTACTATTATTATAATTTTTAATAAAATATTAATATGGATTGTGAATTATTAAATTAATATTAAAAAAATTATGAATAGCAACCAAGCCAAATTTTGATGGAAATAGGTGCAGAAAACAATATTACAGGGCTGTGCAAAATTTCAAATTTTTACGTTCAGTAGTTTAATTAATATTAATTAAAATGTGTTATTTTCATGAGTTAAGGGACCATATATAAATTTATTTAGTGACAATTATTTTAAAATTGCGTAAAGTAAACGTAAATTAGATTTCTTTTGTCCAAAAACACAGTAAAAGATAGCGGTATTTAAAAAATATCAAATTTTGAAGCAAATAAATTAAGAGTTTTTTACAGTCTTATGGTGATTTTATAAAGTGTCTATTGATGCGTCCACTACCATATCCCACCAAATAAAATGTTTTCCATGTATTGAATTAGATGCAATAGATGTATGTCTTCCAATACAACGTCCTATTTCTGAAAAACTAACAACCTCAACATTCCAGGCATGAATTTGACCTTTTTTAATATTGGAACATCAGGTCTTTGAGCCCTATACTCAAACATTCAAAATCACGTTTTTCTGTCTAAATTTTCATCTGACTATAAATTAAAATACCGCCAACAGTCTTATAAGAATATTGCACATCGCAGACGATAATATTAAAAGAAGGAAGCGAAATAACAAACACAATGATAATATTGGGTCGGCAAAAAAGAAATTGCGTATTTTACATGCAATTCAAACAAATAAATTTTCCGTCATGAAACCATTCTTCACGTTCGACCGTAGCTGAGTAACATTCTTGCTGGTAGTCAGAAGAGCAGAGAACAGCCTCTCACTCCTGGCAAAATTTATCCTGTCTAAGCGAACCTTCAAGAGAAATACTCAATAACAATTTCAAAATTAGAAAGATGTTCAAAATAGTAAGCATTCGTTTTGCATTTTTTCCTTTAAATCATGTGTACGAACCAAGGAAGTAATGGACTCACGGATCATTTGGACCACTGACTAAATATTCTAATTTCTACCCCTGATATTCTCAGCACAAAGAACTTTTAAGAATGGAAAAGGTGTTTCCCTTGAAAATAATATTTATTTCTTTTAAGTCTCGCAAGCGAAATGAATGAAAGGCGAAAAGTTCGGAACCTACAAATAGCGTTTTTCAATTTGCAGAAAGTCCCTTAAAATCGCGCAAAAAAGAATGTGCAATATCTCCGGAAATTATCGCAGAAAATTGGTGAAAATATATATTTAGGGTAATTTGAAGGTTTTCTTTCGTTTAATAAAGTGTAAATACAGTGTTGCCATTGAGAAAAACGAAATTGATACAGAATTAAATATGAAGACGGCCCCTTATGCAAATTAAATGAATAGTAAATTAAAGTATACGTTACTTGCAAACGAATTGTATATATAGCTTTATACTGTACGACGAAAAATGGCCAAATAAAGAGCAAATCGGACTTTTTTTTCCGCAGCTGTACCTTTACTTTATACCCTATTGGAAACGGTTCATGTAGAATTTATACACTTTTACTTGAGCACCCAAAAGAATTCCGATACATTACACTGTACGAGCAAACATTCTTCAAAGTAAATTTTAGTATTTTACAGTTATATCTTATAAATAAAAATGAAATTCTGTTTGTTTGTTTGTTTGTGGATTTGAGTTGTATACAAATCCACAAAAATGGACCTATCAGCCTGAAATTTTGCACAGATATGTAAAATAATATAGAATCAGTGGTGGGAAAAACTACTTTTTTTTTGTAGCGCGCTACAACTACCGCTACTTTTCGAAAAATGTAGTTAACTACAACTACAACTACTTTTTGACAAATGTAGTTAGCTACACTACTTTTGAAATGTAGTCGCTACTTCGCTACTTTTTCGCTACTTTTAGGAGACAAATTTTGCTAACAGATTCAATTTGCATTACATTCATATTTAAGGATATTTATATCCTAATTAGAGAAAACTATCGATATCTAAAGCCTTGGTTTTCTACTCGCGTCCAGCGTGATTAATGACCTCAGCGGGTGTCTCTCGCGTCCAAAGAACGCGTTTATTAAAAGGTGGTTTCCTTGTAGCGTTGAGCGCCGCAGATTTGGTGGACGCACGAAAGACCCCGGGCACCTTTTCGCCTTTAATTAGAAAAAACTATTGCTCTAATAAACAACTACCAGGCGAGTATTTGAGCAGGGGGAGGCGGGCCCCCTCCGAAAATGTAAAGCAATTATTAAAAAGGAGCTATTTTGAAACATTTCTTTTAACTTTAGAACAATAAAGTTTAAAATACCGAATCGTCCCCCTCCCCCCGAAATGGAAGCCTATATATACGCTACTGGCAACTACTGCTAATTATTGAAGTATTGCTGAAACTAATTAAGTTTTAATACCTCTATGATAAAAATAAATTGGGAAAGTGAGCTCTGAAAGCATGAGAAAAATCATGAGAACTAAAAAAGTTTTTAAAAATATAATAATAAAATGGATGTCTGAACGGGAAAAAAAGGCCCGTTTTGAGACCCCTTTCATGTTGTACAAACATTCTAGTTTCTTGAGCACAAATCAAAATTAATGAGTATAAAGGCCTTTTTTCATGACTTACCAAATTAGTGATTTATGACGAATGACCCGTGTGAACCATGTAATATTGTATAATTGTTTTAATTGAAAACATCACATATGATATGCATATTATAAAATAATGAAAACAATTACTAATTAAATTCATGATATATCTATTTAAAACATTGCATTAAAAAAATCCTCTATATATGTTAAAGAAATTTTAAAAGTTATTATCATCAACACAACTTTTTCTTTGTGTTAGGTATAAAAGAATTTTATAGAATTATATTGTTATTTTAAGGCTAAGAGAGAGATAAGTCTCTAAGGATTTTACAAACTATTAATTATTAATAGAAATTCTCATATTTTCGTATTAAATTCTGAAAATTATTACACAAAAAACCTAATAATTTAAATATAATAGACACTTTAAAATTTTAACGAAAGAAAGCAGAATTTCAACATATTCATGGAAGACTGCCATGCCTCTAGTATAAAATAAAAACCACATAAATTTATTCAAAAACATGTTTATTAAATTTTAACAAGAGCTGGATCTCAAAATTGTTATCCGCCAAACATGATCGTCGAGGAGAAAATGCGTCCGATGCAATCGAAAACAATCTTTGTACAGATGCACTGGACGGCACGCCAGTGTTAGTTTTTTTGAAGGCTTCTTTCATATACGTGTACGCCGAAAGCGAAGATAGGGGTTTAATTGGCTCTGACAAGAACCTTGTAAGTTCTTCCTCGTAACTATTTCGAGTGCATGCGAAAGAGAAATTAAAAAAACCAGAAAAGTCATCATCCATGGGCTGATCCTCGATACTGATATCTGAAGTTGTCGGAAACATATTCTGGAGGTATTCCTCCATCCATTTTTTTGGCTTCGGTCTTCCTCTCCTCCTCAATCCAGAATAGTTTGAATCTGGGATGGAAACAAGCTGAGAGAACAGTTTCTCTGTCCCACAGCAAATGACTAAATCTCGTTTCCACCTGACAACTGAAGATTTTGCGCCCCCTCCTATTTTTTAAAAATGCAACTAGGTAGCTTTCATATACCATTTAGCGCCCCTTGGCCGATGCTGCGCCCGGGTACAGTTGACCTTCCTTGCTCCCCCGTAGCCAGGGACGGCCCGACACGGTAAGCAAGGCATCGGAGCGCCATATTCGAACTAAAAAACTAAGGAAAACTTAATCTGGAGCATAACACGGGGCTTCTTTACGTTTGCAGGGAGGCTCCACGTACCCTAGATCAGCTCTTGCACCTAGCTACGCCACACATTTAGCTATAAAAGCTTTCAGGGGTTAAAATGAGGCTTTCAACTTCAATAATATACGGACTGTCAAATATGCATGGTGCTCTGAAACTCATTGGCAAAAAGTTAAAGAGTGGTAAAGGTAAATAAGACGGTTATGAATCACGTAACAATGTAGGGTTTGATAAGTCGTCCTCGAGTACCTGTTAATAATTTATTTTTTCACAGAAAGTTCACTAAAATTCACTATTAACATGATTGATTACTACTGTACATTGACTAAAAGATTTATTATTAAACAATTATTAACAGGTAAATGAAACCATTTCCGACATCCACAGTGCTATATTATTCTGAACAGCCTTGGTAGAGATGGCGCCCGGTGCGGTCGCACCGTTCGCTCTACCTTAGGACCGAATCTGAAAACTGTCACTACAAACGAAGAACACTGTAACCGAGGTCAGCAATATTTTTAGCCCCTGAAATAATATCGTGGATGCATATGCTTATACCTTTTGTCCCTTTTCAACAAACTCAAAAAAGATAAGGTTATCAACTCGTTTTTAAAAAAAAAAAAAAAAAAAAAAGTGTACAATTTCTACATATTTACTTTCTTTTTTTCAGTTTCAGGTTCCACGAAGAATGTACTAATCAGTTTTTACACTTCTTTGAGACAAAAAACATTCAGAGTTGTAGAACATAATCACGTGATTAATTAATGTTTGAAAAGCTACAATACTGCAGAACTGTCATTACTCTTGTGGAAGTTGAACACACCACCAGGACACAAGGTTAATAAAGAGTGCCCAAACTCAAAAAAGTGCACTGTAACGTCGAAAAATGACCAAACCTTAATATAAATAAACTTAGTAAAACTAAGCATAAATAAAATTGTTGTTCAATGCATCGATCATAAGGAGGAGGCAAAGAGAAAATTAAAAATGTCGGTGACTCTTCCAGAAGCGGTCTCGATGCTTTCATGAAAATTCCTGTGAGAAAGCCGTAAGTTTTTCTCACGCTTCGCAGTTTTCCGTAGATGGTGAGTGAGAGGATGGGGGGGGGGGGGATCGCTAATTGCGAGGACTGACTATATATCATGTCAGATTTGAAAGGATATCGCCTAAAAGGAAGTTCACGGAATACTGGACACTGAATGATTGGCAATCATCCTGGCAAGTGGACACTACACTGTATTTATGGGTGCAATAAAAAAAAAAGATCAAAGAAAATTAATGATGTTACAAAAGCATACAATTTACAGATATGTAAAACTCCTTTTCGAAAGCAAAAAATACTCATTTTTATGTTGATTTATGTTGCAAACACGCAATAGCAGACCCTGATCAGACATAGAAGGGGCCCCGAGGCAAAAAAAAAGGTTGTTTTAGGCCCCCTATACTATTACAGACATTTTAACTTATTTGTGATTGTTTTCTATTTTCCCAGCATAAAAATAAAACATTTCAAAATAATTCTAAAATTAAATTAAAAATTACCCATGTATTTATACTCATTTAGAACAAGAATGTGCATTTAAAACTGATTTTAATATTTTTTTAATCCATTTGTATTATTAGCGTATGTGTGCGCTGAGTTCCACCTGCCAGAAAATTTTCTTTTCTTCATCATAATATTTAAAAAAATGCTAACTAATGGATATTTTGTGATAAGTACATATGGCCATAAATTTTCAATAACGCCTTTAATTTCTATTTTATTGATCTAGTCTTAGAAACCATTATCATTGTGTTAGAAAGAAGAACAGAAAATAAGTCTCGAAGCCTTTTTATTGTTACACAATTATGATATAGATAAAGGAAATTTAGCTTAATAAAAATTATTATTGCAGCATATATAAATTTAATATACAATAAATGGAGAGATTTGCGAGGCCTTTATTTTTCAGGGGCTCACGGGCCCACACGCCCGTGTGATAATGAGACTCTCGAGGCCCCATCAAAATAACCTCTGTTCAACTTTGGACCTCTCTTACCTTCCTTTTTTTTCCTCTTTATGGCAGATTGGTGATTCTACAAATAATACTGAGAACGATAAAAAGAAAAAAGATGCACAATGTCAGGCTTCCGCTTCAGGCAAAGCAAACCCCCTCACCCCCCCTCGTGTGCGTGTGTCCCCTGGGAGGGGGGGGGGCGGGGGAGTGATTGGGTGTCTTTCAAGCATCAGTTTCAGTTATGCTTGGAGTCAGAAGAGAGAGAAATTGCACCACGGGATCAATCGCCGGAAATGATGACACGGCAAAAGTAGCTTCCAAAATTCGCTACAAACTACTGTTTTTTTGTAGCGCGCTACACGCTACACTACTTTTTAAAAAAAGTAGCGCGCTACACTACAAACTACAAAAAAAAGTAGCGGCTACTGTAGTTTCGCTACAAGTAGCGCGCTACTCCCCAGCCCTGTATAGAATAAATCATAGTCCACTTTAAAACTTTGAAAGTCCACCCGTTCCCGGAATTTAAGAGATTTTTTATGTTCTCCACGCAAAAAGCTTTCCGTAATTGTAACCCCTGTAGTGAAAAAAAGTGTGAAATAAGGATCGTGGTTGCCATGTGTGGCGATTTTGCCGAATAAGATGTTTTAAATTCTCAAAGTAAAAATAAAAGAATAATAATTTTTTTTTTGTTAGTTTATATTTGTAAGATTATTAATTTTTTATTATAATATCGTGTGCATGCGAAATCGGAGCAGGAATGAAATGTTTTATACGCAAAACAATAAGAATTGAAGATTTCCGAGGCTAATATGTAATTTTTTTTAGTTTGGCGAAAAAATAAAATGGCTCAAATGCTGATTTTGAGAAAGTGAGTTCTAGCGGTTTGCACAGTTTTCGGCTTGGCGCAATTTATTGAGAGCTTAAGGAAATAGATTTTTGAAAACAAGTGCAAAGGTTTTATTAGAATACAGCGTTAAATTTTAATGATCCGTGAAGAAATAATGCAGTTATTAAGGGATTTCAAGAGATCTATTTTCAGAATTCTCGCCAATTGAGTACATTGATTTAAGTTGGGGGAATTCCGCCAAATTTCAGAAAATTGAAATCTTCTCATTTAGTACATCGGAGTAACGGTGAATAAAACACGTTATAGTTGATAATTTAAAAAAATTCGGCTGTATTAAGGGATTCCCCTTTTCAAATAGATGTGCGCTTTACTTTTTGGCGGCCGAACCATTTCCCATACTGATTGCTGCTAAGTCAATGCTTCGAATGATTTCCTGAAAAAACTCTTGCAAAATGGCGTATGTTGGCACTTTGGCGAGGCTTAGATTTGAAACTGGATTTTATTTGAGACTGGGATATATAATGACACTGGTTATAGATAAAAATGAATGTTGGTATGTGTGTATGAGGTTGAAAAACTCCAGCACCGTTGCACCATGAAATTTGGTTCACCTAAGTCTTTTATCATTGAGAAGATTTTTACGCTATCCGTTTTCCTCTAACTTGCCACTAGGTGGCGCAGCAGAACGTCGAATTCTATTCCGTTTAGCCGTTTACTATACGAATATCGTCCAACCGATTTCGATGAAATTTGGTACACGCAATATTAGAACACGGAGAATATTTTTCAGTATCCATTTTGCTGTAACTTGCCACTAAATGGCGCTGCAACGCAGCAACTTCTATACCGTTCGACCGTTCGGCATAAAATTTCTTATACTTACACATTTCAGCACGAAGAATATATTCTAACTGTGTTCCTTTTGATGTTACTCACCACTAGATGGCACTGCAATGCATTATTATTTTAACTCGCCACTAGATGACGCTGCAGCAGGCCAAATTCTTGACCATTCAAACGGTCGCTATGAAAATCAGTATACATAGCTATTTGAACAATGCGAATAGTTTGGCGTTATCCATTTTGCTATAACTCGCACTTGACGGCACTGTAGCAAATCATTACTTTAATTAACCACTAGATCGCGCTGCAGTGTATCACTTCTTGACTGTGCAACAGATCGCTATGAAAATAGGTATACATAGATATTTGAACACGGGGAAGAGTTTGGCGCTATCCATTTTCCTATATAATTTGTCGCTAGCTGTCGCGTCGTCAGGGCTGTCCAGCCGATCGTCCTGAAATTTCGTATTCATCGATATCTGAATGCGAAGAATATTTCCGCCGTATCCGTTTTGCTAAAACTCTCCACTAGATTGCGTTACGCCGCATGGCCTTCTGCAACGTACAAACGATTGCCTTGAAATTCGGTATGCATGGTTATTGAACACAATATAAAGGGATATCCATTTTGCTATATCTCTTTATTACAATAAATAGTAATCCCCACAAATCGTAATATCAAAAAGTCCATTCATTCCCGTGCGAAGAACGGGTACTTCAGCTAGTTAATAATAAAAACATTATCATACGCTTTTTTCCTAATACGTCAAAATTTAGTAAAATTTTTATAAATCAGGCGGAAAATATCATTTTTTATGACCCAAATGCAATTCATTTTACTAGTTCGTATTACTTTAATTAATTAATTAAAATACCGCGACAAACATTTAAAATTCTTCAAAATACGCCTCGCGAGCACCTAAACACTCTTGTCTGTAACTTTTCCATGCAGTGTACACATTCCTGGTGTCGGCTCTGTGGATAATGGTTCTACATTGGAAAATAAGTTAGGCATAAAAAATGATGACTGGTTCTGAAATCTTCGTCATCAAAATGAATTTTACAGTTGCAAATTAATACTAAAGACCACTTATTTCGAACCCTGATCTTGATCCTTGGGCTCAGAAAGTCTACTGACCAACTGAGGACTGTAGGGAGTGGGATAATCTTGTCCCTCCGTGTTTGGCCATAGTTTGGCCAGGTAACCCCTATAGAGCAAGACCCCGCGGCCGCCAGACCTTCGTCATAGTATAAAAGCTGAAACTTTCTCTGCGCATATTCCCCAATAGAGGTAGGAACAATCGGCCACTATAAAGTTTGGATGATCGTGGCTTTGGCAGGTAACAGGTGGCAAAGGTGTATAAAATTGCAGAAAATTTTCGTCATTTCATAAAGCTTCATTTTTTTATATGTTCTTCTTCGCAGTACTAGAAATCACTTTATTCCTTGCCAGATACTTTTCTATCGTGGCAAATCCCCGCCAGACAATCTCAAAGTCATGGAAAACGTAATTCTATTACGAGCGCGCTACAGCATCGTAAGAAAGTTCAGAAGTAGCAGTATAAAATGTGCTTGTCACTTTGTGACAGTCTGACGTACTTCGTCGCGGGAGTTTACGAACACAACAGTTTTCCATAACTTTGAGATTGTCTGGCGGGGGTTTGCCACGATGGAAAAGTGTCTGGCAAGGGATAAAGTGGTTTCTAGTATTACGAAGAAGAGCATATAAAAAAATTAAGCTTTATGAAATGACGAAAATATTCTGCAATTTTATGCACCTTTGCCACCTGTTACCTGCCAAAGCCACGATCATCCAAACTTTATAGTGGCCGATTGTTCCTACCTCTGTTGGGAGGTATGAGAAAGTTTCAGCTTTTATACTATGACGAAGGTCTGGCGGTCGCTGGCTCTTAGACTACTACTGGACATACAAAGAGTTGCGGCTGGGAATTGGGTGGCTTTGATGCAACTAGTCAAATCTGAAAATCCGTCCAGTCAAGCCTGTGTTGATACTTAGCCTTCAGTATGATTTGTTAATGTGTTTACTATTCCCCTACCCGATACATGACTCAAATACCCTGGCATGGAAATCTTCCATCGACTTGTGGCGGTGAGCAATTTTATTTTATTTTATCTCTCTCTCTCTCTCTCTCTCTCTCCCTTTTATTCTCGCAGTTCGAACAGTTTTCTCAATAAAGCGTTAAGATTTAAGCACTAGTCGAAGGATTGCCGCTCTCGTAGAGCCAAGAACAAAATTATCTGGGAAGTACTGTACGTGTACATGTACAGCTACGAGTTCCTTCCAACTTAACGCAACCGGTCTGCCATGCACTGCCACCAGTGCCGCATGCGCTGGCTGAGCGTCGGGAAAAGATCAATTGCTTTACTTTTGGGACACACATAGTATGACCTCATAATACATGGCGTGCTCAGGCATTCTGGTCTAAATGGTAATGGCTGAATGCATTTCTAAGCATTTTTTTCCTTCTATCGACAAGACTGTTATTTTGTTAAAACCAATCAGCTAGATTTTGAAACTTTTATCCGTAGATTTTTAAGCTGCTTATTTCTTTGTGCTAGCCTGTTTGTTCCCATTCTTATAAAAACACAAAAATTCGAGATATCTAGAGAGCCTCATTAAGTTCCTCAAAAAGACTTCCCCGAATCTCCAAATAAAGAAAAGAGTTGCTCAAAATTCTGACAGCAGAAATACATTTTGTAAAAATGTGTAAATATCTGCATACTGTAATAAGCTTTTTAGTTTTAAAATGTTTCTTACTTTACACTCTGATAATAAAAAGAATGATCACAAAGCCGTTTAGTTAACATTGTCACGTTATAGAAAACATCCTGCACCATATGTCTGATATATTCCTTTCATATTCGTAAAAAGTTAACCAACACTTAACGGAAGTTGCGTTTTTAATAGATAATAAGAAAATAGTATTGTACCATAAAACATGCTTGTATATCAAAATCAATATGCAGACAGAATAAATTATCAGGTTGTAACGAAAGTTTTCCGCCATATCTGCCTGAAAAACTAACTTCTAACTCCTTAGATAACTGTATTTGAACTTTCGGTACCAAACCTGCACAGTGTCACATTATACAACAATAGTACTTAAAGCTGTACTCATAATTTGTTGATATTCTAGAGCTGACTTTTTGCAACACAACTGGAAGTTAATGATGGTTCTAATCGTCTAGAGCTATAGTTCCATTTGGAGACAACCTTGTACTTAATGATAACTATATTTTTCAGAGATTTCACAACACAGTGTTATAAAGTAAGCCTCTTTCTTTCAAATGTCAAAAATAGTTCGACAAAATATGAGCAAATACGCCAATGCGAACTGTGTTCTGACGATGTTTGAGGTGGCGGGAAACTTTCGTTACAACCTAATACAAAGAATATTTGTGTATTCTCTCTCTCCATCTTTTTTTTAAACGAAGAAAAAAAATTGAATTTATTGATTGACTTTCCTTTACACGCATTCATTTGTTAATGTATTTTCTTTCTTCCCCAAAACTTAATCTATTAAAAAGATTGATTGAAAACGAAATAATACTACAATAGCCACTGAAAGTTAAAATAGTATGAACTATAACGTGTAAAATGCTAGTTAGGTAAATATAAAATTAATTTTTATAAGTGCTTCATATTCTCCTCATTGTTACTTTAAAAAAAAAACGAAAAAAAGAAATTGGTATGTCAAACCTCTAAAATTGTTTTTCCTGTGAACGATTTTTTAAATATCTTTCCAGCTTTATGGATCTCAGTCTTCTCCCAGCTCACGGTGTTTTAAGTGTATTATTTTATTCTCTGTCAAATAAATGAATAAAGTGAAACCCCTCTGAAATTCCACCTCTATTAAGAGACCATTTATTTCTAGTCCGCAACTTCTGGCTGTAGGCTCAGAGTTGATTTTCTCTCCACAGTAAAGGACCATTACCCTCTCCCCTACACGAAATACCATTTTTCACTTTTCAATTAGGGTAGGATTGCTCTCCCAAAAGAAAATCTTAAAATTTCTCTTCCCTGTGAAGTCGAGCTATCAGAAAAAAAAGGGGGCTAGTGTATCCTTTCCTGGAATGCTTCTAGTCGGACAAGGGAAGGAAATAAGCTGTCCAGATTCCAGTTTTATCTCAAATTGGATACTTAAAAAAAAAAAAAAAAAAAGAGAGAGAGAGAGAGAGAGATTGTTACTTATCTAACAGGAGGAAAATCTTTCTTTAAATACATGCTTAGACAAATATGCATATAATAAATTCATTCAATAATTTTTTTCAACACCTATAGTGCCCGAAAGTTGTTTTTCTGATCATCTCAGTTCAGAAACCACCTCTCAGAAAGATCAATTTTGGAAGGTCCGAAGGTAAGTCTCTTTAGAGAGGTTTTCGCTGTGTGTCATTTCGTGCTATTCTATTCATGAAGATATATTTGAAAGCTGTTCCAGATTTGTGAAGATGATTTTTGACTTGAACTGAAAAAAAATCATAATTAGAAGAATATGTTAGTGAGAAATGTCATTCAATATGATAAAATGTGCGTCAAAAATTGAACCATCCATAGTTTGAAACAATATATAAATGTTACTATATTGTCGTGGTTATTTCGAAATATTTAACTGATCCATTTTATAAAACGCAGTTAACTCATGGTACTGTAGAGTTATTAAATTTTAATGCTTCAGATTTAACAAAAAAAAACTGGAATTATTTTGAAAAATGGTCGATTTCAACAGATGTTCAACAAGTTCTTATTTGAACTGTGCTTTTATGCGTGATAAGCAGGGAATAATTAAAAGCGTCGAAGAAAACTTTAAGCCTTTTAATATGTATCTGTGGTTACATTTTGTAGGTTTCACCAGAAAGTTCCAGAACACTCGAATGTCTTTCCTTATCGCATTTCTGTCTTTCTTACTTACTTTCATAAACGAGGCCATAACTCTCACATTAATAGTTGAGAATGGTTTGAAAATAACCGAAAATGGGTTTCGTAAGGATAATATTCTATCACTTTTCACAGAACTTGGAGAACTGTATCTCAGAATTCTAATTGCTGTGAAACGCAGGAAATTACTACACATCGTCAAAGAACTATCTGAAATGTATGCGTTCCAAGTCAACAAAAAACCTGTTCGCTTCAAAATACAGCTAATTGTAATCTTAACAGTTTCGGATTGTTTTTATTTTCTTGTAAGGGCTGTCTTCTTTTCAAAAACTCTTCATATGTACCCATATTTGGGCGACGACTTCTACCTCGCATTTATTCCGCCGCCATATTCAACGCCATTTTATTACATATGTGTCCATCTTCATGAATTTAACTTCCTGACGCCGTTTGTCTCCATTTATTTCTGCTGTGTATGCTACGTTTTCAAACATACCTTGCTAAACTTCAATGACAAACTCAGTGCCAGGCAAAACTTGCCTATGCATGTCTTGTTTCTCGAGTACGACGGAATTATCAAAACGATTTCGTCTGTGAATGGAATCCTGCGGAATATGCTGCTAATAACACTATCCCAGTTAATATCCTCGTTGTTCCACACCACATATCTTATCGCATTCCAACTTACTGATATCGAATCGATGTCAATAAAAATAAGTATAATTGTAATCATTTTTATAATTGCCACCCAATTTATAAGCATGTGCGTTTTTTCTTCCTCAGTTACTGAAGCTGCTGAAAAAGTTACTGATTCTATTTATCGTTTGCCGTTTGATATTGCTGATGTTGGAAACTTACCATTTTTGTTGAAAGCTAATCGTGAATTTATTGGATTTACGGTTTTTGGAAAAATAGCCGTTGACAAATCATTAATTCTTTCAACTCTGGCGAGCCTTTTAACTTACGGAATACTGTTTATTACATTCAACGTCAAAGCTGAAAACTAAAAAAGTACTACTCTCATAAAAGTAAATTACTTAAATTTGTTAAGAGATATCAATTTTATGAAACTGCAGAATACAATACATCCAAATAATGACGTGAGTGAGGATGATATTGAGAGTCACATATATGTGTAATGCATATATATTTACACGACTTTTAAGTTGTTACATTTTAACTAATACTTAAAATTCAACAGAAATTTGATGCACAGAAATTTTGCAGTTATATACTCCTGTAAAACTATAAATATACATTTTTTTACTTTTCTTGTCAGTCATATTCATGTGCGAGTTGTTACATTTTCACTAATACTCAAAATTCTAACAACTTTTCAAGCCTTGAAACTCCTCTACTTATAAACTCCTGTACGGATTATACCCCTGATGCTACGAAAATATTGGCTTCGTATTTGAAACCTGTTCAAATTATTCTTAAAAATTATTCAAAACTGTCTACAGCGCTGCACAAAAAGGGCACAATTCTTACACAAAATAGAATCAAAATTAAACCAACAGTGTTTTTCTCTCTTGCCTTCTGTTCCAAATTAAAATTGTAATCTTACAAACTATTCATTAAACAGCAACTGCGTATTAAATCGAAACTTTAGACCTACAAATCGAAACCTACCTGTTCTGTTATATTGACGGTGATTTTGGAAGTGGTCACCCATCCACCTTTCGAATCGGCCTCCACTTCGTTGTCGGATTGCATTGGCCGTCCGTCGATCACCCACGTAACTTCGGAGACTGGGTTGCTCCTCTTCGTCTTGCAAGTCACGGCAACTACATCACCAGGCTTAGCCTCTTTCGGGCCAGAAACAGACACGGATTCAGGAGCATCTGCAGAAAGAGTGAAAAGTGTGAAAGTGCGTAAATCAAAAAGTGTGATCGAGAAATATTCGTGGGATTTTTCCATAGAGCCGTTAAGCATGTTGGCGTAGCGAATAATAATTAACCCTTTACCCACTCTGGGAACACCAAACTCTGACGTTTTGACTGTTGACAGTCGCGAAGAATAGATTTGATTTCTATAAAAATAGTTGCGGGTGACATAGCTCCACGAGAATCCTTTACTTTTTATAGCACGTCCTTTCCCGTACAAAAAATGGTCACGATTATTTTTATCAGCACTGACATCTGCTGAAAAATGGAAGAAGGCAAGAACAGCTGGATAGATTGTCCAATGCTGAAAAAAGGGCAGCCGTTGCCATCGCTCGACTTAACTACCAGCAAGAGGGCGGACGATCAAAACGTTCATCGCGTGCCACAGATCTAGAGACCCTTTTTTGACGCAGCTGGCTGTGGTAGTTAAGTCGAGCGATGGCAACGGCTGCCCTTTTTTACAGCATTGGTAAAGGGTTGGGCCTCAAAGGGTTAAAAAACAAAGAAACAACTTCGAAAAACGGTTAAGCATTTTACATTACACGGACATGGACCACCAATCTGCTTAGGCTTACGATGTTTTATTACGTTCAGGATCAAACTATTAAAGCTATCTAATGTAAAAATAATCTTAACTGCACATATTAGAATAAGAATGGAAATGTAAGAGAATGCCCAACGTGATTCAACTTGCACTTGGTACAAAGAGAGACGGGTAAGCCTTCTCTCACAAAACCCCAATGAATTAATGGGGAGAAGTCCTGTCTTCGTCAAGTCTCGCACCCATCCAAGGGGGTTTCCGTAAATTGCGTGCTTAAAACTCGAAGGAGAGAGTTTATGAGAGGAAGGTTTTAGAAGGAGTCAATAACGCTGTTATGTCCACTCAGAATTTGCTATAGTACCCATTTCTAGTTTCCAAATTTAATATTTTTATTTCTTACATAATTCAATTCCAAACGAAATAATACTAAAAAATTTCAAAGGTAGCTTAACCATTTGTCTTGGAGGTATCATTAAAGGGGATGAGTCAGAGTGTGCCATCATTCCCTTTGAATAACATTTTAATAAAATAGTTTATTGTTGCAAACATATAACTTTTAAGGTTGACTCAATTACTCGTTCATAAAATTTAATGTTACCAAGCCAGCATCAAATTGAATTATGATAGTTACTATAAAAGAAACTGAAAAACTTACATCAAAAGTATAAGTTATTTACTTTTGGTATTGTATTGTTATACAAATTCATAAGAAATGATTAATAGATATGAAAATGGGATCTTACGCTAAGAATAAGTATGGTACCTTTAATGGTAAATCCTGTTTCAAACGGATTTTAGAAGTGGTGCAGCTGGAAATGGTTGCTTCAGAAAACACCTTCACCTCATTAATGTCACTCGTGGTTCTCTTTGCCTCTTAGAAAGAACTAGCTGAAGTACCCGTCGTTGACGGGTTAGTTCGCAATGCAAATCTCCAAAAAAGCGTGAATTTTTGACAGCATTAAGTGTAGAAAGAACGGAATTAGTATCTTGGCAATAGCATAGAAACCAAAATTATAACGTCTGTGTATTTTTAACACTAGAAGCGCCAGAGCAGTCATTTTGACTGTTTTCGCCATTTTAGTTTGGATTCCTAAAAGATCCTTTACTTTAGGAAGTCATAATTTTTTGAATTCTCCTAAAAAACCTTGAAAATTATTGGCACCAAATATGCAATGAATGAAAATAAAATTAATGAAAATATTTTTATGTATACCTAGAAGCGCCACGAGCAGTCAAATTGACTGCTAGTGAAATTGAGTTTATTCATCGTTATTTATCACGCAGAAAAAATCTTACCATGAAGAAACACTTCCCCTACATATTCCTTTCATTCACTATTTCTCTAATCCATGAAATACTTGTAATTTTCCCCCCTTCCCCAGCCCCCCCCTCTTTCCGCTCCTGTTTTTTGTTCACCCCTTTCGTGATTACAGAAACATTTTATCTATTTCCTTTCACTGCCTACCAAGCTAACCTTTTCGCACTTTCAAGAATTTCTCCCCATATGCCATAATGTAAAAGAAATCTTTGTCGTAGCCCTGTAGAAAAACTTAAGTCCTATACACATCAAAATCAATACCGGTCTTACGATGGTTATTTATAACATATATACATATTTGAGCTCAATCGAATGCCCCGTTTAGTAGCTATCATGTTCAATCACATACACACATACATACATACATCTCGTAAAAATAGAATAAATGAATTCAGAAGACCTCAAAACGTGTCAATACACCAAAATCTCGAAGTCGAATTTTTTCATGATTAC
Source organism: Cheiracanthium punctorium (assembly GCA_038373885.1). Lineage (NCBI taxonomy): Eukaryota > Metazoa > Arthropoda > Arachnida > Araneae > Cheiracanthiidae > Cheiracanthium > Cheiracanthium punctorium. The sequence goes on along the minus strand of JAWZYV010010738.1, from coordinate 2,482,331 downwards.
ACTACTTTCCTTACATGGTACATGTTCGGAAAGTAAAAATGTACAGAAACAGAGCAGCTTTGAACAACGAAGCGAACTGGTCAATAGCTTTAGAAGAGCTTGATGCTTTTATTGCTATTATTTATGCTAGATGAGCATATGGTTGCAATAATATGTATTACGATTTTCTGTGGAACAATACTTGGGATCCTCCTTTTTTTATAAAGAAACAATGTCCCGCAATCGTTTTCGAGATATCATGAAAAATCTAAGATTTGATTTGAAGTCAAACAGGAGTTAACGTTTAGAAACTGATAAGTTTGCTAATTTTTCAGACATCTGGAACACATTTATAGAAAACTGCGCTCTTCCTTATAAGACAGGAGAAAATCTGGTGGTTGATGAACAACTATTTTCCATCCTAAGTTAGGTGCAAGTTAATTCAATGTATGCCAAATAAACCAGATAAATTTGGTATAAAATTTTGGATGCTAGTTGATGTTGACTCTAAGTTTATGTGAAATGCTTTTCCATATCTTGGAAAGGATGACGCAAGAAATGAAAATGAAAGCCTTCCTGAAAATATAGTAATGCGCCTTCTGAGCCCTTATCTGAATACAGGTAGAAATGTGACAGCGGACAACTATTTTTCCTCGCTTTCATAGCTAAAAAACTTAAAATGAAGAATACAAGTTTTGTGGGGACAGTAAGAAGACATAGAAAAGAAATTCCGCATGAGATCAGGAAATCAAAAACCCAGCTTCACGAAACAGTTTTACTGAAAAATGGAGACACTACACTGACAGTCTATCAGGGTAAAAAGAATAAAAATGACCTGCTTGCATACAGATGTAAATGTAGAGTCATAAACTGTGAAAAAACTTCCAGCAACAGTAGAATTCTACAACAAAACCAAATGTGGAGTTCACATTATTGACCAAATGACGTGTAAATATTCTGTGCAGACTGCTTCCCGTAGATGCCCCGTGCATATTTTCTATAATATGCTGGATTTGGCAGGAACTAATGCCTGCATTATCTACCGAGAAACGAGTAGTAAGTCTATAACAAGACATAACTTTCTTTTTCAATTGGCAGATGAATTGAGAGCGAGTCTTTTGAAGAAAAAGGCAAGTGCACAACTGCCCTCGGGAGTTTTCGAACACTACTAACAAAACTCTCAAAAAAGAGACGTCAGTGCCAAATTGGATTTTGTAAGAACAACAAAAGAAGTGATATGTGCCAGAAATGTTCACATTTCATATATGGTAAATGCACTTCCAGCATTGAAAAAATTCTAAATGTAAAAATTGCGAATAGCATTAAAATGAGTTTTAATAAAAAGTAAGTAAAAATATTTTTTGTAGCATGTATTTTAGTAAAAATTAACATTTTATTCTTTAAAAAAGCTTTTAAAAATACCATAAACTTTTTGTACTTAAATAAATGTACAAAATTCTTAGAGCAGTCAATTTGACTGCTGCTGGCGCTTCTAGGTAGGAAGAAAGTGCGGCGCTTCTAGTGTTAAAAGATTCCTACTAAATTTCATTGTACTCTCTGAATTCACTTTTAAGGGATGCGAGAACAAAAATTTATGCGACTATTCTCAAAATCCCAAAATCTATGAAATATTTAAAACAGTTTTGGCATTTAAAGTTTGAATTAACTTACATCTAACATAAATCCGAATTTCATTAGATTCCATTGCCATTTTTCAGGAATGGAAGTATGGAACATTCATGTACTGAGTTTTCACCACATCGCAAATTTTATAAAAATTTTAAAGTACTTTGGCGCCTATAGTTTAAATGACCTGTAACGATAGTAAATTTTATTTCATTCGCTTAAGTGCTTTATACGTAACTCACAATTTTTTCCACATTTTGAATTATTTTTTGAAAAATCTCTAATCAAATTTTTTTAAAAATTCGACACCTATAGTTTAAGTTAAATGACCACCTATCATGTCACCAAATTCCTTTTCATACGTTTCAGTCGTTAATACGTGATGCGCATCAAATATTTACACATTTTGAAACGATTTTCGCAAAATCTCAGAATCTAATTATTATTATTATTATTATTATTTAATTTCAACACCTACAATTAAACTGAGTAACTACCTGCCATGCATTTCTATTCGTTTTAGTCAATATTATGTGATGTAAAAACGATTTTGAAATAATTTTCGCAAAATCGAAAAATCCAATTTAAAATTTTTAAAATATTCGACGGGTATAGTTTAAGTTGAGTCATCACCTATCATGTCACCCAGTATCATTTCATTAGCATTAGTCATTATTACGTGCTCGAACAAAGATTTGCGCATTTGGAAACGATTTTTGCAAAATCTCAAAATCTAATCTAAATTTTTTAAAAATTCGACCCCTATAGTTTAATATGAGTGACCACCTATCATGTCACCAAATTTCATTTCATTCGCTGTAGTCGTTATTACGTGATGCGCGAACAAAAATTTACGCAGTTTGAAACGATTTTCGCAAAATCAAATCAAGATTTTTTTTTAATTTGACGCTTTTATTTTAAGTTGAGTGACCACCTATCATGCCACCAAATTTCATTCCATTCGCTTCAGTCGTTATAAGGTAATGGGCGAACAAAAAAAGTGCCATGGACAGAATAACAGAACGACAGAATGACACACAGACAAACTTCTTTTGGATGATCGAACTGGATTCCCATGTGCTTGAAACGGATAGAAATCGCAAAATTTTTGAATTCCAAGTAATGTACAGACAAAAGTATAATTTTATTTATATACATATATGTATATCTCTCATGTCTCTGGCTACTCCATTATATGGAAAAATCAAAAGTTAAAAACAAGTGTTTCTTTTGTGCACAGGTGTCCCATCCCTCCCCTTACATGTTAAAATTGTTAGCATACTCCGCCAGAAAGTTCCATACTTACACAGAACTTGTAACAGAACAGATAGCGTCAAGGGTTCTGGAGTCATAACGTTTGAAGCTGAGCAGGTATATGTAGCCCCATCATCCGAAGCACTGGCCGTAAACGAAATTTCATTCGTAGATTCCCAGTCGGAAGTGGTGTAAGAGTGGTCGATGAATTCTTCATTTTTAGTCCACACAAGCCTAGCCAAAGGATTGCCACCGCGTGAGATGCACTTTATGTTCACGGTTTCTCCAGACCTAATCCTTTCGTTTCTTCTGTAACCTTCAATTATTGGTTTACTGGGTGGATCTAGATAAAATAAAGGTATATCATCATGAACGCAACCATTATAAAACACTTCCGAATGCGATCTTATTTGAGCTTACACTGTGCCTCAACGAATACTTAAATCTGTTTGCTCCCATCTTCGCAAGACTCAACTGCAGTGATTTTCTTTCTGTACCTATCGTTTTTGAATACTTCCCGGTGACCAGGGTTGGGGAGGTTAAGGGGAGTCTCTCTGCCCCCCCCCCAGCCCCTAACACTCGCGCAAAATTCTATTAAACTTGGCAAAATTATTAAAAAAATTTTAACGACAACGGTAATTTACTTTCTGTTTTTGATTCACTTGGCAAAATTATGCAAATCCAGTTGGCAAAAGTAAAAAGTTAGTAATATAGTTGATAAAAAAATAAGTAAGTTGGTAAAAACCGGTACTTGACTTGGCAGTTTATCGACATCTCCCCCCCCCCCCCAAAAAAAAAAAGTCTTGGCAATGGCTCTGCCGGTGACCCAGATTCGGAAGCAAATAATGCATTAAAGTATTCGTTTAATCACTGCTCTTGTAATCTAAATCTGTGACAGTTCTTTTGTTTGCATTTGTAAATCTTATAAATAAAAATGAAATTCTGTTTGTTTGTTTGTTTGTTTGTTCGTTTGTTTGTTTGTTTGTTTGTTTGTGGATTTGAGTTGTATACAAATCCACAAAAATGGACCTATCAGCCTGAAATTTTGCACAGATATGTAAAATAATATAGAATAAATCATAGTCCACTTTAAAACTTTGAAAGTCCACCCGTTCCCGGAATTTAAGAGATTTTTTATGTTCTGCACGCAAAAAGCTTTCCGTAATTGTAACCCCTGTAGTGAAAAAAGTGTGAAATAAGGATCGTGGTTGCCATGAGTGGCGATTTTGCCGAATAAGTTGTTTTAAATTCTCAAAGTAAAAATAAAAGAATAATAATGATTTTTTTTGTTAGTTTATATTCGTAAGGTTATATTTTTTTTAATTATAATATCGTGTGCATGGGAAATCGGAGCAGGAATGAAATGTTTTATACGCAAAACAATAAGAATTGAAGATTTCCGAGGCTAATATGTTAAAATTTTTTAGTTTGGCGAAAAAATAAAATGGCTCAAATGCCGAGAAAGTGAGTTCTAGCGGTTTGCACAGTTTCCGGCTAGGTGCAATTTACTGAGAGCTTAAGGAAACGGATTTTTGAAAACAAGTGCAAAGGTTTTATTAGAATACAGCATTAAATTGTAATGATCCGTGCGAAAATATTGCAGTTATTAAGGGATTTCAAGCGATCTATCCTCAGCATTCTCGCGATTTTGAGGAGGATTCTAACGCTTGGCGCTATTTATCGTAATTTAATCGTCTGCTATTTGGGTTATGAATACACCTGCGTATAAGTTTTTGAAATTTTCATTCAGTTGGAATTGTGCATTTTTCTGAGCAGCTTTTCTGCATCTAATGTATTACATCCAGAAAAAAGGATGTTAGAAATATCAATTTTAATTTTGTTTAATCACACTCATGAATAATGATACACTTTCCAACTTAATGAAAGAAGGAACGAAAATAGGGAAGACCCATGGATTATAACTCTTTTTATATATAGCACTTTAGTGCGTATTTAAAAATCTGAAAGTGTGTCAGATTTTCTATGATTCTAGCGCTTGGCGCAATTTAATGAGAGGGTATTTTTAAAAACAAGCGTAGGTTATCTTATAAATAAAAATGAAATTCTGTTTGTCAATTTGTTGATTTGGGTAGTATACAATTCCACAAAAATGGACCTGTCAGCCTAAAATTTTACACAGATATGTAAAATTATATATAGAATAAATGATAGTCCACTTTAAAACTTTGAAACTCCACTTTATTTCCGTTCCCGGAATTTAAGAGATTTTTTATGTTCTCCACGCAGAAAGCTTTACGTAATATTAACCCCTGTAGTGAAAAAAGTGTGTGAAATAAGCATCTTGGTTGCCATGTGTGGCGATTTTGCCGAATAAAATGTTTTAAATTCTTAAAGTAAAAATAAAAGAATAATAATGATTTTTTTTAGTTTATTTTTTTAGGTTATTTTTTTAATTATAATATCGTGTGCGCATAAGAAATGAGAGCAGGAATGAAATGTTTTATACGCAAAACAATGAGGATCGAAGATATCCGAGACTAATATGTAATTTTTTTTTAGTTTGGCGAAAAAAAAAATGGCTGCTAGGCCGATTTTTAGAGAGTGAGTTCTAGCGGTTTGCACAGTTTTAGGCTTTTTGGCGCAATTTACTGAGAGCTTAAGGGAATAGCATTTTTGAAAACAAGTGTATAGGTTTTCTTAGAATACAGCATTAAATTTTAACTATCCGTGCAGAAATAATGCAGTTATTAGGGCATTTCAAGCGATTTAGCTTCAGAATTCTCGCCAATTGAGTACATTGATTTAACTTGGGGGAAATCCGCCAAATTTCAGAAAATTGAAATCTTCGCATTTAGTACATCGAGGTAACGATGAATAAAACATGTTATAGTTGATAATTTAAAAAATGCGGCTGTATTAAGGGATTCCACTTTTCAAATAAATGCCTGGCGGTCGAACCATTTCCCATTTTGATTGCTGCTAAGGCAATGCTTCGAATGATTCCCTGAAAAAACTCTTGCAAAATGGCGTATGCTGGCACTTTGGCGAGGCTTAGATTTGAAACTGGATTTTACTTGAGACTGGTATATACGTATAATAAGACTGGTTATAGATAAAAATGAATGTTGGTATGTGTGTAGGAGGTTGAAAAACTCCAGCACCGTTTCACCGATCACCATGAAATTTGGTTCACCTAAGTCTTTTATCATGAAGAAGGTTTTTATGCTATCCGTTTTCCTCTAACTTTTCACTAGGTGGCGCAGCAGAACGTCGAATTCTATTCCGTTTAGCCGTTTGCTATGCGAATATCGTCCAACCAATTTCGATGAAATTTGGTACACGCGAATATTAGAACACGGAGAATATTTTTCACTATCCATTTTGCTGTAACTTGCCGCTAAATGGCGCTGCAAAGCATCAACTTCTATACCGTTCGACCGATCGACATAAAATTTTTTATACTTACACATTTGAGCACGAAGAATATATTCTAACTGCGTTACTTTTGATGTTACTCGCCACTAGATGAGACTGCAATGCATTATTATTTTAACTCACCACTAGATGACGCTGCAGCAGGCCAAATTTTTGACCATTCAAACGGTGGCTATGAAAATCAGTATACATAGCTATTTGAACAATGAGAACATTTTGGCGTTATCCATTTTGCTATAACTCGCCACATGACGGCGCTGTAGCAAATCATTACTTTAATTAACCACTAGATGGCCCTGCAGTGTATCACTTCTTGACTGTGCGAATGATTGCTATGAAAATAGGTATACATAGATATTTGAACACGGGGAAGAGTTTGGCACGATCCATTTTCCTATAACTTGACACTAGATGTCGCGTCAACACATGAACTTCAAGACTATTCAGCCGATCGTCATGAAAATTCGTATACATCGATATCTGAATGCGAAGAATATTTTTGTCGTATCCGTTTTGCTAAAACTCCACTAGATTGTGCTACGCCGCATCGCCTTCTGCACCGTAAAAACGATTGCCTTGAAATTCAGTATGCATGATTATTGAACACAATATAACGCGATATCCATTTTGCTATATCTCTTTATTACAATAAATAGTAATCACAACAAATATTAATATCAAAAAGTCCATTCATTCCCGTGCGAAGAACGGGTACTTCAGCTAGTAAGTTATAAATGTTACATAGACCTTTTCTGTCGAAGATCATTTTTTTGTCAGCTTTACTTATATAGATTTATTTTGCTTTTCTTAAAATAGATGAACATGTCCTAAATGCAGTTCAAACAATGTCTGTCAATATATGCACTTTAATGTGTTGAAGCACGAACAGACAGACAAACCAAAATCATAAATATTTTCAATTGTGTCGAAAAAAGGTAGAAAGGAACTAACTAGAATAGAGTTGATCCACGGGTATTGTGCATGTACTCGCTCCTTCACAAACGGGCCAGATTTCATATTTGACTTCGCGAACTCAGGCTGCCCCCAATCTAAGGAAGCTGCACATTAAAAGTTAGAAACATATTTCCTCGTTTCCACTGAACAGCAATATTTGGGGGGGGGGGCTCGAACCGGGCTCTGGTTCTATAATTCACGATTATGCTCGGGCTCTTGAGAAATTTCTCCTTTATTGAACAGATTCCTTGTAAACAGATTTTAGAAATTGATTTATGCGAGAAATAAACTAATTATCATTATTTGATAAACTTGAATATAAAGAATTAGAAAGTGGATTGAGAGTTTGCTATTAGTATATTTGTGTTTAATTTGCACAAACGGCAAAATTTATGATATTCTATCAATGAAATAATTGACTTTTAATTATCTGTTAGCTACAATTTGGGGCTAGGGATCGAGCTCCGACTTAAGTAATATCGCTCGGGCTCGAATTAAAACTCATCGGCTCGGGCTTTAAAAAATGAGTTCATCTCTAATAGCTATGTAAACGTGTGATAAAGTTTCGTTATTACTTATCTTGTGTTAGCACTTGGCCTTATAAACATACATGAATGGACAATTTTTGTTAAGCATCTGTTGTTAAACTAAATAGAATATAGCGCAATGTAGGGTGTGGCCGAGGTAGTGATGTGCCATTCGAATGAATTCCATAATCGATTATTCGATTTATATTATTGCCAATAATCGATTAATCGAATAGTGAATATCCGTGATTCCACTATTCGAATAATACTCGCGATTAATTACGATTTTACAATTCGAGTTGTATTCACGATTAATCGCGAGTACTCGTTTCACTATTCGAGTAGTATCCACGATTAATCGCGATTACACGTTTCATTATTCGAGTTGTATTTACGATTAATCGCGATTAATTGTTTCACCGATGCTTATCGAATGCTATGTGCTGGGCGTTCGAATGGATTTTTCGAAATTGATTGATTCGAATGGATTTAATAATTGATTAATCGATTAATTTCATTCATTCATGCCCATCACTAGGCCGAGGCAACCCATGTTAGAGTAGTATTAAAAAGAGGGTTACGCATTCGATTCCCGATCTAAAACAGGATGTTGCTGTAGCTCTCGTACATGCTAAATTCTCAATTTTCTCTCGGTGGCCGTTAGCTGCTTCAATGGAGTGTCAATATTCGAGTCCCCTCTTTCCTTGGCTTGGTGAATATCTGAATCGTGTAACAAATCTCCTAAAAGATCGCAACTATCTCTAAACGAAATATTCAATAATATGAGCTGTCTTATCCTAGATCATGTGTTCAAGGCTCATCTGCATCCTAGAAAGCAGTTACAAGAGGAAAGTGCGTACCATTTCAACTCGAAATTGCAATGTGGAATCTAAACGTCATCATGCAGCTATTAATAATGCATTTTTTAAAAGAGCTGTTTGCCAAAAATCAACCACAGTCCCCATCGGGTTCTATGCTTGTAACTCTTTCAATTCTTACTATAGGGTGTACCAAAATTTGAGCAAGGTTCGAATTAAATAGAAAACATACTGTTTTTTCAATCGTATTTTTTTAATTTTTATTGAAGCATAAAGTGCACAGGATAGTGTTACGTATACGGGATGTCCCATATATATTGGGTCAAACTTTAAGAGGAGGTAAGGCAGGTAATAAAGATTCAGAATCACATAGCAATGTGGTGTCGGAAACGTCGTCTTCGTGTAGCTTGTAATAATCACTTTGGAACAATTGCTGAAATAATAGTGAACTTTCTAACCATTGTTGGTCAAAAAGTAATGTATATTTTACAAAAAAAAAAAAAAAAAACCAAAAAACACGTGACTAAAATTAACAGTTTAAAAATTTTTTTTCATTTCATGAATGAAATTTTTAGTGACAAGATCACTGTCCATTAAACTTGGTTTAAAAATTAGTCAAACACTATAGCTCTTTTCTCAAAGTGATTATTAACAGGTAACGGAAAATGGCGTTTTTGACACTATATTGCTATGTGATTCCCATTCCTTATTGTGTGCCCTACATCCCCTTAAAGTTTGTCCCAATCATTATGGGACACCCTACAGAAAAGCACATCGGGCAAATGACCTCCACAGCTTCCCTGGCACATACGCACTCTTTTGCCGAAATTTTCCAGGACCATTCCGAATGGCTGAATATCACTGATGCAGCGTTGAGTCCTCCGCACATACTCCTACAATGCACGGGTGTATGTGGGCTTGTTTACATAGACCTTTGACTTCGAATAACCCCACAGAAAGAAATCCAGTGGTATTGAATTACATTATTTTTCTCATCAATCATCAAGATCCTCATGAACCAAACTTTTGTTATTTTTAATATGTCGTTCAACAATGAAGACGCGTTTGTTCTTTGGTATAGTGGTGCATTTTTACTAACCTTATATGCTGCCAGCTGTCAAACTTCCTTTTTTGGTTGCCCCAACACTAAATTAATTAATTTTCTATTTAATTCGAATCTTGCTCAATTTTTGATGCACCCATTACTATTGTATTGCCTCACCATGGCACAGTGGTTATGTCACTTAAAATGGTAAACAGCCGAAGTGTGAAGGTCCCGGGTTCGGGTACCATCGCGCGGCTGTCCACATAACCGTTCGGAGTTTTCCGTGGTTTTCTCCGAAACTTGCGTAAGTGCGGTTTAGGACCCCTTAGAAAGACCCCCACGGATGGCACCCCCCCCCTTGTGTTGTCCTTCTGACGTGGATTTATAAGCGGACTTCGGGACCAGCACACAAATTCGAATTACATGTTACACAAACAAATAAACAAACTATTGTATTTATGTAATTATAGCTTGGAATTAACTATTATGCATGGAATTTCCTAGGTACAAAGCTGCTTATGGGATTGTAGTTATAAACCTATGAACTCTTCGACTAAATGACAACAATTACTTAAGTGGTTATAAACGAGTTATGTTTTAAATTTATTTACTACGACCAGATAAGTTTGTATCGCAATCTTCTTCAGATGGAAGTAGCCACCTTTTGCATTTACTTGAAATAAATTAGTATTACGCTTTTCACATTTCTAATCAAGTTATGTAAAGGTTTAACTTTTTACTGGCACACGTTTTTGCTTTGTTTATCTTTTTATGCATTGGCAATACTGCAGAAATACTGCTACTATCGGTAAAGTACATTTGGCATAAAGAACAAAAAATCAAATATTCTTTAACTTTGTATAAAACTGCTGTCATAGCATTCCCTGCTTTAATTTTTCCCTAAGAATATGGATATTTTTTCTCCCCTCGATTCTGTTGAAAATGTCCGAAACAAAATCTCTATAGGTTAGCGTAGCTTCAGTTAAACGAAATACATAAAGACATAAAAAATTCAGTGCTCACACAAAACATCAAGGATGATGAAGGTGCTAAATTTCTTTGGGCTGAATCCTGTGGAGGCTTCGCAAGTGTAGTGGGCTTGATTATCGTCGGGGTTGGGAGTTATTTCTAACTTGGTCGTCACAGTCTGTCTTCCATCATTTTCATTCGTGATACTTTCTTCGATTTCTCCTGCATGAAAAATTCTGCATTAATTACAGAAATTAACAAAGAATATAGGGTGCTCCATAATTATTGGAACAAACTTTAAGGGGAGGTTGGGCGCATCATAAGGATTCAGAATCATATAGCAATGTGGGGTCGGAAACGTCGTCTCTGTCTGTTAAGAATTACTTTGGAATAATAGTGAACTTTCTGACCATTGTTCCTCAAAAACTAATGGGTCTTTTACAGAATGCGCTAGATTAAAATTGATTATTAACAGGATTGATTATTAAAGTAGGGGTTATATACTGATTACAGGATTGATTCTTAAAATCATTATTTACAGGTAAATGAAAATAAAGTTTCGAACCTCGCACTGATGTGTGATTCTGAATCGTCTTTGTTCCCTCTACCAACCCTTACATGTTTTTTACAAGAGTTCTGAATCAGCCAATGGCCGCATTCGTAAACGCCGAACGAGTTTCTAAGGTGTTCATAAAGGAAATTGAGTGCACTCAGTTTAAAAACTAGAGGGTTCGTATACAAAACTAAGTGCATTTAGTTTCAAACTAAATAAACTGAACAAAGAACAGGTTCGTTCAGTTGTTGAAAAGATACTCTTGCTGCATGGTGTTTTTGTTTTCATATGGCGTCCGTTGTTATGGAAAAGTATGCTGTTATGAAAAGTTTTTTACGTTTGCTGAAGCTGCAAATATTATTTTTTCGAGAGTGCATAATTTTTGAAAGGTAATCATTTTCTTGTATTTTTCATTTTATTAAATTCAAAAATGCGTATTTTAGTGTTGCGATTGAAGTTGATTTAAACCGTTATTAGCAAAATTTCAACTTCTCTTTCTAAATACTTTTGAAAAAATGCAAGTTTAAGTTGAAATTTCTAAATTTTAATCAGTGCACTTCAATGATGGCCATTCTTCCTTTTTAAATCCTGTTGATTTTATATTGCATATGTACTAAAAATTTCTCGATAAAAATAATAACATACGCATATTGTAAACAAACACATTTCCTAGGCGACGAAACGGAATAAACTGAAGTTGTTCGTAAAGGCAAAAGAAACTCATAGCACTGAACTGCACTGAACAAACGCATTCCAGTTTTCTTACGAAAACTCGTGCAACGAGTTTGTCGTTTACGAATGTGCCTATATATTTCTGCTTGTTAAAAAATAAACCAGTCTGATCAAACAAGTTATTTGAGATAAGCGATCTATGCTATAGCTTGTGTGTTCATGTTGACTATTTGTATGTATGCAAGCAGACATAGAATCAGTCAAAGTACACCATGAGCAAAGTATTGCATGTTTAAAATAAATATAACAACACAGGCCTTGAAGAGGCCTTGTAAAACCTACCACGACTCATTCAAATCGTTCTATGAATATGTATAATCATCTATAAATCTTATATGCTTTTTTTAGTGTTTTTTTTTTAATTTTCATTAAAAAGAAAAATAAACACTTTAAGCATTTACATAAACGAGCAATGGAAGAACTTGAAAATTACGATTTTACTAAATTTTAATACATTCTTTGCAACGCTCATACGTACTGTCAGGAAGCTTGAAAGAATTCCTGTACCACACAACTGTAGGAGCCGGTTTCCCGCCTTTAACGACACATTCTAGTGTTATGCATTCCGCAACTTTAATTTGAACTTCAGAGCCATTCTGCTTGCCAGAAATTTCAATGAACGTCGGCTGTACTAGAAAATAAGAGTATAATGAAAAAATAATTTTAAAAAGCATACAGTGGAGACTATAAAGTGACCAGCTGTGTATAGTAATCACTTTGGTAAAACTTCATTGTAACTTGCAAAGTATCAGCGGCGTAGCTAGAATGGGGGCAAGGAGAGCCCAGACAAAGTACCCATGGGGGGGGGGCTAAATTGTTTATAAAACCTTCCCCATTGCATTTTGGCAAATAGAAAAGGGTGCGAAATCTTCAGTTGTCTCCGTACGCTGAAATCTCTAGCTACGTCTCTGTAAAATATGTATAGTACAGTGATCATCTCTGTAAAATATATAATGATCAGTTAAATTGTCCGAATTGCTGTTTCTCACTCCGTTAAAAAAAATCATTTTAATGTCTACAATCTATAAAATTTAACAGATGATTTTCTTAAAAACCAATCTACTGATGAAAAAGTTGAACGTGAAGGAACGTCTCATACTAAAGTTGAGATCTGTATTCTTTGATTTAGTTTAAAATGTTGCAAATGAGGGGGGGGGAAATGTATGCATTAGCAAACTGCCCAAATGTGTTAATGGGATGTTTTTATTCTGAAAGTTAACCCTCTGTTAGACGCCTGGCTTACGACTGTAGACCACTATACTCTCTCAAAAAAGTATTCGAGTAATGGCCAAATTTCGTATTTAAGCTTTGTGAATAATTAATTAACTTTTGAAAAAACACAAAATTACAAAATTTTTAAAATGAAAGCGAAAAAATTATATAAATTAGGTGATTTTTTTACGAATTTCAATGTAACCTAATGTTCAGAATTTAATAGCATCAACGCGGATAGCTACCGCCATTGCATTTATAAATCATGGCACGAGATAACTTTGTTGCGTTGCCACAAAAGGATTAGAAAAAAGGTTTCTTTCAACCTAACGATAGAGGTTTTAAATGGGTACCGGATTTTCAATTCGCAAGTGAGGATCTATGACGTCAAATGCTTTAAGATACGTAAAAATTACGCCACAATTTTAACGCATTTATCCCTGCTCTTTTTTTAACAGACGGGGCCGATATTTTGATTAAAACTTTCTATAGAAATAAACTAAGAAATTCACCATTATTATTATTATTAGTGGCATTTTAATCCGTTGCTTATTTAAAAAAAAATGTTTATAGGTTTTCTAACATATGCATGTTGCGAGTACAGATTTATTTTAACGTTGGATTACCTTCCTCCATAGGGGTCCTTTATAAAGCAAAAAATTTTTCAACGTCTTTGTAAGTTTTAATAAGATACCGTTTGAAAACTACTTTGCGAAATATTTAAATTAACTCCCTCAACCAACGGGGGTATCTTTTACTGCAGTTAAACAATGACGTCATAAATTTAAAAATGCGTGAAAATTGCAAACTCTGCAACTGCGTTCTGCCACAATTAAAGCGATCCTAAATAGCTCCTCGAGATTACACAGTTTGATATTTTTCAGAAGACAGAACCATGGAGGATTTATAAGATATCGCTATATTGGATATATGGATATTTAAAATCGCACCGCTTGGATATTTTCCACCAAGTTGAGATGAAATGTTTTGCGGTGCTGAATATGCAAATCTTACAAAACTATGCATAAATTAAATATATATAGAGAGAGAGCTTCTTTAATAGCAACCATCATGTGAAATGATTATTGTTTATGGTAATACGTAAATTGCAAAGAATCGCCATAGAATAAAAAGATCCCATTGGTGCGAAATAATCTAAGCTGTTTCTTTTAATCGAGCCTTGAAGACGGAGAAGCGAAGATAGATAGTATTGATATACGTAATAGGTAGTATTAGTAGATTTGTAAGGATAATATGAATAAATCACAATATACCACGTTAATATATATTTCAGGAAATTAAAATTGTTCTGTTTATCCTTTTACAAGGGTTGTCTTACAACCAACTAAACGATAAGTAATTCTAACTTGCTTTAGTATATCCCGCAATAATTTCAACAGAGGAGATTACTTGAACTTTTTTAAAAATGAACTTCTGTTTTTTCACATGCAGATATGATTTTAGTAAAATGTTCGCTTCTTCCCGAATGAAGAACGGGTGGGCAGCTATTTAAAAATAACGGTTGTAAATTTCATGTATCTGAGGTATTTAATGCTACAGCTTGAATCTAAAAAACAGTATGATGCAGAAATAAGACATTTTGAAAGTCAGGAGTTCTCTGCAAACCGTTAACTTTTCAATTTTTTGATCGCGAATGACACTGACGCAGTTTTTTGAGTCATTATATTGCAATGATGCCAGGTTAGTACTCATGACGCAAACTTCCGTCAAATTTTTTCCGTCAAATTCTCAAATTTTTTTCCGTCAGTCCGTCAGATTTTTTTATTTTTTATTTTTTTATTATTATTATTATTATTATTATTATTATTATTATTATTATTATTCCACATCACTGGAATTCGTTCAAATTGCACATGTAAAGAAAATTTTCGTTTCCTGCCATGCGAAGAACGGACACGCAGCTAGTATAAAATAAAATAACAATATCTGCAAGAACATTAAACGTAACAAACAGCATTTTCAAAAGAAAATGTAGTATAACTATGCATAAATTTAAAAGCAATCTTTTGTGAAAGTTAGGTAATGGACAGACAAACAAAACTGAAATCATAAAAACACTTCTAAACTATGTTTGTAGGGAAGTAATAATAACAATAAATATCTTTTCTTTTTCTTATTCTCAAAATATTGGACATTTTTTGCGCTTAAAAAATTGCGCCTTCTTAAAAAATGTTTTTTTTTAAGCTGATTTTTGCTTAACGCCGCATAAAGACTTTAAATGTAAATAATAATAATAATAACAATTATTATTATTATTATTATTATTATTATGAATTTTAATGACTATAAATTTCATCATTGGATTATGACAGGACATTAAAAAATTATGCTTTGTCCATGAATCAATGGTTTTCAGATCCTGCTCTAAATTCTTTCTGTAGTGGGGAAATCTAGAGATACTGAACTTCGTAAGAGATACGACACGGTCTTAGTGCGCATGCTCAGAAAATCATCACTGCAGAAAAATCATCCAAACTATGGCAACCCGTTTTCCCTCAGTTGGCCGTTACTCGCGAAGCAGGCGAGTTTTATTTTTCGCTTTTTATTTCTACCTGTTAAATGGTGCGAACTGAGCATGCATAATATCGTTCAATTATGGATGCAATGTGAGTACGGAGAAATAACTACAGTGCAGCAAATTAAAGTGCAATCACATAACGATGTATTATTATTCCCCTTACATTTTGTTTGTTTTTTGTTTATTAATTCATATTTGTAGTACATCATTCATAAAACCCTTAATTTATATGAATATTGGTATTGGTTGATTTTTAAATATTGGAAAACTGTTTTTTTTTCTTCAAGCATGCTTCCTATAATGTTGTTGTAGAAGTAAATTATGATTAAGTTCACATGAATAACTTCATTTGTCAGTTTTAAATGTATACAAATACATATATTTGTGCTGAACAATTCTACTTTTCTTTCCTTCTAAATGTTGTTAACCTTTTACAGATCACATTGAGATCCAGGCATATTTTCTATCAGTTTTTTTGCATATTTTATCTTCTAATGCGTTAGTTAAAGCACATTAGTTATTTAAATGGGGGAATTTTTAATACAATTTTCACTCTGTTTCCAATTGGGAGCATGGGTCATTTCTGACTATAATTTACATTGATTTCAAAAACTGAATATACTGATGGATAGTTTAAATGATAGGTGAAATATTAAGAATTAACAGAAGATTTATTTTTAAATTTAATATTTGGTAAGTTTTAATGTTACTTCGTTAAAAAATCTAACTGGGTGAATTAACTGGGTTTTCCTTTTACGGCAGTCAGGAACGTGACTTCTTAAATTAAAAATAGCGTGAGATTAAAACTACCGTGTTTACTCGCGTAGTAGTCGCCCTCGCATTATAATCGCACCCCTCTTTTGAAGCAGAAAAATTCGTCAAAATATTTTCCCTACACAAAAGTCGCAGCCACGTATTTGATCTTCATTTATGTCTGAAAATACTACTATAAAAAGAAAAATGCCTCTTTTTTGTGTGCAACTGACGAAAGGACTATTTAACATACGGCAGATAATCTGGAAGTATTTGGTAACTTAGTATTTTATTATAATACCAGTAATGTTTTAACATTAGAGTGTAGAATATTGTGTGGTGTATTTCCTCGCATAATAGTTTAATTTCTGGCAAAAAAGTGCGACTATTACGCGAGTAAACACGGCATGCCATAAAATTTACGTCATATCAAAGTAAATTAGCAAAGAAACGAGATTAAAGTAAAATATTTCCTTCTGCCGAAACATGGAGGATTTAAATATTTAAATTGTGCATTTACGGGGAAGAAACGAAGATGAAAGTAATAGGTATTATTAGTAGATTTGTTGCGATAATATGGGTTAAAGCACAATATGCCGTTAGAATATACAGAAAGGGGCATGCGCTCCCAATTTTGCATCAAGATCTTTTTATTTTCAATATTTGTTTGGAAATTCAAAAGGAAAAATCGATAGAAGAAAAATCCCCCCCAAATCTTTCCAGTGCCTCCCCCCCCAAAAAAAAAATCCGTAAAAAACAGTAACACTACTTCAAAAGACCATTACAAGTACAAAAAGCAAAAATTGAAAAGTAAATAGTAAATATTCAATTACACCTCAATAACACGTACATTTTTGAACAGCTGAATAACTTCTGCATAGAGTGCTTAAAACAACTCATGCCAGTAAATATTTTTCAGAGACTGATATCTAGTGAGCTACGATTTCAGAAAAATATTGCTGTATCTAAATATTTATAACTGAAACTGAAACATTTTGACTCAAAGCGAAAAACTCAGATGAAACGCGCAGAGTAAAAAGGAGCCAACAGCAGTTTGGCGTCTGTATTCTTTTCGCCAAATGCAGTCCGGCGCAATCATGAAAAAAAATACAAAATACAAAGCTTTTGAAGGCTTTTTTAGTTAATTTAATGCATGATATGCGCACATATAACATAAATACACATTAAAACAATATTTTCGTAAAGTTCAAACAAGGAAAGTGCAAGATAAGACTTAAAATTCAAGCTCCCGATGACAGCTCGAAAGCGAAACTACGTAAATAATCGCTTCAAAATAGTACTTAATTTCGGATTTCTAGTTAAAAAGTGATTTTTATGCATTAAGTAAGTATTTCAGATTAGGAAAATCGAAAGGAAAAACATAAGACTGATTATTTAATGCTTAGATACAGCAGTTTTTCCGAAGTCACTCTGTTTCACAATGCTAACTCTACGGAAGATTTTCATCCATAGCCCGCGGCGGCTGATTCTCCGCTTCAGCCAATCAGAAATTATTTCACTCGTGTCGGGTCTCTAACGAAGTATAGGGTCTCTAGGGAAATCTTACTCCTCCCCACCTTCTTAGACGAGGAATGGTTTTTGTTGCACCCAGGAGAGATCCAACTCTTAGGGTTTACCCCTACGTACCCTCCCGGGTGACAAGGTCTCCTAATTTGGAAACAATTCCAGATGAAATACCTGCACCTGGATCGGTACCCTCATATGTATCATGGAGGACATTGAAGCCATGGAAAAATTTTACTTGCATTAGCCTCCCTTTAGCGTACACGGCCTCCATAGCAGTCCAGTCGAGAGATGTTTCTACCCTTCGAAAGCGCTGGCCGTACCCAATGCTGTCTAACTTTTATTGTTCTAATGGGAACTAAGCTTCCATTGATTGGGCCACTGCTGGACTTTTTGTGTTGAGGTTAGTGTTGTACTTCTTAAATTAAATATGTTCAGTGATCCTGCAGAAGTACTGAGTTACATTACATGATAGCACTCTTAGCATAAAATATATTTATGAAAAATGAATCAAAACTTACACAAAACTGTGAGATGAACCCTGGCTGTGATGGGATCTTGGCCATCTGCTGGACCAACCTGAAACATGTGTATTAAATTGTAACAGGAAACATGTTTTCGAGTTTTTAAATGCAAATCTTGTTTTTAATAAAAGAAGATTTTTAAAGTAAAATTTTGGGAAACGTGAAATTACGAATGAAAGTTGTAAAAATCAAGGCTAGTCATGTTAAAAGGCAATGGATTACTTTTTTTATAATTATACTTACAAGATTTTGATTACTAATTTGTAAACGGACTCTTATACTATCAGGTATATATATCAAGTTATCTAAGTATCTTAAAAATCAGAGAAAAGGGACAGTTTTTTAACCACATTTCCTAAAACAAATAAATAAAAAAATAATTTCTTAATCAGCCAATTATTAAAACATAATTGAAAAAATATTTCTCCGTTTTACTATGCATACTTATGCTGTTGAATTATGTAATTAACAGAACTCTAGTTTATACAATCCCAACCAGTCATAAACTATTTCTGAAAGTTTCGATGTTCAAATAATTTGTCCATCACAAACCACTCAGTCAACGGCTGTAAAATATTCACTCATGATATTTTCCATGTTTTTGTGAACTTAGTCCTTAATTCTTTTTCAAGGGAAGTTCCTACGAAACTTTAAGTTTTTGTATTTATTCTAAATATGTTTTTGAAAGTGGTAAACAATAAATATTTAAAATACTTAAAACTGCTTAATTTTAGCCAGGAATTAAATGTAATGTAGCAAATTAAATCGGTTCAAATTGAAATAATTTATGTCGAGCAAACATGACTTTGCATTAATGTTGTAATTTTTCATAGTACACTGTTCAAAATGCTGAATCTCCTTCAAAATATCTAAAAAAAGGTCATTTACAGGTATCATTAAAATTATCGAAAACTTTTCCCAGATTTCTATCACGGCTCCCACTGCATTCTAAAATACTCTCTTTTGTATTCAACTGTCGCATTCTCTTAATACTCCTTTTTTTAAATCAAATTAAAAATGAAAACCCTTGAATGTACTTTTACTATGATTCTCACCTACGTATTATGAAATAGTTTTGTTATTTTAATAAATCGCCATGGAGTTTCTCCTGTTAGGAAATTTTTTTCCTAATAAAGAAAGTAACAATGTAATCGAATAATGACTTCATACAGTTCCAGCTGAAAGTGCCAAGGAATGAATTAAATTCAGAATTCATAAATTACGCTAATAGTGAAAATACCTGACATTCATAATCAGCATCATCTTCTAGTTTTACATCTTCTATTTTCAAGTTGTATATTCCAAGGCTTGAATTACCAACAATTTCATAGCGAGGAAACCCAGGAATTGTGGGGTCGTATCCTGCAAGCAACATACGTTTTCATGTGAGAAATTCTTCTTTAATCATTAAATCTGCAAGAATATATTAACAAATCGTTCACAACATAACGAGAAAGTTAAATCATTTCAATCTCATGGACTATAAAATATTTTCCAACAGAATCTTATTTCCGCTTATGCTGCTGCTTTACGGGAGAATTAGCTTGATTGCTCATCCCATCCTTTCAAAAAAGTAATGGTTAGCTCTCAAAACGCTGATCCAAAGCGATGCATTTAAAAAGCCATGCCGGAAAACTACGAGGGAGAAGGGGAATTACTGCCGCCACACAGTTTTTTGCAACGACGGATAGGTTAAAGCAAATATGATACTGATGTATTATTTTAATTGCTACCCTTAGAAACTGTTCTTTTGTTTGCATTTGTTTACCAAAAGAATTGTCAATGTTCCGTATTCTATCCTCGATAAAAATCATTCTTCTGCAAGCCTCTCTAATATAAATTTATTTTGCTTCATTTTAAATAAAATAAATCTGTAATTCTCTCTCCGAAATTCACTTTAAACATTGAAAGAACATTGGGTTTCTCTGTTAAAAGAAAACCTCTGAATATTTTATACACCATTTACAATAGAGATACATATGGATAGTAGTACATAGCAATCAGTATATATAAACGGCAATGTTCAAAAGTGTGTTTCTTCTCTGGATTAAAAACTCCGGGTCCCAATTAAGGGAGGTTTTTTGCAACATGATCAGTGTTGTCTGGCTAAAGTTTAAAGCTATTGAAATCCTAAATCTGACCAGCAGGCAGAGAGCCATTCCATCAATAAAAAGCCATTTGTACTCCCTGATAAGAGAGCATTGCTCTCATAATCCTAAATGATCTACCCAATCCTCCAAATAAGTCAACTAGTATTACATCCAAAGTAACAACTTTATTTCAATTTCGCATTTACAGGTAGTTAACATAATCCCTTTTCAACACTACAGAACATTTGCATCGATCATGCATGTTGTTGAAAGCAACCCTGGAAGTCCTGATCGTGTACTGCCATATCAGTCCTTCTGCTCACAGGGCAATGCAATGTTTAAATATGAGCCCGTTCACTGTGCATTACCTCTGAAACGGTTTTTAGCATCAAAACGGGAAACAGGTCTGTGTACTCGAACACCCACCCTATTCGCCTGATATGGGACCAGCAGACTTTTTCAACTTCCGAAAATTAAAAGTGCTCTGAAAGGACAACTGACTTTATTGAGATATTGAGAATATCGAATATTCTGTGGAAATCAGACCAAAAGAGGTACATGATCAGGATTTCCAGCGTTCTTTCAACAACTTGTATGACCGATGTAAAAGTTGTGTGGTGTTGCAAAGAGATTATGTTGAATTCATACAACTGAGAGATGAAAAAAAAGATTTTAGTTATAATGTAATGCTAGTTGTCTCATTATTTAATTGGCTTACTGTATAGATAAACCAATGTTGTTTTACCAAAAATATATTCTTGATTATGAGTATACTGATCCTTGTTCTTTGTACACTGATATTGAGCACTGTCATTTCAATTATTTCCTAGAATCCATGTTTCGATATTCGAATGTTCAATTACCCAAAAACAGTACGAAAACTTTAGAAGTAAAAGTTGCAAGTGTAAGAAGAAAATTGTTCTATTGAAAGTGAGCTTGTATATATGAGTATATATATATATATATTTCATCAATGATAAACTGCTACGAATTGTAAATCTCATTTTTCTTCAGTTTCTATTAACACTGTACTTATTTTATTCCAGGAGAAACATATACAGCTACACGCTTAATCCAAAGGAGCGAAAATAACGATCAAAAAGGGAGTGAAAGAAAAAATTGTCGGTTTCTACCTTTTTTCATCAAAACCCACAGTATTAACGCAAAAATGCTCTTTAAGTACTAGTTTTCCGAGAAATCCACGCCCCATTTCCTGTTTACCAAAATACTGATAACGTTCGCCCCGAATATTTCACTCCGCTCAGTGATCGGAAAACGCTCCTAAAGGAGAAGTGCACTTTCAAGTACGGAAAGGATCGAAAATCCGCTCCGACTGATCGAATTTCGCTCGTTTGAATTAAGCGTGTAAATTTCACAAAACATGGAAAGTATTTCTAATGGATGCAAGAGATAAAATGTACAAACCCAGTAAATATCCCTCTTTACTCCACTGAACTAAGCCAACTTGATTCGAAACTTGACAGTACAACGTAACACTTTGTCCTTCAACCACTTGACTGTTGGTAGGTAAAACTGAAAGGGACTGAATTTCACAGCTTACGAAGTTTTCTGTGAGAAGAAGAAAATAAATGCTATCAGAATTCACGAGGCGGAGGGGGAAAGGGGGGGATTCTCCCCGGTCCCGGGTTTGTCTGGGGGTCCGTGGTTAAATTTACAAAAACTTTTTCTGTACAGATAGAAATAATATTAGTGAAAACAAACTCCTACTCGAGTAACAAAACCCAATGTGCTAAACAAAGATGGACTGCTGACGTCACATACCCATGGTCGGCGGCAGAATATTTTCCAGGGAGGGGGGGGGGGCAAAGATTATTTCAGCTCATGGTTACCATGTTTCCATGCTTGAAAGAATAAAAAGCAAGGGGAAAGGCATACAAAAATCCGGGTAGGGGGGGACACAAATGCCCTTGCCGTGTGCTACCGACACCCATGCACGTGCGGTGGTCATACTTACCTGTTTTACACGCGAACCGTTTCTAGTGGACTGAGGTTTGCTTGTCATTTTTAGTGAACGACCGTTCAAACCATATTGGTCTCGCGACACAAAGCGACGACGAAAACGGTTTGTGCAAAAAAAGTCGTGATTAATCAGCCCTCTCAATGCGTTGTGCGTGAAACAGATAAAAGTACACACACTTTCGAGTTAAATGTTGGAGGAAAATTAGTTTTCTATTATCCACACAAATTAGGACATCAAACCTGCACAATAGTGTAGGTAATTTTTGTGCCCTCAATTGTGGGCGCAGAGTCTAAAAGAGTTAAACTGATTCTACATGAAAAAGTGGATAACAACTGTAGGCTATTTTAAACGTAGGTACTTTTGTTTTTGCAAAAGAAAAGTAATTATTTGTATTATAAAACCAACTTAAACATTTAACTTTTTAATAGAAGTTAAAAAGAACTGAAATTCGAAAATGCCAGAGTGAAAGAAAAAGCATCTCATTTATATTTTACAGTTTAAAAATCTTTAGTCTTAAAAACTCATTATTCAATAATAGCTTCTAAACAGCATTAAAATCTCCCTCTTCCGAACAAGCTTTAAAGATGATCAGAAAAGTGTCTGATATCATTCGATGAGCCTGCCCCCTCTCTTCGTGATCTAATGAACATAAACGACGTAATTCATAAATAATGTAGTGTTGTGCAGTTTATTTCCAATATTCCATTATGAACAACAGCCATCATTTTCAAGTAAAAGACATAAAATTTTAACTAAAATTTTAGAAAAAATCACTCAGAAATCGACAGACACAGTTTATTATAATGTATATTGCAATGCAGCATTAGAGATGTGAAGTAATGTTAATTAAGGATGAGATTTTAAGATAAATTTAGTTCAAACTTCTGAAACAAAGACTGTGCCCTCTCAATTTCTGAGTGCTTTTTTCTAACATTTCAGTTAAAATTTTATGTCGTTTTCTTAAAAATAATGGCTGTTGTTCATTATGAAATACTGGAAATAAATTGTAGCAGCACAACATTATTTATAAATTTATAGTTTATATTCATTAGATCATATAGAGGGGGCAAACTCTTCGAATGATATCATACTTTTCTGGTCACTTAAAAAGAAGATGAAAAGTAAAAGCTTGCTCGTAAGAGGGCGGTTTTAATGCTTTTTAGAAGTTTTTAATGGATATCAGCGTTTTTTTTAAATGTAGTAATTTTTTTAATTAATTCAGATCTGAAGTATCGTATCAAGTGTACTCATTTATGCATCACAAAATTAAGAGAGTAGTTAGAAAATGTTTTTGTTCTCCTTCTCCTCAATGGGATACGAACACGTATGCCGCTGACTCGTGCCCATCACGATTTGTAAGACAAGCGTCTTATCGACTAGGTTACAGAAGAGTAACTGTGACTGCCAAAATTAAACTTTTTGATTTGTAAGCTCGTTGAAGCGAAACAATATTCATACTTGTCTTACATTCACAGAAATTCCCATACTACAGTTGGAATCACCTACAGCGATAAATTGAACTCTCAAACATTTGAAATTTCATATGTATATAGTTTAAAGATGGCTTCAATCGCTTTTATTAATGTTGCTTCAAAAATGAGATCCACAAGTTTTAAAATCAGTGTTTAAAAACAGACGAAATTTTAAAAAATGTCATTAGTTTTACAGGAATAATTATGTTTTAATTTAAAAGTCAACATTTTTTTCAAATCCTTTTAATAGGTTCTCCTTACCAAAAGAACCTACATACCAAATTTCACGAAAATTGGTCCAGCCGTTTTTTACACTAGGATTCTACCAAATTATTAAAATCCAATTTTTATTTCAAGAAAATCATTGAAACTTCGCAAGTTTTCCTCATACAAACTTCTTTCAGATCTCATTTTAAAGCACATAAAAATCACGAAGAAAAGTCTCTTGCACTATTTGGATACAACGAATACTTTTGAGGACAACTCGTTGGCGGCATTTGTAAAATCAAGGGAGAGCTCTGTACAATAGATTGGTGTAAATACGGGTTAGGACCCCTTAGAAAGAAGCACCCCACACCTCAGCTTAGAACCCCCCCGTGCTGCTAATTGGCCAACACAACACACAGAATAGATAGCACTACTCGCTCTCCGCTGCCACCGTTTACTTTAAGTGTTTTTTGGTTGGTTTGGGTTAAAAATAGGTATTTTTAACCCTTTTCTCTCTATTCTAAAAAAAAGTAAAGGCCGCTGGCGCTGTCAAAGATTGTTGACCTAACTCCTAAACCGTGGGGATTTGAGTTTCGACTAAGGTGCCCACAGATTCGAAAAATTCCGAGGAACCTGCTACGCTGATTTAAATTTCGAAAATTGAATTATTTTAGAAGATATAATTCAATTTTCGAAATATTAATAAAAAACTGAAAAAATAAATCGAATGGTTGCCAGATTTGGCATAAAATCATTCATTCCTTTGCAACAAAGCGTTTCCAAGTATCTAGAATCGCGCGAAATTTACAAATAAGAGTTAGAATTATGCCCATTTTACGCCAAAATAAAAAATATATGAAATAAGTAACTCAAAATGTGTTAGACAAAGTTGACAATTTTCAAATAGTAAGTTCGCTTAGACAACAGGAGTTTAGAATGAGCGATTATTCGTTTTTCCAAAACAGAATAACTAATATCTTGAAAATCAAAAATAATTAAAATACAGATTATTTTAAAGCCGGTTCTCGTCCAGCTGGATTATTTGCTACCAGTAGAAATATTCGGCGTCGTTAACTATGCCATTATAGCAGTTATAGTACACTTTGGATATCTGCTAGCGCGACGAGATGGTATAATGCGTGGTGTTAAGTACGCCAATCTGCAAACGATTATGTAAATGAAAGTATGGATAACGGTTTTCCGGTAACCTTAAATGAACAGTAAATATAGGTTGTGAGCATGTGTGAATCGCCAAATAATGAAAAGTCGCCATGGGTGGCAGGCTATTCTATCTGTTCCGTAGCTTTTATTAACTTTACATGTACGCAAGTTG
The DNA here is from genome assembly GCA_038373885.1 of Cheiracanthium punctorium. NCBI lineage: Eukaryota > Metazoa > Arthropoda > Arachnida > Araneae > Cheiracanthiidae > Cheiracanthium > Cheiracanthium punctorium. The sequence continues at coordinate 2,456,843 of JAWZYV010010738.1, read as the reverse complement.
CCAAATAGTGAAAAATCGCCATGGGTGGCAAATTCGCACAAGGTGTCCAATAGGTTTTACATTATTAAAAATACAGCTGAAAGAGATGTTCTGATTTTATTACGCTTTAGCTCCTAATTAATATAACTTTTGAATGGCAACATTAAATATCATTGTGTTTCTGAGGAGTGCAAATAATTTTTCCAGCGATTATAAGCGGAGTCCGCACTCCAGGTGGAGTATAGCTCAGGACCCGTACAACACGGATTCCCATAACAAAATATCTTCCGTGTTATGAGGGGGGGGGGGGAGTCTACTGTAGCGTGAAGTTTAAATTTTTATGTACCAATGAAGATGCAAGAACCAAGCAATGTGTAGCTCGGTAACATTCTATCTGATCCAATCTTCGGGTTTTGTCTGTTGAAATTATGTCTTTTTTACGAATAAGCCTGATTAGGGGCCGAATGCCTCATACGAAAAGCGAGCGTAGCGAGTCTGGGGGCCTTGGCCCCTAGTCGTTTAAAAAAATTATTTATTTTTATTTTTTTTATTTTATTTTTTTTCTTTAATAAATGGAACATTTTGAAAAACAATCGTGTGCTTTCCTTTAAAATTGAGCCAAAATTTGTGAAGCTTGACGATTTTTGGTGGTATATCACCAAACTGTGGGGCCAAAAATGTTTCCAAAAATAAAGCCAGCTTGGCGATATCTTTCATATTTGGGAAGAAATCGACTAACTGTAATGTTATTCAACGGTAATCTAAACATTGTAGCTCACGTTCTAACTGACGGATTTACATGAAACAAAATATAAAGTTGGATTATTTAATACTTAGAACATTAACTTTAGACTAAAGTAAACCTTAGAAGAACAGAAATCTCCACCCCCATTCCCAAAATTTGTAAAATTGTTTCTTTCTCAAAGGACTACTCGTCCCAGGCAGCACAATCCCCAGTCCGTAGATCTCATTTATTAAAGTTGATAAATTGAAAATCAATCAAAGATTTACACAACAAATATTGTGCTCAGAGAAGTGCCTGAAAAAAAGTCCATTCTAGAGTCCATTGTATAAACCCCTCACCATGAGGCTTATGAGCTAGTCGTGATATAAGAAGATAGAAGTTAGTCCGTTGTACCCTTATACATATTAGTGCTAAAGCTTAATACAGAACTTACACGACAAACATTGCATGTTTAAGAAGCAAGATATTTTATGCTAAACGTGTTTCTATTTTTTTTTCCTCTTCATAAAGCAATAAAAATACTGAAAAATTACAGGTATTCTTAAAATCGTACAAAAATCTATTCAAGAGGCAAGTTTACTTGCATTAAATTATCTTCAAACAAAGAATGCTGGATGAAAGTCCTTTGTGGATATGGGCCAACTAGAGATTTGATAATCCCCTTGATAGGTCGAAGGTAATTTAAGATCAGAATCGCACAAAAAGAATACTTTTTGGGGTCTTGTTTGGAAGTTTTCCTTACTCTCTTTAATAAGTAACTTCTGTAATTTAAGATGAAATTATTAGAAGTATTCAGCAATCTTGAAAACATAGCTGGAGGGAATGCAGAGTTGAATCATCTTTAGTTCCTATGCGTTCGGCGCTTATGAAGAAATTCTACACTGTAGAAACTTAAATTGTTGTAAATTGTTGGACGCCACACTCAGTGAGAACATTTAACAATATATATATATATACATTTATATATATATAATCCAGCTACTGCTGTATAAAGAAATTGATGAACAACGCTGTGTAAAGCAGTATTTTTGGAAAAAAGATATTATGTCTATTTCTGGCCTTTAAAAAACATTTTATGTTTTGTATGTTTATAGTCACTTAATAATGTTTATTATTATCTTTATTTTATTTTTTTATTTTACTCTTTTTACTTGATTGCACACAAGAAAGTTCTACCCCAGAGGACATGGACAAAAATCTAACCGACAATAAAACCGAAACTGTTAAAATATTGCACTAGATCTAAAGTTCACAATCTGTTAGTTATCACTGGCTTACTAACCGTCCACTAACCCTTACATTGATGTGTCACCAGTCATATTAGATGATCATGCCCTTGATTTTGATTGTCTGGAGAAGGGTAGTTCTCAGAGTTAATATTTTTTAGAGCGATTCTCTGGAAATGTACATATGAATGCCAACAGGGAAATCTTCTCGTGGGCACCTGTCCCGCATTTACGTATCAAATGGGAGAAACCCGAAAATCTTCCACCATATCCCGACAATCGAGGTGAACCATCATGGTACAATCGTCACTGAATCGTCAAGTCCGCGATTCAATAAAACTTTTGCTGTAGTTAAATTTATTTTGTCATATAGCTGTATAGAGAAAGCTCACATCTCGAAGTCGTTTAAAGCTATTCATCCTATAATTTGTAATTATTTTAAAGATATTATGAGTCATTGCATAATACAAAATACGTATAATTAATGACAAAAATGTATACTTTGCCAGTTAGAGAAAATTCGAGTTTAAAATTATATTTAGCAAGATCTATCATAACTTATATATATGTTCGAAAACTGAATTTGCAACAATTACTAAGTATTATGAAGGAGTAATTTAAAATTATATTTAATTTCATGTAATATTTAAATTTAAAGCTTTCTTTTTTTTTAATTTTTAAACTGAAAATTTTGTTTAAACTTTAACATTTTTAAATTTTCGGTTGACTTTTACTTTATAAATTTTACTTTTGAAATCTTTAAACACAATCTTTGAGCACTGTTAAAATATAGCACAAGATCAAAAGTTCACAAAACTGTTAGATGTCACTGGCTTACTAATCGCCCGCTAATATCACCCTTATATTGGTTTGTTACCAGTCATATTAGAAGATCATGCCCTTGATTATGATTGTCTGGAGAAGGGCAGTTTAAAGCATCAATATTGTTTAGAGCTACTTTTGCCCTTCTCTGGAAATGATTAGTACAATGTTGAGAGGGAAGTCTGTCGAAAACATGCAGACAGTACTCTCTATCAGGGTTGTCTTGTGCCCAGGGCAATTTTTTTCCCCCTCCACGTAATAACATAGCAATCAGTTGATAATCTAAACAGTATAACTGTAAAGCTACTATCAAGAGTGAAATAATTTAAATGATTAATTTTTGGGCGAACAATGATTTTTTTAAATATTATGAAATAAAAATGTTATGAAATAAACAAGTTGCAAAGTATTTAATTATACGACGTACCTTCATATGAAATTTGATTAAAAAATATTCATGATTAATTAGTTTTCTGTGCTTCGAATAGAACGCTTTAACTTTTTAAAAGTATTTGACTCTTTAAAAGGCCATAGTAGCAATATGTAATTATAGTAAAAAAAGCTGTAAAGAAATACATAGATCGCATTTCGTGTGTGTGCATGGCGGGGAGGAGCAGTCTACAAAATAGTGTTTTGAAAATAACAGTGCTATAATGAATAAAGCTCGTGAAGTCTTTACGATTAACTCCCGGTAAACTAGTCGTTTGGACATACGTAGAAATATGTGTAAGTTGGATAATGGGAGGGGCAGGGGCGTAGCCAGAAATTTCTCATGGAGTAGGGTTACGACTACTGCAACTCCCATATATGCATACATGTATGTGATAAGGGAGTGAAGAATATAAATTTTTTATGGCAAAAAATTCATCATGGGGGGTATGACCGCCCTACCCCCCCCCCCTTGGCTACGCCGCTGTAAGGAGATATTCTAAACTTGAAATAACAAAAATTGGAAGTATGTCAATTTTTTTCCATGCGCAAGATATTTAAGCTCATATGCTCATGCTAGAAATGAACATTTGGAAAATCTTATAAAATAGAGTAACAATAGAGTAACTAGAAGTAATTCGTTGCAGTGATAAAATACTCATCTTCAGCATGATGTTTTTAATATTCAAAATAGTTTCATTTTGCAGGCGCATATTCAGATAAAATTTCCAGTTGGTAAAGGACATTAAAAGATGATAAAAGTACAGATTTCCCCGCAGAGAAGCTTTATTATTATTATTATATTTAAAAAAATCAAATTTCGAAGCTATGAGGACATCTCCTCCCTTACTTGCTACATCACTACATTTTCTGGAATAATAATTATAAGTTATTTATTTTGAAAATAATCAAATCAATAGAAATTATTTCGCTAAATTTCGATCATTCTCAACAACGACAACGAAATATGACTTTGAACATACTTAAAGGGGACTAAATACCTCTAACTTTTCGAAATTTGGCTAAAATATTGAATTTAGGATTTTCTTATTACAATCTCATTCAGGTATATCAAAATCCATTTTAAAAAATCCATAGTGAAATATCCAGTGAAAAGGTATGACTTGAGATGTTTTTATGAACATCTGATACTTATTTTTTCATTAAAGGTTATAATATGCAGTAAGGTGAAACTTTAAGCACTTTTATCTCTTTGTGCTTTACACTGCATATAAGATGATTTACGGATCATATTTGGAATTATATATATTTCTCAAAAATAAAAATTACACTTGTACTAGTCCATATTTTTTCTCTTAGTAGTTTAAATGTTCCTTAAATGAAGACTATTAAATAAAATATCATGCTAAATCTGATTATTATCCCTACTAGCAATTTTACTCGGCCGTCATCGTGGCTGCGGGCGTGGTACCGACAAAATGCTAGTAGGTAGTCATTACTGACAATGTTTGAAGAACTGGGCGCAAAAACATAAAAATATCTGTACAATAGTAGTATATGTTATAATTAGCTCTCAAAATTAGGAATTTTTTTCCCTCTCATAAACTTAATTTATTTTTACAAGTACATTATTATTATTATTATTATTATTATTGTAGTTTTCTTTACTTAGGAATGAAAGTTATTTTGGTTTACATTTCTATGAAAAAAAAAAAAAATTGCGTAATTTTCTGGGCTACCGAGAAGTTGTCATATTAGTTGTGCCTGATCTTATATGACAAAAATAATGAACGTATATACATGGTGTCCCAAAAATTTGGTAACACGCTTTAATTCTTTATCTATTACAGATATGTGAGCAGTGTAACTTTAAAAAACGTTCAAAATAAGGTGAGAAAAAAGACTACGTTAAGAAAAATTTCCTCTCGTTAATTTTTAAAAAGTTACACTTTTTAAATTTGCCTACGACTGCCGTAGAAAAAAAATTCCTAGTTAGTAAAATGTGCCCCATACACTAATGAGCTGACGTACAAAATTTGAGAATTACATCCTAAAAAGTATCAGAAATATGAAGAAAAATATATGCAAACTTAAACCATTTCTCAGTGGTTCTTGAAAGGAAAAAAGAAATCAGGCGGATAATCGCGTTTCAAGGATCGTGCAGAAATTACGAAGGAAAATATTTTTTTTGCACTCTAGCAATAACGTTCACATTTCTTTCATGCATAGCCCATACCATCTTTGTTTAAAGATATCTCTGAGACATTTTATGATAAAAATCAGAAACTTTGTGCATCACTTCTTAGTATGGGGCACATTTTACTAATTGATATTTCTTTTTTGCACGGGGGTTGTATACAAGTTTTTAAAAAAAAATAGCTTTCTAAAAATATAACGAGGATTTTTTTCTTATCGTACTCCTTTTTTCCTACTTTATTTTAAACACTTTTTTTTTTTCAATTTTCATTACATTACCATTTTATCTCTAATGGATAAAGAAGTACAAAGCGCGTTATCCCCTTTTGGGACACTCTGTATATTACAACTATTAATACACATGAATGAAGATAAGTTTTCAATACATGGATACTGCATTCGCATCATGTACTCAGGTTAGTGGACGGGATTAGACGAACACGTACAAACTCAAATTTTAAAAAAATAATAATAAAGATAAATAAAATAAAAGATGATTTTGCATTGATATATTATATAAAAAAAAAGGTTTACATCCTTTCTGTTAGGGTGCACGGGACCGAAAATTTAGGGGAGGAGGGAAGGCCAACGTAGACTCACGTGCGATTGCCAGACGCTGCAGGGTATGGGGGGAGCTTTTTAATGGTTAAGGCTTTGTAAAAATGTTGTAAAAGGAGAGAAACAGTGCAGGGGCGAATAATTTATTGCCTTTTAATGACCAATCGGGATTCGCCGACAAAGGATAACCCGTGAAATCACAAAAGCACGCCAAGCACACAATGGGGGGCACTTTTCTCTCCAATCCGTCTTCCAGATACTGAGAAATACATTGAGTTCCCATTCTAGCTGACTGAAACGCACGTAAGTCTAAGTTGGCCTTTAAGGGACCAAGTGCTCTCCCCCCCCCCTACCCGGCTACGGTTATGTACAGGACAAGGTTCCGGTGCGATAATCTGATCCTGTTCAGGATAGCATTGGCACAATAACCCTATAACAGCACTCACCTTTCAAAATGCGTGCAAAATGAAATACGACTATGCAGGCGTAGAGAAAAATAAAATCCATTCCGTTTCGAAAAATTCTCGCACATACTCTCAAAATAAGATCGAACTCTAAATTACGCGGCCGTTAACGTCCACTGGGGAAAGAACAAAAAGAAAGTAAAAGCGGATGTGAGACGGGGTAGAGCCTGGCACGACACCGATCTCAAGAGAAATTGTATCCGCTGAAGAGATTGTATTGCACTTGCTTCCAATCTGCACACGCATAACTGATGTCATCGGACTTAACAGGAATAATGAGAAACTAACTACAGTCTGTGTTAAGTGCTCCGCATTCGACGAGAAAATTTTTGTTTCTCATTTCTACCATGAAACAGAACTAATTCAAAATTCGAATCATTGCAAGAAATGGGTAAACAAGACGAATACCATACTGAAATTAAATTAATAGAAATTGTAAGCTATCATGCCCGTAAAAATAATGGAAATAGATGCATTTGCAATTTTGGTTCTCAATTTTTGTTTAAGCCTCAGGGTGCATTTTTAAAAATTGTATTTTACTCAGTTCATTAGTAAAGAAACATCCGATGGACATTTTCATTATTTGCTACAAATGAAGTGATTTATTGCGTTTAATATACAGCACGCTTGGCTCAGAAATCAATGGATAAAGGATAATGATATTGCATCAACGTTACTAAACGTCATGTATATTTGATTAATAATTATCATTTTTAAAGTATTTCATACAAAATCTCTTACTGAAATTTTAACTGCTAAACGCACATAAAGCTCAAAAATCTTTAAATAACGCCTTCCAATCAAAACATTCGTGAAATTTATTAGCTAGAGTGTTACTAATCTTTAAACCGAATATGTATTTTAAGTTTCTGTAGGAATGATTCGGTGACATTCGTTAATATTTTGAATTTACATTAATCTCTATAAGAGGCTATCGTCAAAGAATTTAATATGTTCATGTTAAAAAAATAATTAAAATTTAACAAATGCAAAAAACTTGCAATAGTAAATTTTAGATTAGATTGATAAAAGCTATTACCATGTTTAGAAGCGTAAACCTGCATATCTCTTCGGGAGTGATACGAAATATAATTCTGCATTAATACATTAAATTTCTGTTCGACGAAAAAAATCTAAAAGCTCATGTTAACTTGTGCGAAAATTTTGCCCCTTCCCCATTTGGCTGCGCTCTTGAACATGCTCATTAGGATTCATGAAAACATATATTCATTTAGACTTTCTAAGAATGAAATTTAATTTAAGTTGGAAAAACCTGTTTATAATTCGATAGTCTGAAAATATCCAGTATAGATCATACTGCATAGTAAATCTAGAAAACTCTGAAATATTTATATACTTTTCTATATAATTCTTCCTCCTCTTTTCTTCTTAAAACAAATTTAGCAATTTACACTTACATCTTTATGCACTGATTATATATATTTGTACGTATAGAATCGAACGCTTTAAGTTGTACGTGTTTCTATAAGGAAATTTGAAGAGTGGGCAATTATGGCAGTGAACCTTCGAAAATTTTTGTTTAGTTTCTAAGACTTGCAGATGAATTTAATATACAGGTATTTCTATAAAATAGTTTTATTTACAAAACAAATGACTTTACAAGTACAATGAAACAGATTAGGAAAATCATGTTAATTGGGTGCTTCTGTCCTCTGTTATAGAATTCTGAAACAATGAAAAAAAAAGTTATAACAGACAAGAAAATAAACTAATAGCTCGTTATATTCAATTTTATCAAAATGTGACTTCAATGTTTTCTCTCACTTATTCGAAAATTAAGGGCATAACTTCTAAAAATTACTATGAATTTAAAGTTTTTTTTTTTTTCAATAGCATTCTTTTGGATGATCTCTAACCGTACAATCTAACGTATGTCTAACTTATCAAGCAAATTCTAATAGTATGTTAAAATTATCTTCATATACTAATTTACAATTTTAATATTACTATTACTATTATTCAAGGTGATTCAGCATCAAGTTCTATAGCTTTATACTATTATAAAAGATAATAATAGTAGCTTCACTATAATTCCGCAGTTAATCAATGATACAGTATTGGCAAAATTATTACTAAAATTTGTTTATTTGTTTTTAATTTATTTAAGTAAATCGATTCAAACACTTTTTTATTAGTATTTCTGTTACATGGCCATTTTAGGATTTGGCAGGCCATGCCGAAGGCTAAGGAACGGGCTCGAGCCTCCCCCCACTTCTTCCTATGTGGATCCCCATAGTTCTTGACAAGCTATAGAGTTTTTGGATAATGATAACATTCTAAAAGACTCGATGAGCTATTGCTATTCATAGGCAATAATGAAAAATTTTTGTTGATACTGAAATAGAAATAGCCTGAAATATTTTCTGTGTTTCACTGAAGTCTTTAAAATAGATTTTTAGTAAACAACTATGACTGCCGGTTGGGTGTAATGAACTGGAATTCTTTCGAGTGCGCCTGTAAAAAAATTATTCATGCTATATACACCATTTTCAATCGATTACATGGATAGATAATATATGGAAATAAGGTGTATAAATTTCGTGGGAATCGATGCATATTAAAGGCAGTTTGAGCAAAGCTGCACAGACAGGAAGACAAACCAAAATCAATAAATCATACATACTTTTCAATCTTGCTGGAAAGTGTTAAAATTAGATAAAATCAAACTTATTATCACGGTTTCCCTTGTATTCAGCTTATGTTTCTAAAGCTATTTATATCTCAATATAAATGTAAGAAGTCAATTTGTTCTGAATGTTGCCCTTTCTTGAATTACTATCTTTAATTTGAAGGGCTAAGACAATAAATTTAACTTAAAATTGATACTTTTTCTTGTCCATGGAGGAATGTAAAGTTAACTGGGTGACTTTTACGAGAAATTACTTTAGAGTTGTATTAGAATATTGCAGAAAACCTGGCAGTTATTTTGAAGATGAATGACTTCATGATAAATTACTTTATATAACCCAAATATTGACGAATATATTACTGAAAGAGTAAATATACAATTCAAGGGCAACTGTTAGAAATAAGATATGATGGATAAACTAAATCCAATTTCGACAGCAGTGGATATGAAAACCTATGGCTAAATGTTTAAAAATGCCTGCTTTCATGTGCGACGGCAGCATAGGGCAAGGGGGGCGCATGTCCCCCCTGGATTTATGCAGTGTTTTCCCTTGCTTTTTTGTTCTTTTCAACATGGTAACCCTACTTTTAAGTAGTCTTTACCCCCTTCAGTAATCTTTGCCCCCTCCCCGGGAAATATTCTGGCGGCGCCCATGCCTGCTTTATATCTGAACTAGCTGTCGTACCCGTCCTTCGTACGGGAGTAAATCGAAGTGAAGAAAATCTAAATTTCCAGAAACTTTAAATAATTAATTCATTAAACAAAATAACATTGCGTTGCAACAAACTTTTACTTTAAAAACAATTAAAAAAGTTATTTGACTCATATCGCTTGCATGCAAGAAAACAGACAAAATTAAAAAATAACAAAATTTTAAGGAGAGACAATTCAGGGAGGGGGGGGGGAAGGCTACCAGTTCGTTCCCGTCAAATCAAAAAAAAAAAAAAAAAAAAAAAAACAAACAAACAAAAAAGCGAAATACTCAACCGCACCATTCAGATTTTCCTCAAATTTTTTTCAGATGATTTATAGGCTAAGATAACCACAAAACACAATTTTGAAAGTACTATGATAATTAAATACTGAGAAAATAATTATTATTAGGTTGTAACGAAAGTTTTCCGCCACTCCAAGTACTACCTGCACAAGCAGTTCGCGTTGGTGTCTTTGCCAATATTTTGTAAAACGATTTTTGTTATTTGAAAGAAAAGACTTGTTTTAGAGCACTGTGTTGTGAAATACGTAAAACAATATCGTTATGATTAAGTATAAGGTGTCTGAAACAAGGGCGGCTCCAGACTGAATTTTCGGAGGGGGCCATTGAACTTTTCAGATGGGTCATTGTCACATTGTCCAAAATACAAATTGAACGCACGAAGTCATGAAGTATGCGAATCTAAGGTTACAAAACAAAACTTCGGAGGGGGCCATTGAACTTTTCAGATGGGTATATACATTGTCCAAAATGCGAATTGAACGCACGAAGTCATGAAGTATGCGAATCTAAGGTTACAAAACAAAACTTTGGAGGGGGCCATGGCCCCCATAGCCCCCTCACTGGAGCCGCCCTTGGTCTGAAATGGAACTACCACGCTACCAGATTGATCCATCATTTACTCTCAGTTCTGTCGCAAAAAGTCAGCTACAGAATGACACTGAATCATATGTACAGCTTAAGGTACTACTGTTGTATCATATGACAATGTGAAGATTTGGTACCGAAAGTTCAAAAACGAGGACTAGGATATTAAAGAAGCAGAGCGCTCTGACCAGACTACTGATGCTGATGAGGCCCGCCTACGAGAATTTGTGGAAGAAGATAAAATATTCATCCACGAGAGCTAGCTAAAAGAGTTAGACTTTAGGGCCATGTCCATTAGTCGCGCTAAGCATCGCATAAACTTGACATATAAGGTCAATAGCTGGGTACCGCGTGAGCTGACTCAAGCAAATCTGGCGGAAAACTTTCGTTACAACCTGATATAATTTAAAAATCTCCGCATAAAATTCGCCATTTTTTTCTTATTTCCTTGAATAACGCCACCTATAAAATTTAATGAAGTGAAAATTTGTTTACAGGGGTGACTTTTCAAGCTGATTCTAAAAATGTAATCAAAATTTGAGTACCTTCTATCAATTTTGCATAAACATTGCATTTGCTAAGAGACATCATGATTTTTTTTCGACATGTTTGATCGGAAACACATGTTTTAAAGTTTTATCTGTTGTTAAGATGGTGCACCAACTACATTCCAAAAAATTTCATCTGATCTTTTATCTCAGGAGCTGAAGGAAGAAAATTAAATTTTCATGTAATTTATACAATGCATATCCTGCTAATATTATAAATCTGAAAAAATTGCATGTTTGTGGATGAAATTTGGAAGTAAGATAGTTTATATCCCCAGGATTAACACATAGGCTACATTTCATGCATATAGCGTAAGTAGTTCTTTTACGGAGACATTCAAAAAATTCTGATACATTAAGTTCTATGGACATCTTTGAAACTTCTGAATAGATTCTAGAGATTTTTCCGTCAATAGAAATCTACACTATCTATGCTTAACGTAGGCTACAATTCATACAGCATAAATAGTACTTATATAAAGAGACTCAAAAGAACTCTAATATCCTCTGAAGGCATCTCTGTAACTACTGAACCGATTCTAAAACTTGTTTTCACTGATAGAAAACTATACTATCCCTGTATAATATAGGCTACCTTTCATGCATATTGTTGCGAAATAATAACTTAATTTGCTTTCGTATTGCATGCGCCGCCGTGAAACTAGTTTTACAGGCATAATAGCGAAGTCCTCAGGTAATGGTAAACCTGTGGAAGTAACCCTGTAGTCTTGGCGACAAACTTGGCGATCGTCTTGGCGGCTTGGCGACGGATTTGGCGACAAATGGTGGCTTCTAGAAAATTCATGTCTCGAGACCATTTTTCAATTTGATAAGATTGCTCCAGAAGTTTCTCGGCAATTCTGGTGACGTCATCATCTCTATAAAAGCGCTAGGATCTCTCTCCGGGGAGTTCAGTTGAGTGATAGACTTTGAAGCGCAAGGTTGATTCTGTTATTGTTATTTTAGTTAGTGCATGTTAATGTTTCTTGTACTATTTTTGAGCTGCGAGCCGTGGAATAAAGTTTTTTTTTTTTTTTTTTTTTTTTTTTTTTACGGTGCTCATTGGACTGCTTTAAAATACACCCACTTGGCGATTTTCGTAACAATATATCTTAAGTAATTATTTTGCAGGAAGACTCATATTACATTGTGCTCTATGGGTATCTCTGTAACTATTGAAGATTATTCTAAAGATTTTTTCATTCATAGGAAGCTACGTTATTTCTGACAAATATAAGCTAAAATTCGTGCATAAATAGATACTTTGCATGAATACTTGAATAGATTTTTATAAATATGCGTACAAGAAAACAATTTAAGCACGTCTATCTAACTAGAAAAGGATTATACAGTAAAATCTCAATGAAAAATGTAACATCGATAATTTTGCACCATTTGCGTGAATCGGCTTTTCATGACTGAGTTTAAACAGACTATTAGAAAATATTTATACATTATCATACTCGTAATTCTAATAATAATTATAAGGTATGATAAATGCATCAAAAACACTTACCTTAAAACAAAAAAGATAAGCATCTTAGCATAACCTGTTCCATTTAATAATGCATGGCATAATAATATATTTCAAATATCTAATAAAACTCTTTATTCGCTCAAACCACTTTGTTTTTTATTTTTTTATACGATAACCAAGTTTACTGCAGACGATTTTATTCATCCATCCTAATATGCAGAAGATGTCTTTCTGAAAATTCAGATTTCGGAAATTACTTAATAAAAAGCTATTTTAATATGTAACAGTTCACTATTTCTAATCCAGATATTAATTAGCAGACGATTGTAACCCATTTATGCCTAGTGTCCCATTTTTGGGGCGGCATTTTCGCAGTCGAAAACGTTATTTATTTTTCCTAACCTTTATTCACTAGCATTGAACCTAAACTCCACAAAATATTTTAACCAAGAACCACAAAATATTTTAACCAATAAGTTATGACCAAGTAGGATGTTGAGATTTCAATTTTTATATACAATGATTTTTTAAAGTCATCCCTTGTTCAAGAAATTGACATCAGAAATTTATCTGTTATTGCTAGTATTAGCAAAAATCGAAGAAAGTCGCAAAAATACTTGGGCATAAATGGGTTAAATTCTCATGTTTCGGCTGAGCTAATGGATACGTGTTCGTAAAACTCCTTTTTCTGCATTTACCATGTTTATTCACGTAAATTTTTATATCCATGGTTCACGAACTCAAAATAAATAAATAAAAGGATTCTTTCTGATCAATCTGAATCTGACATCACAGTCTTTTAATGACTAAGTTTTGGGAGCAATTTCAAACATGTGACATCAAAATGACGTCGATCAAATTTGGGATTGGAATTCGTAAAAAAATCTTATGTTCTTTGGTGACAGCTTATTTTCATTTTAGAAAAAAAAAAAAAAAAAAAAAAAAAAGAAAAGAAAGAAAAGAAAAGAAAAAGTCAATCTGTGTAATCTAAATAATCGAAATAACAAAAAAAAATTCACAGTTATTTCGTTCGTGGCGTGTTTTTTAACATGTAAATCTCACCGTCAGTCAGGTATCTGAAAGCTTTCTGCGTGGAAAAAATAAAAAATATCTTAAACTCCGGGAACGGGTGGACGTTCTAAGTTTTAAAGTGAACTATCATTTATATATTCGCGGAATCTTGTAGGTTTGCAATCCTGAACAAAAAGCAGATTCTTCATTTTAAAAATTGTAACTTACCATGCTTACATGTTGTTGTTTTCGCGTCCATGGATAGACGATCGCACTATCCATGGAAATAGGTGCCATTGCCCCCGAGGGGAGGTTGGACTTCTGCTTGTTGGTCCCTCATCTTGAACCAATTCCAGATGAGGGACCAACCACCACCTGAAATCGGCACCCTCAGAGGCATCATTTGAACATGGAGGACATTGGAGCCCCAACGGATTTTACGTGCACCAGCTCCCATTAGTGTACACCGTCCCACAACAGCCCAACCGAGAGAGGAGTTCACCTTCCGAAGCACTGCCCAAACCGGATGCTGCTTCTCTTTCCGTGTTCTTAAGGGAACGGAGTTTAGTGACTAGGCCACTGTACTTATATACGTCACTGTGTGTTTATATATAAACAAGATATTAAATGTAAACAGTAAATGAATGCATAACGATGATGTTGACAGATTCATATTAAGTGTTTTAGACAATGGCATAATAGCCAATCATAAGTCTGAATCAATAATCTTCTAAAAGGGTCATAAATGCCAAAGAGACCCTAAGCTTAGTAGACAAAACGTGGTTAAGCCGAGAAAAATAGTAAAGGCTGGATCCCATTATTACTTGTTTCCTCTGGAGAAAACTATTTAAAGATTATATAAGTAAGACTTATAAAGACTAATTTATGCCACGTTTAGAACAAGTCAAATATTAAAACAACAGTATACGATGAACAAACATAAATAATTATTAAAAATGTAACAATTCCTGATTCCTCGTTCATTGTAGCAATAAATGCAAACCAGCATTCCTATTGTTCTAAAACAGAGGATGTTAAGATATTGTTGCGGACAATAAAATTTCAACAATCGACTAACAATGCATTTATCATTTCTAACGAAACTTTTTTGAAAGTGTGATGTAAAGTTGAACGTTTGCGATTTTAACTGCAATTTTACTGTGTTTTCTGACTATCTAATTATTTTCACGTTTATTACGTTTTTGCACGGCGTTGTTACAACGATTTTTCTTCGTCTTTTGCCTTGATAAAGTTTAACTACTACCTCATCTAACTTATTATCAAATACTACACCTGCATAAAACTAAACTTTGTCGAAATGTCTTCTTCAATGCTTCCCTCTGTTGAAGAAAGTCTGTTGGATACCGGTAGTGACTATTTTACTGCAGTCTCTGGAATAAGTTCATACGTAACAGCTTCGGCTCCCGCTCCAAGACCTGACCGACAGGCTCCACTAGCTCCAGAACCTGTTCGGCAGGCACCAGTGGCTCCATTTCCAAAAACTATTCGTTATCCTTGGCATCTTATGGAGCGTTTTTTGGAGGACTGTGTCGCTCCTTCGCCTCTTAAGCTCTATGGGGACGTTTATGGTATCCCGGGAGCATCTGGATGGGATCGTCGACTACGAAATGCAGGTCTTGATCCATCTCGTTATGTGAAGAAGAGGAAGTCTAAGTTAATAAAATTTTTGAAGAAAAAGCTTTCCTTCCTATGTGCCAAGGATCTGCAGAGTAAACTGTAGTAAACTGAATCATCCAATTTTGAACTCACGAAAACTAACCTGACTTTCTCAAAACTTTTATTGTGACTTCCAACTCTCTATTTTAGCATAAATCGTCAATGAGAAGATATTAAACAGTGTGCCTTACCCGACTAGTCTAAACCAAGGTTGAAACAAACCGTTTCGAACTTTTTAATCTTGGTACATACTTACCTTCGTCTAATGAGTCCTTGATGAACTCTTCTTCAGACAAAGACTTAAGACTTTCAAACTGCTCAAAACTGTCAAAACGAACGAACTCTTAAATGGAATGATTTTTCTGAAAAGTGAGCAACTATACAGCGTCTTCAAATTACCCGACTAGGACTAGTCTAGACCAAGGTTGAAACAAACCGTTTCGAACTTTTTTATCTTGGTAAACACTTATCTTCGTTTTATGAGTCGTATATGAATTCTTCTTCAGTGCAGCAAAACTTTCAGAACTGTTTGCCGAAATGTAGTCAAAGACGGAACTTCGCTAAGAAATATTCTCCAGAAGGACAGCGACAAAGCCTGAAGAATTCACTCATTGAGTCTGAAAATTGCTCCAGGCGTCAAAATCAAGGTTGAAACAAATGTTTCGGACTATTTAACCTTGGAAAAGCTTACTTCGAACTTAAGAGTCGTTGATGAACTCAATTTTTAATTACAGGGGAGCAAATGCAAACTTTCGAGATTTTCAAAAGTATTTGCTTCAGTGTAGAGTCAAAAACGAACTCCAAAAATCAAGCCTGAGCATTGAAGCTTGGACTATAGGCTATGATTGTACGAGTCAAACAGAACTCATTCACATTTTTAAGAACTAACTTAACAAGAGTCTGTATTGAACTCGGGTATTTATTTATTTTTCATTTCTTGCATTTCAATGTAAATTTAAATCTGTAAAACATTTTTTTAAATAAAAGCAAAATTCTCATCCGATGAAATGTTGTGTGCTTTGATTTATTTAACACTAGCTGCGCGCCCGTTATTCGCACGGTAGTAAACGAAAATTTTCCTAACATGTGTAATTCCAATTAATTCCAGTGATGTGAAATCTAAAATAAAAACAAAATTATTTGACTCTTGACGTAAAGTTTGGGCCATGAGTACTAACCAGACATTATTGCAATATAATGACTCAAAACACTACGCCAGTGTCATTCGTGATCAGAAGTAAAAAGCTTAGCGGTTTGCAGAGAACTCCTGTCTTCCAAAACGTGTTATTTCTACATCATACTGTTTTCTAGGTTCAAGTTGTAGCATTACTACATGACAATACATGAAATGGATAACCGTTTATTTTTAAATAGCTGTGCACTTGCTCTTCATACAGGAAGAAGCGAATATTTTACTAAAATCACACATATTTGCATGTGAAAAGACAGAATTTCCTTTTTTAAAAAGTTCAAGCAATATCTTCTGTTGAAATTATTACGGAGACACACACACACACACAAAAACCCACAGACATCTTCTTTTATAATAAGCAGGGATAGGGGGCTATGAAATTCAATTTATTCACGAGAAGAGTTTATGCGACATGCTTTGCTTTTTTCGAAGAACGGGTGTTCAAAGTTGGGAGGACAATGAATCCGATTGTAGTTATAATATCACTAACAAAAATATGATTTTGTTCATAGAGATATAAAATAATTTCTGGCAAACTATTATAGATGGTCAAATAGAAAATAATTTCTGGCAAACCATTATAGATGGTCAAATAGAAAATAATTTCAGGCAAATCTTTATAGTAGGTCCAACAGAAAATCATATCAGGAAATTCATCACTGTAATCAAATTGAAAATTAATCAACAGAAAATCCTCATCAATAGATAATCATAGAATTACGGGTTTGATTATTCACCTACAATGAACATGAATGTTACCATTATAGTAGGTAAATAGAAAATGACGTCAGGTGAATCATTATAGTTAGTCAATTCAAATTCTTTCTGAGACAGCGGCAGTGCTCACTAGTTAAGTGTATATGTTACGGCCAAAGCCCGAAGTTCGGCCAGTTCGCGATTTGGCTGGCCGATTCACGTTTTGCCCAAGAGGTTTGGCCAAAGTCCGAAGTACTTGCAATTAATATTGTATATTGTACTTTGGATGGCCATTTCGCGAAGTGGCTGGGAATCCTTGGCCTAAGCCCGAAGTGATAATGGTAGACTGACCGGTATCTATTTGCCTTTGCAAAAGGTTTCATACTTAAGCGATATTTCGGAAGACAATCTGATCCGGAATCTTTAGCAATAGGTCTATGGAGCAGAAAAAAACTAAGGATACCCCTTAAAGGTAGTTGAAAAATGGAGTACTCAATTTGCCTTTGCATTCTTACAACTTACGCAGCGTCTTTGCTCAAGATATAATTCGTCATTTTGAAGGGCGCAAATCCAATATTCTTTGCACTATCTCGTTGTTTCAGCGTATATGGTCCCTGAATAATTCCTATTATGGCTTTAATATGAGAACAGACTAACACGAGATCATATTTTTATATATTACAAGCTTATTTTTTAACTCAGTGATGCCACTTATAATTGAACTCGGTTCTTAAACAATTGTACTTCAAAAAAAAAAGGAAAAAAAAATAAAATAGTGCACAGAAGTACTCATTTTTAAATACTTCATTTTTAACAGAGTGTAAAACAATCTGCTCTTGATTTCTTTCTTCCTACTTTGGCCGATCGTCCCAAGCCACTTCGCAAATCGGCCGGTCAAAGCCCGAAATCAAGAAAAGATCACACATTGGCTGGTAAGTTTACAGCAACGTTGGCCAAAACGCGAATTGACCGGCCAATTCGCGAACAGGCCGATTTCGGGCTTTGGCCGTAACATATATAACTACGATGAGACATCTGATGAACGCAGAACTCACTAGCCATGTTATGATTATTATTATTGAAATTGGTCTGATTATTCACCTCCGATGAACATGAATGCTTCAGCAGTGACTGTGTGGAAGTGGGGAGCATCTGCCAGAACTTCGCAACGGAACAGGCCCGCAGAAAAACCATCCAAGTCTTGTAGTACCACCGAAGTGTTGGTGGATCTATTCACCTACAACAAACAAAAGAAACTCTTACAAATCAAATACTTCATAGATTTGAGGTCAACTAGGCTCCAGCCTAACGGTCCACACCAGGCCCGTCGAGAGACCAACTCGGGTCCGGGGGGTGGATATCTGCCGGGCCCACCCCCCCCCCCCCTAAAAAAATATTCACATTGTAAAATACAAATAAACAGCTTTTTTTTTTACACTATTTAGCATTTACAAATTTCAGTTTAAAAAAGACAATTTCATTAAACAGTTTAATGTTGGTCTTTATAATACGAATAATTGGATTTTTTCTTTACAAAATTAAAACTTTTTAAAATTAGCTTTTCTCGCTTTTTTGAGACGAAAGTATCAATAATAGTTTTAAAGTATAGTTCTTTCGCTAGTGCCGACTGAATACAAAGAGTTCCTAAACTGGAAGTACGTGTTTGAGTCGAACAAGAGCGGTGGAAGTTTTTTTATTCTCTTTAGCACACTGAATGAACTCTCAGCACTAGCAACCGAAACGGGTAAGGTACAAAAAACACGCAAAGCTACGCAAATGTTTGGGAAAAAAATGGCATCGAGATTCTGAGAAGAAATAGAGTTCAGTAGTCCAAATGGTAAAAGGCTCTTCGTTAAATAAGCTCTTCGGCTTCGTGAAAGGCTCTTCGCAAACGCTCGCGCCCCCTAGAGTGGGCGTAGAGCGTTTGTAGAGAGGGCGCCAGAAAAATAGACAAAGAGAAAGCGATAATATATGTTTTGAAAAATCATCTTATTCATTCTCATTTTTACTCAAAAACATACCCATTTTCGATTAAAATGTTTGTTCAAACTTTACTGATAACGTCATTTTTTAAAACAGGCGACTAAATGTTCACTGTTGAAAAATAAAAAACTGAATATGTGCAGAAAAATATGGAGAGGGGGGGGGGGGAGGCGCGACATTAAAAGGTTGGGAACCGCTGCTCTAATTAAATTTAATGAGCTATTACAAATATGCAAAATAAATGTTCCGAACAATTTCACTTGGCTTTTAGGCAAAATCAATAAATAGTGTGCTAAACGTAAAAGATATAAGTTTAGAAAACGATCTAATGAATTCTTAACATATAAAAATAAATATGTGAAAAGCTTTACAGAATCACTACCTAAAAAGCTTCCATGAAATGTTCCATTAGCAATAAGATAATTTTAACCTCAAAAGTTTGCTGTGAGAAATTAAGCCTATGCATGAAGCACTGGCGAAATAACATACTTTATAACTAATAATCAGTGGCGCACACAAGGGAGGGGTTCAAGGGGTCCGGACCCCTACCAAAAGAGTTGTCAATTTTCCTTCGTTAAATAGTCATGAAACTTTTGACTTTTAAATATGTTAGAAGAAATCAAATTTTTATTTTCAGCAGTTAAGATAGATAAATAAAAACACAGTAAAAGGGGGGTTACGATAAAAATATAAAAAATCCGCATTTTTTCAGGTGGTTGGTGTCACAGCTTTATGGGTTGGACCCCCTCCAAGAGAAAATCCTTTCTGCGTCACTGCTAATAATTATTTTAAAAATAAATAAATAATCACTGTGATAATAGGAAAGTGTAAAAGGGTAAGTAAACTCGCCGCAAACACTAAAAAATCCACATTCCGAGAGCAATTCTGAACAATTTTATTCCAATAACATTTTGGGGATGACTGAATTTTCCCGCGCTTGGAAATTATCAAGTTTGCACCTGCCGGCCTAGAGTTGTGATGGTGATTCCTCGCGTATGAGAGCACAAAGGGTGGTGCATTTGCCCGCATCAAAATAAATAAATAAATAAATAAAAGAGCGTGCATGACGTCAGCAATCCAGTTTTGTTTAGGACCTCGTCTCGTCTTTGCTTCTTCCAGTCGGTGTTGGTTTTCGCGAATTCTATTTCTGTCTATATAGAAAATTTTTTGAAAGTTTAACCCGGGCCCCCAGAAAACACGGGCCCGGGGGGGAATCCTCCTCTCCCCCCCCCCCCCTCGACAGACCTGGTCCCCACATTTTAAGAAGCCCACCAAATAATTAAAGAACAAGATATCATCAATCATAAGAGAATTTACCGCTAAAATCTTTTTTTGCTATAGTAATAAGAATTAAGTGAAAATGCACTAATACCAATAAACAAAAAGAAAAAGAAAATTGATGCCCATTTTGAACGCATCGATTATAAAACACTTTCAATCACAATCTTATTGGCGCACGTACTAACGAACAGTTTACCTGCTCATGCTCCCAGTGCCGGATCTAGGGGTGGGCAAGCCGGGGCCCCTGCCCCGAGCGCTGCTTGCAGAGGGGCGTCAAATCGTCTATGAGACAAAGAAAACTTGACAAAAAATAGGATGGAGGGCGCCAAAGGTATGTTGCCCCGGGCGCCAGTTCTGCGCGGTCCGCCACTGCATGCTCCCACCGTTGCAAAAGCATTGTGGGGTTCCATCTTTACTTCTCGACATATTCTCGTTATATCCTAGCGCATGCGCTCGTGCACAAACGCTAGACCACAGCGAAGCATTCAAAAGGCCATACCGGAAAGCAAAGATAGACACGGAGGGGATCACTGCTGTGCTGTTGTATCTTTGCAACGATGGTAGCGAACAGGTTAAAACCTCTGAGACACACACACACACATTAAAGAATTTCATAAATCGCTTTCAGAGATTGTGGGTGTTATTTTGCTTCATCCTGCCAAAAAGCTTTTTCGATAGAAAGAATTCTCAATTGAAAAGCTGAGTATATAAACATGCTGACTTTTTTTTTTTTTTTTTTTTTTTTTTTTTGATTTTCCGGCTGAAGAATATGTTAAGGACTACATTAAATGCTGGCCGTTCTCTAGTTCTACTAATTCTTATAACATAGCTTTGAACATAGCCTCCTATGGCTTTGAACAGAAGATAATATTTAACACAGTAGAACTTATGTCCACTATCAACAATTTCCCCTTAACATGTCCACCCACTTAGCTCTTCAGTCACTTACTACACAAATTTTTGATTCGATCAAATATTTGTTCATCGAAATGATCGCATTAACAAAAGGAAAATGGAGGGCAAGGGTGGCCTTCTCAAAAAAACACTAATCCTGGTTTTTTGTCTTAATCAGATCTTTGGATATGCTCGTGCACAGTAATTCACCAATAGTTAAGATTAGAGTATTTCGACGGGCCTAACAACCAGAAAGGCATTCTTTTGAGTGGCTCTGTAAATAAACTGCCCTGTCGTTTCTGAGATATGCAAGTTATGTACATACATGCTCATACGTACGTACTTACAGGCATCAGGACAAAACTAGTCAAAATAGACGTACGGTCGGTCAAAAAGGATTAGACACGCATAGACACGGCCATATATACATGCTGACGTTAAGACGTCCATCTAAAACTCTTCGAAGTAAATGTAGAGATAGTCAAAATCGATTTTTTCATGAAAATCTGCATACCGAAATTTTTCGCGATCTCTTAACTGCCTTTTACTTCGTACAGGGAAGTAAAAAAGGTATTCAATTTCAGTTGTTGGGGGATTATAACGGACTAAATTAGTTGATCAGGCCTTCGACTTTCATTTTTCTACTGACATATTACTTTTTGAAATGATTAAGGATAATTAAAAAGGATGTTTCTAACACCCTTTTTCTTGCTTTAGTACAATATAATAGAATAGCAGAATTGAAGTGAATTGAAGAATGCGCAGTCGACTGTCACTCTGATCTCATTGAAACGACACGTCGAAGAATCTGTAGCAGGGTTACTCAAACTATGATCCGCGGAGCACTAAGCGCTCTTCGCGTAGTTAACAAGCAAATAACGCTGAAAAATATCTTGTTCTTTTAGCCTCAAATTCACTAGTCTAAAATTTACAGAAGTTGCTCCGCCAAAATTAAAACACCCCAAAAGTGATCGACCAGAAAAAGTTTGAAAAATTCTGCTCCATAGAACCCTTCGGTGATCATCGATCTCCGCTTACGTCGATGTAGATGCCTCTTTTGGGAAAGAACATGACGCTTGGCTCCTCACTTGGGGAGAACCTGTAGAACTCTTTGTCGTTGTGGAACCAACGGATAGTGTAGAGGACATCGCCTTCCAAGTCTATGTTGCAAGACAGTTGAACGTCGAATCCGGCCGGACGACTCTCGGGAACTTTTAACAGTGTCAGCCGAAGAGAGGAAGAAACTGTTGGAGAAAAGGGCAGTAAATAAATAAATGGAAGCTGCTAACAAGCCGGGTCATGCAAATCATTTTTCGGTCGGAAATTGGACCCCACACACTGGAAGCATTCAATAAAATAGTCCAATTTTCTTTTAACCCTTTGAGTTGCAACCCTTTCCCAATGCTGAAAAAAGGGCAGCCGTTGCCATCACTCGACTTAACTACCAGCACGATGGCGGACGATCGAAACGTTCATCGCGTGCCACAGATCTAGAGACCCTTTCTTGACGACAGCTGTTGTCAAAATAAAGGGTCTCTAGATCTGTGGCACGCGATGAATGTTTCAATCGTCCGCCATCTTTCTGGTAGTTAAGTCGAGTGATGGCAACGGCTGCCGACTTTTTTCAGCATTAGGCAATCTATCCAGCTGTTCTCGCATTCTTAAATTTTTCAGCAGATGTCAATGCTGTTAAAAATAATCGTGACAATTTTTTCTACGGGAAATGACGTGCTTAAAAGTAAAGGATACTCGAGGAGCTATGTCATCCGCAACTATTTTTATGGAAATCAAATCTATTCTTCATGACTGGCAACAGTGAAAACGTCAAAGTTTGGTGTTCCCAGAGCGGGAAGAGTGCGCGTTAAAGGGTTAATAAATTTCGTAGAGTAAAATTTTAATACTCAAGGAATTCAAAATTACCTCTTAAAACGCAGTGAAAATTGCTCTTTTTTTTAATAAAAATTGAAAAATCCATCTTTTAATTTTGAAAATTAAGAGTGTTCTCATAGTCACCAAAGTAAGATAGTTGACGGAAAAACAAGTAATTTTTACAAGTTTCTTTTACACATATTTTAAAATTAAGGAATCACAGTTGTGAATAATCTTACATAATTTATCAATGAAAATATTACTAACATTTGTTTAAATATTACTGAAAATTTAACGGTGGACTTGGCAGTTGGCATCTCAGCTTAAACATGCAGCGCATGCCTAATGTCTTTCTTATTTTAAAATACAGATAATTGTTATCAACGTCCCCTCCCCCCCCCCCCCAAAAAAAAAAAAAAATCTGAAATTAGCTTTCCCATGTTACATGGACATTCAAAATTTTGAATTTCCACCAACAATAAAAGTTTACGACGTTAACTTGGATCAATAATTTCAAAACAGCAACTTAAAAAGTATTTAAACCGAAGTCCGTTTACTGTTTGTTTGTTTTTTTTCCCGCTAACGTCCATTATCCGAAAATTCTTTTAAACGACATTTTGAGCTGCAAGTACAGATAAATTTAATGCTTTAAGGAAATTTTCGTAACTTCGTTCGCTGCACGACCAAGGATGACCAATTCACACCAGATGAAGCTTTCATTAAAATCATTGTAATTCTTTTTTTTAAAATAAACTTTCATGTATAACAGGAATATTCAGATATTTATTTAGCAGTTTAAATAGTTATAAATGATGTACAGTTTTCACAGCCTGCTCAGTCTTGATGACGATGTTTCCTATTAAACTAAATAAATATTTAAAAAAGTTATCTATCATTCGGAAAATTGGATTATCAGATGGTCCCTATTTACGGCCCCAATCATGTTGTATAATTGAGGTTCTATTATATTAGATAAATCATAAAAAATTTCTAAACAAACTGATAATGCCTTACATATTCACTCCCTAACAGTCACAACAATTTCGCAGTGAATTAAAGTAACACATATACCAAAAAGAAAAGGAAAGAACGAAATTAAAAAAAAAAAAACTTTCTGTCTTTCTTCAGAGAGATTCAATATTTTACTGCGAAAAAAAGCAATAAAGCTTTTTGTTCCTTACTTTGAGCTACTGATAAGAAATGGAACAACCAAAGTACCATCCAATTTGTCATAAGTACCTATTAAAAAAAAAAAAAAAAAAAAAAAATTCACAGTTACGTCTTTGCAGTGACATTAAGATAGCAAGGGCAAAGCAATAATAACTAAAGTGATAGGGAAAAGGTATGAAGATGAAAAAAGAATAAGTACGCCACAAAACTGTTATATGATATCGAAAGGATGAAGAAAATGAGCTATTGTTCTTAAGGTTTGTTTGTAGAAGATAGAAGTAATAACTCTACTCTACCTAGCAAACTGCTTAAACTAAGAAATACTCTAAATAACAAACGGATTAGAGTCGTTTACAGAAGTGGTTATTTTCTTACATCGGTTAGTAACTACTCCACAAAAAGTGTTTAATTAGTAGTTAGCTTATCGAAGTTTATAACAAGTTAGTTTATTTTTCAACAATTACAGAATTCAAAATGAAATACTATTAATAATAATCCATTTCAGTTCAGTATTTTATACGAAAAAATAATTACATTTCGGCATAGCACGGTAGGAAATTTCACTAACACTTCCACACTTTTTGTGGAGTGATTATTAACCGCTGTATGGAAACGTCTTTGACATAATAAATGTTTCTAATGAAGTTTTAGGATATTTAACAACATTAACCCTTTATAAGGCCATGGAAAGAATATTTACCACCTACGGTCTATTAAATACAGAAATCAATTATCATTAGTGAATTTTCTGATTTTTGTTATATTCAGTTATATTGGATGAATATTTTTTCCATACATCTAGATTCTAAATTATATTAAGCTTATGTCTTTCATTCGTAATTTTAAAGAAAGCTCGAATAATTACTCGAAAATTGAGCATAAGAATCATCGCTTTTAATTTTATATTTTTGCGTTTAATTCCGTGCACAAACAGCAGGTAGTTTTCTGACCTTGATTTTTTGAATAATTAATGTATTCTCCTGCAAAATTTCTATGCTTGCTTAATACTTGTTCCTCCAATTTTCACGTGGTATATTACAGTAGAAGGAAAATATATTAATTAATCCTAAAAAAAGGGGCTAGAAAAATCCCAAGTACTTTCGACTCTCTGCACATAAACTCGCCTTATAAAGGGTTAATGTGTGCAAAACTTTTTGTTTTTGCTCTGAACATACGTCTTCTGAACAAGTGATATCGAAAAACTTTCTTCAAGATTTCTTTTAATTTGATAAAGTGCTTATATATTGATACATATTAGTAGAAAGACTTTAAAAAAAAACTGGATTAGATTAAAAAAAAATAAGAATAAAATTATAATTTCTATTTTTTTTTTTTCTGGGTGGGATAAATGGTGGTATGGTTAGACTTTGCAAAGTTCTATATTATACTGACATTTCTATTTCTACTTTAGTAAATATTCCTGGAACAATGTTTTCAATCAATAAAATTGACATTTTAATTTACTGTTTATTGTCAGAAATTGATTCAGTTGAATATAACGTAGCCACATACAAGAATATTTTGGAGTGTGACTGAGAATTCAAAAAACTAGAAATGCAATTTAACTTATAAAAAAATCGACATAGCATAGGGTCAGGCGGGGGAAAATGGTGGGAAAATCATGCATTTTTTTTAAGTCCTTCTATATAGATTGAAAATACAGCATTTTTTAATGTTATTACAATACTTTTGATTAACATTTAAAAAAATACTTTTGATAATGTTAATAAAATACTTTTGATATTGATACCCCCATTTTCGCCCACCATGGTTGAAAATGGAGGTAGTACAAAAGTACCTGTATATTTTTAATAAAAACCATGCTAATGCTGTGAATGAAAGAAAATGCACCCAATTCAATGTATTCTTTGTATACTTCAAGAAAAAGATGCCCATAAAATGATTGTTTCCCAAAATATGTAGCTAAATAAATAATGTCCACTATTATAAAATTCAGGTTCACTCAGTATATGACAAATGCTACTTGGTTCCACACAAGGGTGTAGGCAGGGAGGGGATGGCTGATGGGGCTGTAGCCACTTCCGACATAAGTAAACATAAGATATGAAAAATATTACGTATTTGTGGATAAATGTGAAACTTCCCTTTGAAAAATTTGAGGTTCATCTACGGACCTCAGCCAAATTTAATATTTTCTCCAATGCATGTTTCGCCAACTGCAGAGATTTCAAAATCAATTTATGTATTTACTTTTTCCTTCGGGTTTTATTTTTTCAATTCATTTTTATATGCGAACACTTATAGACAAAGTAAAGGGGTTCCATTCCCCTCCCCGCCCTTTCAAAAATAAGATATGTTATATCAATTTTTATAAGCTATATTGCAATCTAGTTTTTTGAGTTTTCAGTTACCTCCAAGGAAAAATTCTTGGCTACGCTACTGGTTCCACAAAATTACTTTCTACAATAAACAGATAATTAAAATTTCAGTTTCATTGATTATAACTGTTGTTTCAGGAATATTTAACTATAGGAGAAATATAAATGTCAGTACCATATAGAACTTTGCTAAGTATAACCCATAACCCCCATTTTACCCCATCTCAGAAGAAAAAAATTTTTTAAATATAAATTACAATCTTATTCTTAATTTTTATGCAATTCAGTTCTTTTGAAGCCTCTCTACTAAAATGCATCAAAATATAAATTCTTTATCTAATTATAAGGAATCTAGAAGAAAGTTTTTCAATACCTGTTGTTAGCAGGCAGTATGTTTAGAGCAAAATCAAAAAGTTTTGAACACGTTATTACTGTTGAAATATCCCAAAACTGCATTAGAAGTTATATTGTTAAAATTTATCTCCTTAGAAAAAAAATATTGAAACATCTAAATTTTTATGACAAAAGGTATTTTTCAATATACCCCCATTTTCGCCCAATCGACCATTTCCCCTATCTGACCCTAGCTTTTTTTTGGGGGGGGAGGGTGGATGGAACCCTTTATTTTGCATACAAGTGTTTGCATATAAAAATGAATGAAGAAAAGAAAGAAAAAAGAAATACATAAATCGAATTTGAAATATTTGCAGGTGTAAAAACATACATTAGAAAAAATATTAAATCTGGCTTAGGTCCGTAGCTGAACCTCAAAATTTTCAAGAAAAACTTTCAAATTTATTTACGAATACGTATTTTTTTTTCTTATCTTATGTTTACTCATTTCAGGGGTGGCTGCAGTCCTACCAGCTATCTTCTGCCACCAAGTAACATTTGCAACATACTGAGTGAACCTGAATTTGATAATCGTGGATTTTATTTTCTTAGCTAAATATTTTGGGAAATAATCCTTTTCTGTACATTTTTTTCTTTTAGTACGTTAAAAATACACTAAATTGAGTGTTTTTTTATTTCATGCATAGCATTAACATGATTTTTATTAAAAATACACTGGATTTTCAGGCGTAAGAGTAGTTTTGAACAGCATTCAGAACAAACTAATGATGTTGAACTCTCTAAAAAAAAAAAAATTCTTCACCCAATGCACTAATACTAACAGTAAAGCTTCATGAGCTTTCAACTTTCATAAAAAATTCATAAGCACAAAAATTACCTTCAAAAATGGGCCGCAGAGTTATCTGTCTGAGGAAAATTTATTAAATTCGGTGTGTTTGGCATATTTAACTGAGTATTTCTTAACTCTTTAAGGCACAGAACATTGTTTTATCCACAACACAAAATAATTTATATTTACAAAACAAAGAATACCCCATTAAATATGAAAACAATATTTTTTAGTACTTACTAATACAGTTGTAAAGTAGTTAAATAAAAATTGGTAGTCAAATCATAATAGCATGCAATGACTTAAATAATGCTTGAATATGTGGTATGTTTTTCATATCACTATGCTCTAAAGAGCTAATTCCTACAGGTTTATTGTTTGTAACAGTTGATAATACAACTACTTAAAGAGACATTCTAAATTTTTCCAAGTCTGTAGCCCAATTATTATTATTTATTAAGTTGTTTAAAAGCTTACGATTTCCAAAAAGAGCCGCCTTAAAATCGTGTACGGGGATTCCGAAAAAGCAACTTTAAGATTTCATCTTGCTTTTCTTCCCAGCTGAAAGTAGGGATGGACGCGAGACAAAAAATAAGCGTCTCGCGTCTCGCAAAACAGCCTAAAAGCCTGTCTGAAGTGTTGAGGTCCCGTGTTCGTTCTCATCGCACGGCCATCGACCTAACGGTTTGGAGTTTTGGTCGGTTTTCTCCACATAAAGCGTGAATACGCGTTAGAACACCTTAACCCTTTGAGGCGCAACCCTTTCCCACGGACAGCCAGCTGTCGTCAAAAAAGGGTCTCTAGATCTGTGTGCACGCGATGAACATTTCGATCGTCCGCCATCTTGCTGGTAGTTAAGTCGATCGATGGCAACGGCTGCCCTTTTTTCAGCATTGGGCAATCTATTGATCTGTTCTCGCATTCTTCCATTTTTCAGCAGATGTCAGCGCTGTTAAAATAATCGTGACCATTTTTTGACGGGAAATGACGTGCTAAAAAGCAAAGGGTTCTCGTGGAGCTATGTCACCCGCATTTTTATAGAAATCAAATCTATTCTTCGTGACTGGCAACAGACAAAACGTCAGAGTTTGGTGTTCACAGAGCGGGAACACTGCGAGTTAAAGGGTTAAAAATCCTTCGACCAAGGCACCCCCCCCCTGTAGGCAGATGCCCTTTGTGAAGGCTTGCCATAACACAAAACAAACATCAGTAGACTTTAATTGGGATTTTTTAAACTGCCCTTCGCAAAACAAAACAGTACCCTGTTGCCTTAACCCAAATTCATTAAAGCCGAATTTATAATATCTGTTCCGTCAAAATTCAAAGAAACTCAAAAGGCTTCAAACAAAGGGTTCGAGAAATCCTGCTTGACTAAAATCAACTACAATATGAATTCCGATAAACATGGTGATATATTAGGGGACCGGGAAATAATGTCGTTTTAGCATTATGTCGATATTTCATCTAGACTGAACTACTAAGGCTAATAATAGGAAATTTAACATGAATGTGAAGATTGCAACGTAGGTGGTCGCAGGGCCCTTGCTAAAGGGGGGGGGGGAGATCTTCCCCATTTAACACTCGCAAAATTCTAATAAACTTGTTAAAATTAGATACCTAGTTGGCAAATTTGGTTAAAAAAATTTATGAAAACTGTAATTTACTGTCTATTTCTGGTACGCTTGGCAAAATCACGCAAACCCAGTTGGCAAAAGTAAAAAGTTGGCAATATAGTTGATGAAAAAATATATAAGTTGGTAAAAACCGATATTTGACTTGGCAGTATATATCGACATCTCCCTTCTCTTAAAAAAGGTCTTAGCAATGGCTTTGGGTGGTCGATGAGAGGATTTTCCAAAATTTGTAACCTATTGGGGGGGGGGGGAGGAAGCCAAAACGTTCTTTTCACATATCTATGTCTAGCTCAATGAAGAAGAGCTATCTGTAAAATTCTTGCTGTGAAATGCATTCGTGTACTTGCAGTTCACGAATGCCTAAAAACCACTTTCAGGACATCTTGAAGCCGAGGAGCATTGGTGACCGCCCTCCCCTTTTTTTCCAAACATAAAAAAAAAAAAAAAAAAAAAAAAGAAAAAAAAAAAAAAAAAAAAAAAACAGTTATCAATGGAATTTTTGTTTCCAAAAACACCAGATGTGAATTTAATGTTCAGATACAAGTATACTTTGTCATTAAAAACTTGTTAAAAGTTTATTTATCTGACTTTACTTTTTTAAAAACTACGTTACTTTCCGGTGCACCTAGTACTACCCGAAAGATTATTACCAGAGGCTCCACTAACTAGTTAAAATTTTATACACTCGATGTCGATGAATGTTCCAGGTGGTCAGTTGAAACGTGAAGTCGGTGAATGTTTCATGGTAGAATGTTTCGAACATGACGTTTGTTCTATCCCTGAATATAGTAAAAATAAACACTTTCGAATTTGTAATAAAAGAGCGTCTCTTTATTTATTTTGATAAATATTTCTTTATCTAGTTTTTAAGAATAGAACTTAAACTAGTATTTTAATGATTTTGGGGCCCTATGCCAAGGCTTAATTGGGCTGTATGGTAATCAGACCTTGCACGTGTGCGGTTAATGCTTCATTATATTTTTCAAAAATACATACTTTAGCCACTAAATTAAATACCGAAGAGTTGGTGGTTAAATGGATCAGCAAGGACTGCACTTTTCAGCGTAGGGGCCATTTAACTATATTTTTTTGCGACTGTCAGAGAACGCGCTGAACTAAAAGAAGAGTACGTAAAATATTTTAAAATATTTTTTAATGTGACTAGGTTTTCTTCAAATTAATAAAAATAATCAATTCTCTTCACCTTAAAAAAAAAAGACTGAAATTGCATTTTAAAGCTATGCGTGAAATGTGCTCTAATCCTAACTAATCTATGCAAGAACAGAAGAAAAAAAAAAAAAAAAAAAAACCTTACCTGATGAAAACTTGACACTGACATACCTCCGACCACCTCAGACTCTGGTGACAAACTAACTTAAAGTTCGTGTCCTTTACGAGCAAGAAACAATATTCAGGACGAAATATCTCAATTTTTTCAACTTCGGGCGAAATCATCAGATTATGAAATATAAAATAGGTGGGTGTGGTACGGGGAAAGAAAAAATTGCCCTCTCCCCATCAAACTATCGAAAGATTGAAGAAAAATTGCCCTCCTCCATACACCCGAAATTATTTTATACACGATGGTTTTGTGGCGAAGTTCGGCCAATGATTTTTTCTAATAATGGCGTGTATGTTATTTATGAAAATCGGAAAATAATTCATAGCGGATAAAGGTTGATCTGGGAGGCTATAGATTCAATTATTTAGAATCTCATCTCGGAAAATACAATTTATGTGTTCTTTACGACCAGTGGTGTTCTTCGAAAAGTTAGTTTCAATTATTTTATTCTGATAAGAATTTTATTTAGTATAAGGGTAGAGTTATTTTACAAAACAACTAGCTGCTACCAGCGACTTCGTCCGCGTTTGCTTTATAATTAGGTCCAGAGAGAAATGAAGCATGTATGAATAACAAATATGTTTGCACTATAGACACAAAAGTGACTGTATTTAAATATTATTTATTTTTTACTTATTTTAAATGAAGTATAATGCATGGTAGTATGTTTTATTTAAAATAAGGGAGTATGTGCAGAGCTACTAAATTTAGATTTTTTTTTTTTTTTTTTTTTTTACGCATTTGGCGAATAGAGACAGTTACGGCAATACTTGCGAACTATTTTGAGTGTTCTTGTAAAAGAAATATTTATGCATTTTGCATGAATTTTAGCCTTATCTTATATGCTCAAGTCTCCGAAGATCAGCGTGCTGTAGATTTGTCTGGAGAACATTCATTTTTAATATTATAGATAGATAGATCTGGCGTAGAACTGGCATGATTTCCTTGGTATTTCGTGTTTTCCAAATGCACGCGATTCTTCATTGAAGTAATAGCATTTCAGTTAGCTCAAAACATAAATCATTTTATACGGGCGAAACTCGCCAAGCATGGCAACGTAAACACAGTTTTTAATCAATAATTAAAAAAGTAATTAAAAATCTAAAAATCTAAGTAGCGTATAAGCATCTCCAGGGTCCCATCTATCTCTATATCAAAACTCATCATAAACGATTCAGTGGTTTAGGCGTGAAAGTGTAACAAACTCACTTTCGCTTTTATAATATTAGTTATATAGATATACTGTGTTTGATCAGAAGGGCATCTTTCAAACTATTTACACTGACGTTATACTTCCGTAAAAATTCAGAAGATTAATTTTTTCTGACCATGTGTTTTTAGGTAACCGATATTAAAGAAAGGTAGTACTGATGCTGTTTCATAGTGCATACACTATAATTCTATATAAAGTGGCTGCTGAAGCCAGTTGTCACCCCAATAATTTCTGAACGGCAAGAGCTAAGTCTAAAAGTAGGGTCTAGGTATAGCAAAGATGCCGTGCGCTACGCAAGGAAACTGCTTACAGCGCCACCTGGGGGCTAAATTCGAAGTTAGCGTTTTCATCTCAAAAACGATCCGAGATACAGGGAAAAAAATCCATTACAAAGCTGTTCAGGATTATTGATTTAGTAAGAAAAGACACTTTAATTTGCCCATGATGCTTATGCTTATTAATTTGCACAACAATGCTATGGATGGAAGGCACAAAACAGACATTTTTTTAGTCGAATTATCTAAAACAGCACTTACCTAGCATTAAGCTCATTTATTCTTCATACTAAAAGTGCTTTCCGTCAGCAACAATACATATCTGGACGCTGCGCTGGTCTGCGATTCCCGCTGGAATGGAAGTTGTTCAATATGGATGGTAACAAGCTGGCAAAAGCATCAGT
Organism: Cheiracanthium punctorium; assembly: GCA_038373885.1. Lineage (NCBI taxonomy): Eukaryota > Metazoa > Arthropoda > Arachnida > Araneae > Cheiracanthiidae > Cheiracanthium > Cheiracanthium punctorium. The sequence continues at coordinate 2,424,043 of JAWZYV010010738.1, read as the reverse complement.
AATACGTTTTCACGCCTTCAAATTTTAACATTAATGTGCTGGAGATATATCTTTTCTTAATAAAGCGGGGATCCTGAAAACTTTTTAATTGATTTTTTTATCGTATCTCGTACCGTTTAACCCTCTCGTCACCCTGAACCTCATATGAGGCTCCTACTATAGCAATATTTAGAGATAAAACAATTGAATTTAGTATTTTTTTCTTTCAGTGGTATCAATATCATTAATTTATGTAGAAAGTATACGAGGCTCTTAACTAGATGCATAAACCGTGCCTAGATTGCAGTACTAATCCATTTAGATCATTTTTTACAGTTTTCGCTTCATTGTTTCAGGAGAAAAATTAAGAAAATATTTACGCTGTTTTTTTACCATTTTTTTTTTTTCTTATTCCTCAACCTTTACCTAATATGTGTATCCTTTTAAATTAATTTTAGCATAAAAAAATGCTTCGAAAATGCAGAAATTAATATTAGAAAAATCTAATATTAATCGGCATTAGAAAAAAAAAATATTTTTGCATGATTTATAATAGTATTTCAGATGCATTAAATAGTAGACAGATATTTTTTTCTCTGATTTTTCATAATTTGGTGACGAGAGGGTTAAGAGTTAAGAGCGCTAACTCCAAATTTAGCCTCTAGGTAGCACTATAAACAGTTTTCTTGAGTAGCGCATGGCAACTTTGCTGGCAATACCTAGATCCCACTTTTATGACTATAGCTCTTGCCGTTCAGAAATTATTGAGGTGACAAAGGACTCTAACGGGCAAGCTGCGGGTGTGTATATCTTAACTTAATATCATAAAGGCGAAAGTGGGTTTGTTTGTTTGTTACGTTTTCACGCCTAAACCGCTAAATCGATTATGATGAATTTTTGTATAGAGACAGATGGGACCCTGGAGATGGCTATGGACTACTTAAAATTTTAGTTTTTAATTATTAATTAAAAAACATTTTTACGTTGCCGTACTTGGTGAGTTTCGCCCGTATCAAATGATTCATATTTTGAGTTAACAGGAATGCTATCACTTCAATGGAGAATCGCGTGCATTTGAAAAACATTAAATACCACGAAAATTTTGCCAATTCTAACTATCTATAATATTTTAAATGAATGTTGTCCAGACGAATTTACAGAACGCTGAGCTTTGGAAATTTCAACATATTAGCCCATGACTTTGGTAATGCGAACCTGAGGTTCAGAATTTTGAAACTTACTTTTTAAACTATTAATTAAAAACCGTGTTTAGGTGGTCATGCTTGGTGAGTTTCGCCAGCACAACATGATTTATGCATTTAAAATAAAGCAGAAATTCTATTTGCAGAATCGCGTGCATTTAAAAAACACGAACAGGCAAGGAAACTACGGTTAGTTTTATGCCAAATTAAAAAGCATTAGAAAGAAAATTTCAAATGTGTTTTTAACGTTCATAAATTTCCAAATATAAATGTATACATTTGTGTGTTTGGATGTTTGTGACTGAATCACACAAAAATTTCTGAACCAGGGCCTTACCCAGAAAAAAACTTCGGGGAGGTTCCAAAAAATTTCGAAGGGCGACCAAACAGTGAAAAAGGCTGAAAATTTCACAAAAATACTTCATCATTATTATTTTTTCAACAAAAGTATAAAGTTCGGGTGGGGGACCGGACCCTCTGGTCCAAAACCCTGAGTACGTCCTTGCGCTAAATGGGGGATAAAATTTGGAAATGAAGATAGCTTATACCCTGGATTAACATACAGACAATCTTTCATGCATACAGCATAAATAACTCTTTTACAAAAACTAGGGGCCAAAGCCCCCTAGACTCGCTGCGCTCGCTTTTCGTATGACGCATTCGGCCCCTAATAAGGCTTATTCCTAAATAAGGCATAATTGACAAAACCCAAAGATTGGATCTGATAGAGTGTTACCGAGCTACACATTCCTTGGTTTCATGTTCCTTGGAATAACTTCACACTATTTTTAATTGTTTAAAACCTATGAAACACCTTTCGTATTTGCCATCCATGGCGATTTTTCATAATTTTGCGACTTACGTATACGTATAGTTAATAATTATTTCTAAAAAAACAGTGCTTCATATATTTTCTTTGATAAAAACTACGAAACAGCTATTATATCTTGCTACTAATGGCGACTTTTCATTATTAGGCGATTTACACATGTCAACCGATAATCATTTCTCATGTAAGGCTGGCCTGAAAACAGTTATCCATACATTCATATACATAATCCTCTGCAGACTGGTTTATTTGGCTCCGCGAAATATATCATCTGACCGCGCGGGCAAATATCCAAGCTGTAGAGGTCTGCGCCGCACGGAAATTCGCGGCGGAGGCGGCGCGCCGCGGCGTGAGAAGATTTTTAAAAAGAGCATAGTAAAACGCACACACACACACATACACATGTCCTACTATATAGTTACGCTTATCCCTGACTCACTGAGTCACTGACTCTCTAACAATACCGGACATAGCCACTCGAAGATAAAACTTTTACCGCCATTAGTCTTACAAGATTAAAAATTTTAAAAATATTTAAAAGCGCAAAAGCGAGATAACATCTGCACCATTTGTACGATCCGCTTCAAGTTTTTAGTAAATATGTATAAAAATGTAAAAAGAAATCTCCTCTACTTTAAAAATCTGAAAATCCACCCGTTTCCCCATTTTAAAGCAATTTTTCGCTCTTTTCATCTCCATTTTATTTCCGAGAGTAAAAAAGGGAATTATTTGTTGACAAAATTAATTGTTCCATGTAACAATGACATCATACTGAAATCACGGTTAACAGGCTTTGAAGGGGAAAACTGCGATTCCAATTTGTTTAAAATTGTTTTCCCAAATAGCGTAGTTTAACTTTTTTTCATTAAAAATGATCCGTCTGCTTGAAGCATTGATATAAGAGTGGTTGTATATAAAACGAAATCGGTCGAATGCGAACAGTTTCGGCGCGTTTCCAGAAGAGCATGAAGTTCGATTAGACTATATATAATAAAAATTGAATATGAAGTTATTTATTTTAGGTGGACAAAGATTAAATATATTGAGTGTAGACCTATTTTTGTCAAATATTTTTTTCTACCGCCCGTTGTAAGTGCCTCCACAACGGGCTTTGACTTCTAGTATATATTTATATGGACGTTAAAATGAGATTTTTTAAGACTGAAAATTTAATCTTGAGAATGATGTTGTTGTGTTGTGGGATTATGGCCAATTGGCTGCACGTAGACTCTGGACCAAGGGGTAGGGTGCCCTCCGTGGGGGTCTTTCTAAGGGTCTTTCTAACCTGTATCTACGCTAAGTTTCGGAGGAAACCTCAGAACAGTTAGGTCGGCGAACGAGACCTGGTTTTGAACCAGGCACCTTCCGACTCCCAGTTCAGAGCGCTATGCTCTCGGCCACTGGTGAGGCTCCTGATTATGAGCTTGCCGTTGTGGCACACTTTGAAAATATGTCTACTGGAAAACTGAAACAATAGATTTTCTCAAAATCGGATAGGTTTATGTTGTTTGTCTGGCACATTCACGATACATTTAGTTATATACGATTGATACATTATTTGCTTTTTAGCGTTTTTTTTTTTTTACTTCCTTGTACGTAGTATAAGGAAGTAATGTGATCCCGAAAATTTTTGGGGGCCAAATTTCGACAAAAAAAACGATTTTGACTACCTCTAAATTTAATTTTAAGAATTTTTTCGATGCATCTCATCGTAGTCTAGCATGCACGATCCTATTAAAGCGTCTGCAACTCATTTTGACCAGCGGCGAGTCTATTGTGGTCAGTTTTTCCATGCCGTCTGTACGTACGTACGTATGTATGTAACTCGCATATCTCAAAAACTATTGGTCGTAGAATGTTGACATTTGATATTTAGGATTGTTCTATGATCTAGTTGTGCACCTCCCCTTTTGGTCGCAATCGAATGTATAGTTTATGTACAGGACCGCCCAAAACATTCGAAATACATTACGCTCTATGGGCCGAAATTCATTAAACTCGCCTAACTCAAAAACTATTAGGCGTAGAATGTCGAAACTTCATATTTTGGATAGTTGTAACATCTGGTTGTGCACCTCCCCTATTGGTTCCATTCGACTGGATAGTTTATCTACAGGACCGCCCAAAACATTCGAAATACATTACGCTCAATGGGCCTAAATTCATTAAACTCGCATATCTCAAAAACTATTAGGCGTAGAAAGTTGAAACTTTATATTTAGGATTGTTGTAACATCTAGTTGTGCACCACCCCTTTCGGTTCCATTCGACTGGACAGTTTATCTACAGAACCGCCTAAAAGATTCGAAATACATTACGCTCTATGGGCCGACATTCATCAAAGCGTTTTTTAGAGGTTTTGGGCTATTTCAAACGACTCAGGAGTGATATATGCGGTAAAGAGTTAGAAAATGAATTTCTCCATTAAAAAAAGTGTCTTTATCATTTACAGTTCTGCTACAGGAACACTCAAAAGATTTCCAATACATTACGGTCAATGGCAATTTTAGGGGCAATCATCCATTTCAAGCACAATACCGTCCTACCACATAAGTTAGGTAATGGTCCGACCACGGTCACGTGCCTCCCTCAAGAACTATGCCAAAAGTCGCCAAGCTTGGCGGCTTTTGGTGTACGTGTGTGCATATTTAACTCTCAAGTCTCAAAAACTATTATGAAATTTCATATGTAAGATTGTTGTAACATCTAGTTGTGCATCTCGATTTTTGGTTCCAATCTACTGGAGTTTCTTTACAGGACCACCAAAAAGAATTTCAGTACTTTAATGTCTATGGAAATCTTCAATATAATACAATTGTAATCAGTCATTGTTTGGTACAAGCCCAAAATCTCGCCGTCTGTCCTCGACCTTGGCGAGTTTTGCCGAAATGTTGCCAAATTTGGCGATAGTCAGTCATTTGGTCCATGCCCAAAGTATCGCCATTTGTCATCGTTCTTGGCGAGTTTTGGCGAAATATCGCCAAATTTGGCGATAATCTGTCATTGTTGGTCCATGCTTAAAATCTCGCCAAATGTCGTCGACATTGACGAGTTTCGCCGAAATATCGCCAAATTTGGCGCCAAAAATTATTTCGTATTTTGTATAACTCTAAAACTTTAACCCGTAGAACTTTGAACTTTTGTATTTAGAACTATATTATAATATCTAACTGTTTTCAATATCTTTTTTGACAGCAATCGACTAGGAATTTATTTACAGGGTGAGCCAAATGACTTTGAATACATTAAGGTGTATGGATGCATTCAATTCATTGAAAGTCAGTGGTCAATGACTACTTTGGCTATCCCCAAAATCTCGCAAACTATCTCAAGTTTGTCGGCTTTTGGTGAAATATCGCCAAATAAAGTGTCAGAAGGAAATCTTTCAAATTGAACTCAACTTGGCGATATCGAAATATTTGGCTAGAAATCGCTATACCTTACTATTATTGATATTTTATCTCTTTCAAACAAATAAGTTTAGAGGAAGTGCGTAAAAAACATTTTTGAATTAATAGACGTGCAAGGAAGTCATGTGTTGGACACATCAGATTTTTTTTTTTTTTTTTTTTTTTTTTTTTAGCACCAGAGTGCTATTAATTTCAACCTTGCTTTTTGTGTAGACACGATTTTGATACAATTTTCGCGTCGAGTCACTTTTGAAATGTGTCTGCCAGATAATGTGGAGTGGGGGGGCGTTAATAAACTGTTGGAAGTAGCACAAGGTTTGCAATTTTTGATAATGGATCGCTAAATTTGGCGCCAAAATGCGACAATTTATTATAAATATATTTCGAGTATAGTTAGAAAACGCCTGGCGAATATTGTAAAATAGTTTTAGTAGGCGATTTTAATATAGATTTTAATTCCGAAGAAGTATTTTATAGAACAGAGAAGACAAATACGGTACACTCATAGATTATGATACACTTTCCAAATGGTATTTATAAAGGTGAAGTATGGTTTGACTATGCCTAGCGAAAATTGTTAAACAGTTTTGGTAGGCGATTTCAATGTAGATTTCTATTCCGAAGAAGTGTTTTGTGGAACAAGGAAGGAAAACACGGTACACTCATGGATTATGATGCCCATTCCAAACAGTATTTAAAATGTCTACGGGATATAGTTGGAATATGCCTTCAGAAGATTGTAAAACAGTTTCAGTAGTTGATTTTAAGATAGATTTCGATTCCAAAGATGTGTTTTACGGTACAAGTAAGAGTTGATTCCTATTTTAACGCCCCCGCTCTCGGAAACCTAAAAAATCCCGCACTTTGACGAGCTTTGCAGTCATGGGTCTCTAGGACATATGGACAAGTTTCAACTCTCCCAAAAGAACTATATGAAAACTGAAGTGAACAAATTAGCGATAAACGCACCTGTTAAGGAATTTGAAGACACTTAATTATTAAAACTACATTAATTGACAACACAAAATAAATAAAAATGTAACGGAATGCTTTACTTACTGTTGTGCTAAATCGCCATTTTAATTCTAAATTACGATTGCCACATAAATATAAAAAATCGTCGTAGTACCTCCATATGTTTAATTATCGCCACCTTGGCGAGAGTCGGGGCGTTAAAGTAGGAATCAACCCGGAAAGAGAAACACGGCACACTCATGGATTCTGATAGACATTCGAAACAATTAGGGATGGACGCGAGACGCGAGAATTCTCGCATTGTCTCGCGAGACGAGACAGGCATTTTTTTGCGAGACGAGACGCGAGACGAGAAAGAAAATATTTTGCGGGACGAGACGCGAGACGAGACAGAGTCTTGTCTCGCGCGAGATTTCTCGCGAGAATTCTCCCATTTTCTTCCGTCTCGCATAAATACGATCAGAAAAGCGACAATTTGCCTGAAGCCTCTACCGTTTAACTTGCGTCTCCTTCGTTTTCGGTCCTGGTATACTATCAGCACTCTACAATACGCACAAACACGTAACATTTAAAATTAGAACAGACGAGAGATATACAAAACACACAAAGGAGAGGATAAAGAAAGAGGCGGAAAAAAAAGAAAACAGAGAAGAGTTGAAAGAAAAATAATAAGTAAATAGGAAAGGCGGTACGGTATGTTCAAATCTGACCACTTTTAGACGGGGCCCGGGGCATTAAGTTTGCCCCCCCCCCTTACTATCCCCTTTTTTACGCATTAAGCCCCTTTACTGAGCCTACCTTTTTTAAGCATTTTAACCCAGTTTTGACCGCTGTTGTACTCGAAAATTGCATTTAAGTTAACTGTAGTTTTTGTACTTTAATCGAATCGTATTTATCACCCCAAAAAAATATCTCTAACTTGATCTAGTGATAGACAATTAGGTAATACCTATATTATAGAGGAAATTCAGTTTTTTCCCCACAATTACTATTTCAGTACATATGAATTTATAATTTAGATAATCGGGATATATATATATATATGGGCCCCCTTTTTCTTCAGGGGCACCGGACTACCGCCCCCCCCTTGCCCCTGTGATAATCGGGTTTCGGGTATATCAGAGAGAGATTAGAAGTAGAGCAACTTGCATTCGCATTGATGCTTAGTCTGAGTAGGTTGAAATATGGTTGAATATCCTTGGTTGAAATATCCTTGTACCGATATTATCCTAAAACTTTCCCGCACGTTGCGGCGTGCGTAGGGGGGGGGGCGCCCACCCTGGTGACAACTTTCTAGGGGCGGTTAAATCCCTATCGTTGGCCTATTTTAAAGAGATTTAAATGACATTTTTTATTCTTATATATTAATATCGGATGGAAAGAAATGCAAGCAATTTTTTTTAAACTATTTCTCTTTTCATTTATATTATCATGTTTTCCCTTCCTTCGGCTTGCAAAACTTCAGAGTGTGACACATTTTCGTGTAAAAATCTCTCTATTCTAAAAAAAAGTAAAGGCCGCTGTCGCCGCCGCTGTCAAAAGCTTGTCAGCGTATCTCCTCCTAAACCGTGGGGATTTGAGTTTCGACTAAGGTGCCCACAGATTCGAAAAATTCCGAGGAACCTGCTAAGCTGATTTAAATTTCAAAAATCGAATTATTTTAGAAGATATTAATAAAAAAACTGAAAAAATAAACCGAATGGTTGCCAGATTTGGCATAAAATCATTCATTCCTTTGCAACAAAGCGTTTCCAAGTATCTAGAATCGCGTGAAATTTACAAACATGAGTTAGAATTACGCCCATTTTACGCCAAAATAAAAACTATATGAAATAAGTAACTCAAAATGTGTTACACAAAGTTGACAATTTTCAAATAGTAAGTTCGTTTAGACAACAGGAGTTTAGAATTAGCGATTATCTGTTTTTCCAAAACAGAGTAACTAATATCTTGAAAATGAAAAATAATTAAAATGCAGATTATTTTAAAGCCGGTTCGGTCCAGCTGGATAGGTTTGCTACCAGTAGAAATATTTGGCGGCGTTAACTATGCCATTATAGCAGTTATAGTACACTTTGGATATTTGCTAGCGCGACGAGATGGTATAATTCGTGGTGCTAAGTACGCCAATCTGCAAACGATTATGTAAATGAAAATATGGATAACGGTTTTCCGGTAACCTTACATGAACAGTAATTATAGGTTGTGAGCATGTGTAAATCGCCAAATAATGAAAAGTCGCCATTGGTGGCAAGCTATCCTATCTGTTCCGTAGCTTTTATTAACTTTACATGTACGCAAGTCGCCAAATAATGAAAAATCGCAATGGGTGGCAAATTCGAAGGGTGTTCAATAGGTTTTACATTATTAAAAATACAGCTGAAACAGATGTTCTGATTTTATTATGCTTTAGCTCCTAATTAAAATAACTTTTGAATGGCAACATTGAAAATCATTGTGCTTCTGAAGAGTGCAAATAATTTTTCCAGCGATTATAAGCGGAGTCAGGTGTAGCATAGCTCAGGACCCGTACTACACGGATTCCCATAACAAAATATCTTTCGTGTTATGAGGGGGAGGGGGTCTACTGTAGTGTGAAGTTTAAATTTTTATGTACCAATGAACATGCAAGAACCAAGCAATGCGTAGCTCAGTAACATTCTATCTGATCGAATCTTCGGGTTTTGTCGGTTGAAATTATGTCTTTTTTACGAATAAGAATGATTAGGGGCCGAATGCCTCATAGGAAAAGCGAGCGTCGCGAGTCTGGGGGCCTTGGCCCCTAGTGATACAAAAAAAAAATCACTTCACCAAAAGCTATAGGGGCAATGGGACTACTGTGCACACTGTGTACTTAAAATTCAGGCCACTGACCTTGAAAAATTATCGGAATGTCAACTTTCAATAGAGATAAATACAAAATACATGAATGTACCTCTGTTTGCGCCCTTTCGGATGCCCACTCCTTTACATTTTTTATTCCCCCCCCCCCCACACACACACACGCACACTCACATTCATTTGAAAAAATAAACCCATTTAATGTTGTGCGGTTTTCTCCTTCCACTGCTTTTTCACTGGTTCTTCAAAAACTGTACTATGTACTTTTATCAACAGCCACCCAGTATTCATCATGTCCAGTGGCGTACGCAAGGGGGGGAGGGTTTGGGGGTTCACCCCCCCTTGTCAAAATTTTTTAAACAAAATGTCCACAAATTTTCAATTTTTAGATTAAATATTACGCATTTTAACACAAAGTTATGTCTATAACCCCCCTCCCCCCCTTGAAGGAAGTCTGCGTATGCCACTGATCATGTCAAGAAAGAAGAAAAAAAAGTAATAATAAACACAAAAATTGTCTTTCAAAATGAGCAAAAGCGCTATACTTATAAAGAAATATTGTAAAATACTACTATATGTATAAGATCTTTTCCTGTTTTAAAACTTCACGCTATGAGATGAGGAACAACCCTCGCAGAATTTCTCTTTATCCTTAACGCTTCCTCCAGTCATTTAAAAAGACAAACTTTGAATACAGGAGTTAGCACTGGGGCCGAAAGGAAAAGCATGCTTTGTGTTGAGATGCCAAAGCTTTTTTTTTTTTTTTTTTTAACGCAGAATATCAGATATCGGAGGGTCCCTACTACAGAGTTCCAGTTAAAACAGAAATGTCGGGAGAGAGATGTCCCGAGGACATAATTGCCCGGTGTCTTTTGGATTTGCCGACACGATGGATGACCTCTCACTCCAGAACAGAATGGACCTACGGAGGGCGAGCTATCTCAGCACGTGGAAGTAGGTGCGCCCTATCACCGGAAGAATTTTTTCCCCTCAACAATAGGACACCTCCGAACAGATTGCGAGATAGGCGCCAGAGCGGTGACAAGTTGCAAGATGACCGCTGCTTTCACAATTGACTTGAAAACTTCCGTTCGCTATTCCCACCCACAAACAACTATTGAGTGACCGTTTTTTTTTTCCCAGAAAAAAACAAGGGTGAGGAATTAATGTATCGAGAATTTCGCTAATGATCGGTTTCCAGACAAAAAATAAAGTATGTGGATTCTGGACACTGGAAAAGACACCGATATATGGTTATTTTCTATCATCCTCCAAAGGTATGGGGAGGGGGCTCGAGCCCCAAAGCCGCCCCCCATTTCGTACGTCACTGCAGAAGCGTAACCATGGAGTGGGATATCGGGATATACCTCCCTGCGAAACTTTCAAAATTAGTTATTAAGAGCTTTCAGATTTTTGTCGTCAATAAGAAATTAAGTTTATCAATACAAAATTGTATCTTATACAACCCCCTCGACAAAATTTTCTGGCTGCGCTCTTGCCTCATCGACTAGCATATAACGACCATGTTACATCCTATGTCACTATTAAAAGTGGCGTTTTTTCCGCTCACCATTGGGGAATAACACTCAACATACAACATGGTAAGATGACTGAATTGTGAAGGTCTCTGTGAAGGTTCTGAAGGCAGGGTTCTATCCTGCCGTGCGGCTATCGAAGTTTTGGGCGGTTTTCTCCAGATGTAACGTGAATACGCGTTAGAGGTCCTCCTCCCATTGCACCCCTTCTAAGCAGATAGCTCTTTCGTAGCTTTACCTTAACACAAAACAACACAGAAACATTAATAAATCATCAATATAGCTCTTATGTGTTCATGATGTAAGTAGTATTATTCCTTATAAAAGCGTTTTCAGCCATTAATAGAGCACTTGGTTTGTAACAACAAGGTATTTTTAATTTCATATACTGAAGTATTTAATGGATTTTACATGAATTCCAGCTGGAATATAACATTTATTTTTATTTTTAATTTGGGTTTTTATACAAATAATTATCGAATCATTTGTATAATGAATGTAAAATAATGTGAACTCTGATTATTGCACAAGTAAAAGAAAAGGACGACCAACAAATATTAAAATATTTTGCAAGAGGGACTCAAACCATTGGTTTTTGGCAAAGACATTAGAATATACTCGTTCTAGTATATTCTAATGTCTTTGGCTTTTGGAGGGGGGGGGGGGAGTAAAGGACAAAGTGTCAATTTAAGTTGGCTAATTTTGAGTTTTACGATATGCGAGAAAAAGTAGAGCGTGTTAATTGGCATTTGGACCTTTGTATGCCATGCCATTCCTAATTTAGATCCTCATTAAAAGGAAAAAGAAATTTCCGAGCATTGACTTACTCTAGAAAATTGTGGTTCAGCTCCATATATTTACTATGCTCAGTGGCGTACACAAATGGTGTGGGGGTGAGGATTCAGTCCCTCCCCCTTTGTCCATGCATTTTTAACATAAAGTCCGTACAGTTTTAATTTTAAACATATAGATTATGGCTTTTATTTAACCAAAAGATTACTTCCATTCCCCCTTCTCTTAAAGAAAGTCGGTGTACACCATTGATTATGCATCTGCACATTATTTGTAAGTACATAAAATATTTGTAAGTAATAATTACAACAAAAAGAAAAAACTGCCATTTGCTTGAAATTACCTAAGTGATATGATAATTTTAAGAAATAAGAGGCCCCCCCCAAAAGGGATGCTTGCTTCAGAGTGGCTTTTTGAGGCCCAGATCATGTTTTTCTAGAATACAAATAAAGGGAACACAAGGTCATTAGTTAAAGAACTTTGATTCTAGAAATACTGGCATATAAATTTAACTTTTCATAATCAGCTGTACGTATCGTAATACAGCGGATCTGTTGGTGAGCTGTTAGCTATTTTGTAAACAGTAAGCGTCTTTTTTGTTTTTTTCTTAAACAGTGTTAGGTGATCCGTTTTGAATAGTAAATGTACAAATCTAAAACATTATAAAAGAAAAAAAATCCAAGAGGTTGAGAAAATAGTTGTATGGATTTTGGGGCCCCTACATGTGGGGGCCCCGGGAATTCGCCCTGCCATGCCTCCCTATTTTTACGGCACTGTCTTTCGCCATAAGCCAAGCTATGGGAACGCAAATGAATGATCTACTGGAGTGATTGCGCAAATCCAACGCTCACAAGTCCTTTCTGTTGTCTCTTCTTTTTGATAGTGTAAATCACATATCGGCAAACACTGGCCCGCGGCCCGGATGTGGCCCTCCAGGGTATTTTATCCGGCAAGTGGAAGATTTCAAATTTCCATAGACCAGTGGTCCCCAACCCCCTGTCCGCGGATCAAATGGTACCGGGTTGCTCAAGAAAAATTACATTATTTCCATTTTATTTTCTGTCGTGCATTTCTCTCGAGGTCTCGAGAGAAATGCACGACAGAAAATAAACCGAGGTCTCGAGTTTCTTGGATTTGTGTTAATTTATACAGAACAGATTTTGTAACAGAAAAAAATCTCATAACTATTTTACATTATTTTACTGCTTATTAAACATTTCAAGACTATGAATTAAAATGGCCAGTCTTTTAAATCCCTATTGCCATTTCCAACAACCTAACTCTGTGAAGCGGGATTTTCTGCACTGACAAGAACCAAAATAACAGAATAAAGGAATGAATTGTACATAAGCAACACACTTTGGGTGTCATTGCTTCTTACCTCCAGATCTAACCGACTCGTTGCAAAGAAATAAGCTCAGTGTTCTGATTCATTTAGCGTCCTAGTGAGATAAAATCTTAAATCATTTTACATTCATTTTTTGTGAAACTGTATATATTTTGAAGGTATGTTTAAGCACAATTAAATTAAAACAATCAGCGTGCCCCCTCCCCTGACCAGTCCGCGGTAAAATTATTATCAAACGCTGACCAGGTCGCGGCGATAAAAAGGTTGGGCAGCACCGCCATAGACAATCAATATAAACCAAATCAAAATCCCATATAAATCCCACTTATACGGTCCGTGACGTCCTTAACATCCTAAATTTTGGCTCGCAACCTTCCAAAGGTTGCCCGTACCTGGTGTAAATGAACAGGTTAAACCCGGGTTCCCCCGATTAAATATGAAACCCATATCTCATACACTAAACGAGAGGGGGGATAAGTAAGCTTCACTTTAATTATTCACTATTCCGCTCACTATAATTATTCACTATTCCGTACATTGGGGCCGTTTAATTAGATCAAAATTTTATTTGCCCAACATGTGTCCCTGAGTTCTGCAACATATCTGAAAAAATCTGATGTGTCCAACACATGACTTCCTTGCACGTCTATTAAATCAAAAATGTTTTTTACGCACTTCCTCTAAACGTATTTGTTTGAAAGATATAAAATATCAATAATAGTAAGATGTAGCGATTTCTAGCCAAACATTTTGATATCGCCAAGCTGAGTTCAATTTGAAAGATTTCTTTCTGACACTTTATTTGGCGATATTTCACCAAAAGCCGACAAACTTGAGATAGTTTGCGAGATTTTGGGGATAGCCAAAGTAGTCATTGACCACAGACTTTCAATGAATTGAATGCATCCATACACCTTAATGTATTTAAAGTCATTTGGCTCACCCTGTAAATAAATTCCCAGTCGATTGCTGTCAAAAAAGATATTGAAAACCGTTAGATATTATAATATAGTTCTAAATACAAAAGTTCAAAATTCTACGGGTTAAAGTTTTAGAGTTATACAAAATACGAAATAATTTTTGGCGCCAAATTTGGCGATATTTCGGCGAAACTCGTCAATGTCGACGACATTTGGCGAGATATTAAGCATGGACCAACAATAACAGATTATCGCCAAATTTGGCGATATTTCGCCAAAACTCGCCAAGAACGATGACAAATGGCGATACTTTGGGCATGGACCAAATGACTGACTATCGCCAAATTTGGCGACATTTCGGCAAAACTCGCCAAGGTCGAGGACAGACGACGAGATTTTGGGCATGTACCAAACAATGACTGTCTACAATTGTATTATATTGAAGATCTCCATAGACATTAAAGTACTGAAATTCTTTTCAGTGGTCCTGTAAATAAACTCTCCAGTAGATTTTAACCAAAAATCGACATGCACAACTAGATGTTACAACAATCTTATATATGAAATTTCATAATAGTTTTTGAGATTTGAGAGTTAAATATGCACACACGTACACAAAAAAGTCGCCAAGCTTGGCGACTTTTGGCATAGTACTTGAGGGAGGCACGTGACGGTGGTCGGACCATTACCTAACTTATGTGGTAGGACGGTATTGTGCTTGAAATGGATGAATCTCCTAAAATTGCCATTGACCGTAATGTATTGGAAATCTTTTGAGTGTTCCTGTAGCAGAACTGTAAATGATAAACACACTTTTTTTAATGGAGAAATTCATTTTCTAACTCTTTACAGCATATATCACTTCTGAGTCGTTTGAAATAGCCCAATACCTCTAAAAAACACTTTGATGAATTTCGGCCCATAGAGCGTAATGTATTTCGAATCTTTTAGGCGGTTCTGTAGATAAACTATCCAGTCGAATGGAACCGAAAGGGGAGGTGCACAACTAGATGTTACAACTATCCAAAATATGAAGTTTCGACATTCTACGCCTAATAGTTTTTGAGATATGCGAGTTTAATGATTTTCGGCCCATAGAGCGTAATGTATTTCGAATCTTTTGGGCGGTCCTGTACATAAACTATTCATTCGATTGCGACCAAAAGGGGAGGTGCACAACTAGATCATAGAACAATCCTAAATATCAAATCTCAACATTCTACGACCCATAGTTTTTGAGATATGCGAGTTACATACATACGTACGTACGTACGTACAGACGGCATGGAAAAACTGACCACAATAAACTCGCCGTTGGTCAAAATGAGTTGCAGACGCGTTAATATGATCGTGCATGCTAGCCTACGATGAGATGCATCGAAAAAAATTTTTTAATTCAATTTAGAGGTAGTCAAAATCGGTTTTTTTGTCGAAATTTGGCCCCCAAAATTTTTCGGGATCACATTACTTCCTTATACTACGTACAAGGAAGTAAAAATTCAAAGCTTTATATATTACTTCCTTGTACGTAGTATAAGGAAGTAATGTGATCCCGAAAAATTTTGGGGGCCAAATTTCGACATAAAAACCGATTTTGACTACCTCTAAATTTAATTTAAAAAATTTTTTCGATGCATCTCATCGTAGGCTAGCATGCACGATCATATTAACGCGTCTGCAACTCATTTTGACCAGTGGCGAGTCTACTGTGGCCAGTTTTTCCATGCCGTCTGTACGTACGTACGTACGTATGTATGTAACTCGCATATCTCAAAAACTATTGGTCGTAGAATGTTGAGATTTGATATTTAGGATTGTTCTATGATCTAGTTGTGCACCTCCCCTTTTGGTGGCAATCGAATGGATAGTTTATGTACAGGACCGCCCAAAAGATTCGAAATACATTACGCTCTATGGGCCGAAATTCATTAAACTCGCCTAACTCAAAAGCTATTAGGCGTAGAATGCCGAAACTTCATATTTTGGATAGTTGTAACATCTAGTTGTGCACCTCCCCTTTTGGTTCCATTCGACTGGATAGTTTATCTACAGGACCGCCCAAAAGATTCGAAATACATTACGCTCTATGGGCCGAAATTCATTAAACTCGCCTAACTCAAAAGCTATTAGGCGTAGAATGTCGAAACTTCATATTTTGGATAGTTGTAACATCTAGTTGTGCACCTCCCCTTTCGGTTCCATTCCACTGGATAGTTTATCTACAGGACCGCCCAAAAGATTCGAAATACATTACGCTCTATGGGCCGAAATTCATCAAAGCGTTTTTTAGAGGTATTGGGCTATTTCAAACGACTCAGAAGTGACGTATGCTGTAAAGAGTTAGAAAATGAATTTCTCCATTAAAAAAAGTGTCTTTATCATTTGTAGTTCTGCTACAGGAACACTCAAAAGATTTCCAATACATTACGGTCAATGGCAATTTTAGGGGCATTCATCCAGTTCAAGCACAATACCGTCCTACCACATAAGTTAGGTAATGGTCCGACCACGGTCACGTGCCTCCCTCAAGAACTATGCCAAAAGTCGCCAAGCTTGGCGACTTTTGGTGTACGTGTGTGCATATTTAACTCTCAAATCTCAAAAACTATTATGAAATTTCATATATAAGAATGTTGTAACATCTAGTTGTCTATCTCGATTTTTGGTTCCAATCTACTGGAGAGTTTATTTACAGGACCACCGAAAAGAATTTTAGTACTTTAATGTCTATGGACATCTTCAATATAATACAACTGTAGACAGTCATTGTTTGGTACATGCCCAAAAACTCGCCGTCTGTCCTCGACCTTGGCGAGTTTTGGCGAAATATCGCCAAATTTGGCTATAGTCAGTCATTTGGTCCATGCCCAAAGTATCGCCATTTGTCATCGTTCTTGGCGGGTTTTGGCGAAATATCGCCAAATTTGGCGATAATCTGTCATTGTTTGGTTCATGCTTAAAATCTCGCCAAATTTCGTCGACATTGACGAGTTTCGCCGAAATATCGCCAAATTTGGCGCCAAAAATTATTTCGTATTTTGTATAACACTAAAACTTTAACCCGTAGATTTTTGAACTTTTGTATTTAGAACTATTGTAATATCTAACTGTTTTCCATATCTTTTTTGACAGCAATCGACTGAGAATTTATTTACAGGGTGAGCCAAATGACTTTAAATACATTGAGGTGTATGGATGCATTCAATTCATTGAAAGTCTGTGGTCAATGACTACTTTGGCTATCCCAAAAATCTCGCAGACTATCTCAAGTTTGTCGGCTTTTGGTGAAATATCGCCAAATAAAGTGTCAGAAGGAAATATTTCAAATTGAACTCAGCTTGGCGATATCGAAATATTTGTCTAGAAATCGCTAAACCTTACTATTATTGATATTTTATCTCTTTCAAACAAATAAGTTTAGAGGAAGTGCGTTGAAAATATTTTTGATCTATTGGACGTGCAAGGAAGTCATGTGTTGGACACATCAGATTTTTTTCAAAAGCAAATGAAACTCCCATCAACCATAAATATTACATTTACGCAGTTACGCAAATAAATAAATTTTCGGTGTCATGTCACATTATATATACGGATTAAATCCGAATTTTTATCATTTCAAATAACTATATGAGTTAATATGGTAACTAATATATGTACTAATATGGCAATATGCAACTAATTGCTATTGTTAATATTAATTTTCAATAACTAGTATTAATGTTACTAAAACTATGGTAAAAATTCGCAGTCCTTAATTTTGCGAGACTCGCGAGACGTCTCGCGTCTCGCGCGAGACGAGACAGGCAATTTCTGTGCGAGACGCGAGACGAGACAAAGTGTTTGCGAGACGAGACGAGATGCGAGACGAGACAAAGGTTTACCACTGCGAGAAGAGACGAGACAGCCCTATTTCTCGTCTCGCGTCCATCCCTAGAAACAATATTTAAGACGGTGAAGTATAGTTGTAATATACTTGGCAACGATTGTAAAATAGTTTAAATAGGCGATTTTGAAATAGATTTCGATTCAAGATGGGTTTTATGAAACAAGGAAGAAAAATACGGCACAGTTATGAATAATGATACACTCTCCAAGTTAATGTAATAAGGAAGAAAAATAGGGACGACACATAAACCATGATACGCTTTTAATATATAGCACTTTGGTGCGTATTTAAAATCTGAAAGTGTTTCAGATTTTCTTCCTTTTTTTTTCTTTCTTTACAACCTTCTCATGAACCATTCCAAACTATTTTTTTTTTTTCTGCGGGCGGGAACTTGCCGATTAGGTATTGTCCCATACAACTGTCCCGACGTGTGGCCATTTTATTATTGGGGCACCCAGTGGGCGGCCAACGTTACCCCTATGAAGGGACGGACACAATGACAACCACGCCCAGTCGGGGATCGAACTCCGGCCGCCGGGAGCCATTCCAAACTTATGTTTTTTTTTAATGTACAATGCAAGGTTTAAACAGTTTTTAAAGCAATCAAATTACACCATTGACATATCTGCATGCTCTGTAAATTGTATCCTTACAATTCCTTCCTTATCCATTTAATTATTTCCATAATTCCTTCCTTATCCTTACAATTCCTTCCTTATCCAAGTACTTCCTTATCCATTTAAATTGTATCCTTACAAGTTGCTAGCGTTAACCTTTTACAGACCGAATTCAGATCCAGGCATACTTTAAATTAATTTTTTTGTATATTTTGTTTTCTGATCCGTTAATTAAAGGATATTAGTCATTTAAAAGGGGGGGGGGGGATTGTATACAATTTTCATTGTGTTGTGTTCTCAGTTGGGAGCATTGGTCATTTCTGACTAATGACTTCTGACAAACTTTTACATTGGTTTCAAAAACGGAATATAATGATGGGTAGTTTAAATGATATGTGAAATATTAAGTACTAGCTGAAGTACCCGTTCTTCGCACGGGAATGAATGGACTTTTTGATATTACGATTTGTGGTGATTACTATTCATTGTAATAAACAGATATAGCAAAGTGGATATTGCATTATATTGTGTCCAATAATCATGCATACCGAATTGCAAGGCAATCGTTCGTACGGTGCAGAAGGCCATGCGGCGTAGCGCAATCTAGTGGCGAGTTTTAGCAAAACGGATACGGCGAAAATATTTTTCGCATTCAGATATCGATGTATACGAATTTTCATGACTATCGGCTGGACAGTCCTGAAGTTCATGTGTTGACGCGACATCTAGTGGCAAGTTATAGGAAAATGGATAGCGCCAAACTCTTCCCCGTGTTCAAATATCTATGTATACCTATTTTCATAGCGATCATTTTCACAGTCAAGAAGTGATACACTGCAGGGCCATCTAGTGGTTCAATAAAGTAATGATTTGCTACAGCGCCGTCAAGTGGCGAGTTATAGGAAAATGGATAACGCCAAAATATTCTCATTGTTCAGATTTTCATAGCGATTGTTTGAATGGTCAAGAATTTGGCCTGCTGCAGCGTCATCTAGTGGCGAATTAAAATAATAATGCATTGCAGTGTCATCTAGTGGTGAGTAACATCAAAAGGAACGCAGTTAGAATATATTCTTCGTGCTCAAATGTGTAAGTATAAAAAATTTTATGCCGATCAGTCGAACGGTATAGAAGTTGATGCTTTGCAGCGCCATTTAGCGGCAAGTTACAGCAAAATGGATAGTGAAAAATATTCTCCGTGTTCTAATGTTCGCGTTTACCAAATTTCATCGAAATCGGTTGGACGATATTCGCATAGCAAACGGCTAAACGGAATAGAATTCAACGTTGTGCTGCGGCACCAAGTGGCAAGTTAAGGAAAACGGATAACATAAAAACCTTCTCCATCATAAAAGACTTAGGTGAACCAAATTTCATCGTGCAACGGTGCTCAACGGTGCTGGAGTTTTTCAACCTCATAAATACATACCAACATTCATTTTTATCTATAAGCAGTGTTATTATATATACCTGTCTCAAATAAAATCCAGTTTCAAATCTAAGCCTCGCCAAAGTGCCAACATACGCCATTTTGCAAGAGTTTTTTCAGGGAATCATTCGAAGCATTGACTTAGCAGCAATCAATATGGGAAATGGTTCGACCGCCAAAGAGTAGCATGCATTTATTTGAAAATTGGAATCCCTTAATACAGCCGATTTTTTTTTTAAATTATCAACTATAATGTGTTTTATTCATCGTTACTCCGATGTACTAAATGAGAAGATTTCAATTTTCTGAAATTTGGCGGAATTCCCCCAACTTAAATCAATGTACTCAATTGGCGAGAATTCTGAAGTTAGATCGCTTGAAATCCCTTAATAACTGCATTATTTCTTCACGGATCATTAAAATTTAACGCTGTATTCTAATAAAACCTTTGCACTTGTTTTCAAAAATCTACTTCCTTAAGCTCTCAATAAATTGCGCCAAGCCGAAAACTGTGCAAACCGCTAGAACTCACTTACTCAAAATCCATATTTCAGCCATTTTATTTTTTCGCCAAACTAAAAAAATTTACACCTTAGCCTCGGAAATCTTCAATTCTTAATTGTTTTGCGTGTAAAGCATTACATTCCTGCTCTGATTTCCCATGCACACGATATTAAAATTTAAAAAAATAATAACCTTACGAATATAAACTAACAAAAAAAAATCATTATTATTCTATTATTTTTACTTTGAGAATTTAAAACATCTTATTCGGCAAAATCGCCACACATGGCAACCACGATCCTTATTTCACACTTTTTTCACTACAGGGGTTACAATTACGGGAAGCTTTTTGCGTGAAGAGCATAAAAAATCTCTTAAATTCCGGGAACGGGTGGACTTTCAAAGTTTTAAAGTGGACTACGATTTATCCGCTCCAGTGGTGGCGCTAGACTTTCCCCGACGGGGGGTCATAACTCCCCGACGAGGGGGCACAAATATACATGTACATATGCTAAGTGGCGTATCCAAGATGGGGCTT
Source organism: Cheiracanthium punctorium (assembly GCA_038373885.1). Taxonomy (NCBI): domain Eukaryota; kingdom Metazoa; phylum Arthropoda; class Arachnida; order Araneae; family Cheiracanthiidae; genus Cheiracanthium; species Cheiracanthium punctorium. The sequence continues at coordinate 2,403,238 of JAWZYV010010738.1, read as the reverse complement.
TGACCTCCTTCTTTTATGACATTTTTGTCACCAAGTATGATATGGAAATTTGCAACTATTTGCGCCACTTGAAAATATTTTACTTTAGAAAGTGATTTTTTCACGATAAATCATTTTCTAAACTAAAATATCTAGGATCCAGATAAGTTTAGAGGAGATGGAGGACAATATAATGTTTTGTTTTGTGAAATATTTCCAGGAATCGGATCGACATACATTATCGGACACCCAGGCCCCGGATATTTTCAAAAACCACTGCACAATCTTTCCTGGTAGATTATTATTTAAACTGACCCCAATTAACGTATCTCAAAATCCCTTTACATTACACAAATATTTCCCCAAGGCCTCAGCAAGCAAAAAATTTCGGTGGGTGGAGGGGATCTGTAGTGCTAAAATTAAATTAACTGATATCTAGAATCAACGCAAATAAACTGATAATGCATTTACTGAAATTTTGGAGGGGGGGGGGGTCAAACCCACATGATCCTCCCCCCTGGTAACGGCCTTGCACGTTTCTGTAAAATCTCGAAAGCTACTTTTAAGAGTTCTTCAGGTTAACGCTTAAAATATTTCATATGAATGAAATTCTTTGAAAAAAGTTCAGCGAAGAAAGTTCTACGCATTTTTTTCCCCCCGCAGAAAAAAAATATCAGAAACAAAAGTTTTTTGTGCAAGAATATTGCTGTAAATTCACTGAAAATTTATTTTATAAATTAAGCATGACTAAATTTGCACGCTTTTACACAAATTGCAGTTATTTTTATAAAATTAAGAGATATATGTAAATTTAATTACAGTTTAACTTCGATATCTCGAACATCGAAATTCTTGATATCTCATTAAATGCGTTTTCCCTTACAAATTGAATCCCACCCCACCAGTGGCATTGCGCTAGCGCTTTGAACTGGGAGACGGAAGGTGCCTGGTTCGGCACTAGGTCGCGTCCGCCGACCTAACCGTTCAGTGTTTTCCGTGTTTTTTTTCCGAAACTTTGCATAAATACGGGTTAGGACCTCTTAGAAAGTCCCCCACGGAGGGCAAACCCACCACCGGCCAAGATCCCTAGCGTAGATAATTGGCCGTAATCTACATTTCCATTTACAAACTGATTCCCTTTAATTTCAACTCGTTATCTCAAAAAGTCTAGTGTTTCTGGCCAACATGTTTTACTGTAAAAATATTAATCGAATTGTTAATTTATGTAATATTAATATTTTAAATCACAATAAAGTGAGAAATATGCAACTGAAATGTTTATAGGTAGAACCACTTTACAACAAAAATTTTCTTTTGAGAAAAATGATTTTGAAGGCGCGCAGTAAAGTGGCATACCGAAACTTTAGCGCTTGTTTCTACAGCTTTAAAATGATTCTACTTCAATAATAATTCATGTGGTGATAGTACTTATTGAAAGCTAAAAGATGGCACCGTATCTCAATTTCGAAAAGAATTGTTGTGAAGTGTACCCCTGGGAGCTTCAGTTAATTATAATAATAATAATAAATTATAAAAATCTCCGAAAGAGAACGTAAATATATGCGCTATTAAATTTTTTTATAAAGTCAAGCACTCATGAAGAAAATTAACCATTTTCTTTTAAAATGTAAAATAAAATAAAATAAAAAATATCGTCAGAAAAATATAATCGGACAGCTTATAATTTGCCAAGACACACCAAAAAATAATTATTTTTAGCGAAACTAACCTTGATAAAAATTTACTTTTTTGTAATACTCCAAGATAGTTTTGAACGAGGTTTCCACAAACGTGATGAATAATTTTATAAAGCAAGCTCATTTACTAATAATTCATAGTGAAAGTATCATTTTTAAAATTTCAACATTAACGAAAAAGAGTTTAATTAATAAGACGAATAACAAACATAATATTAATCTGTTTAAAAGTTTTAGAGTTGAATTCTGATACATATAATTCTGTAACTCAAAAATCAGTTTAGAACATATGCTATTAGTTTATTTTAAGTTTATATTAATGCTGGTGCCATCCATGGATTCAACAGCGATTTGTATAAAGATTCAAAATAAGGGAAGTTGCGGTGGCTTACGATACGCCACTGTATATAACATACAAATCTACATGGAAATATAAAACTTTTATTGTATTTATTTTATTTACTTATTTTACAGGATAAAAGGGAAAATTTTGGAAGACGATATAGACGCTGTATACCATAATTTTTATTTACTTTGCAGTAAAATAACTGAATTAAAATTCACAATAGTTATTTTTTCCACAACGATATAAAAATTAAATTGTCAGTCAAGATTAATCAGTTTCCTTTAACTTATATTCCGTTTTTAGATCTATCCACAGCCATCTTCATACTGGACTGGAGAGGGCTTTGGTCTATCAGAGGAGCTGGTTATTATTATTATTATTTAATTTTTTAAAATTAACTTTTCTTTTTTTACCACAAGCAAAATGTAATAATTCCCTTGCAGCTGTTAATCTTCTTGGTGTGCATAGCTATGAACTCTTAGCTAAAGAGGGCCGGTTAATCCAGTTAGATTTCTCTATATAGTGCAAATTCTCACTCGTTGTATATGTATACAGTATGTTACCAAATAAACAAACTATGTATTTGACTAATTCTTAAATTACAAAAAAAAATAAAAGTAAAAACAAATCTTACTGCTAAATTTTTATAAAATTAAAGATTAAATCGTGCATATTGTGTTCGATTGAATCTATTTATAAATAAAAATTATATTTAGAATTTATTCGAATATGCCATCTAAGAAACAGAAAAGTACTATTTTTTTTTATTCGGAAGAAGTTAAAAGTTAAATTATCTAATTAACCACTTAGTTATAAAAATATCTTCTTACTTTCTCAACAGTTATAAGAGTTCAAGTAAGGATTACTGTGATAAAATAATTTTAAAGACATAGAATGCATAACACACTAACTTATAAATAAATAAAATACGACCAGTTTAAAATATTTCTAATTAAAATGAAAATTTTTAGTTAAAGCGTTTAAATATTCATAGGTTTATACATATTTTGAATGCCAGAGATGAATAACTGTAAGATAATTTTATAAATATTTTGTCATGTCAAATTTTTACACAATTAAATATACATTTTAAAAAGTTCCCGTAGTAAACAAAATCCGAAATTTCTTATCGCCCGAGTCGTAAATCCCTTTTAAAAATATCAATTAAGACTTATAAATTTTGTAGCTCTATGAATAAAAGTAATACAATGGGAAA